>JARHVA010000237.1:0-545000 GCA_037957365.1 Torreya grandis
TTTCTTCTCCACTACTTCTTTTATTTCCTCTTCTTCCCTTTTTTTCCTCCATACTCTTTATCCACCATTGGTAGTGACCATTCCATTTGACATAAATGTGAATTCCTCTGAGTGGAACTCTAAATCCATTACTCCCTAGAATCATTCATGACATGGCATCGATATACCATTAAATAATTTCACCAAGTTTTTATTTCAAAAATCTACCTCTATGTGCATGCTTTCTAAGTTTCATGCAGATTGCCATGCAAAAGTTGAGATAGTTCCAAAATGACAAGAAAACCTTGATCATCACTTGCCAAAATCAACCAATTCATTCATGGTTTTTTAACTCAACTTCCTTAGTTAACTATACCATTGACCCAAGTTATCATCTTAGGGTTTGATATAACATTAAACATTTTTAATCACCATGGCCCTTGACCTAAGTCTTATGAGTTTGAGTTTTAAACATGACCTTATTATGTGTAAGTAATAATCCCTTATAAAATATATTAACACACATAAAATTCATTAGTTATAAATCAAAACTAAATTAATAAAATAATTTTCTCTATCTCCTATAATGGGCTTTATAACCATGGTGTCAGGATTCCATTCATGGTATTTTCATTATCATTTTAATACATGAACTTGAACTAGTCTTGTAATAAGAATTCTATAATTTTGTCAAAAGATCTCATGAACTTTGAGTGTCCTCCATTTTTTTAAAGTTCATCTTTGATGTTGGTATAAATCAAATTCACATCAAACTATTTAGTTGATTTCTTAGCTAACCATAAATAAACACAAGACAATTAATAACATAAAA
Source organism: Torreya grandis (assembly GCA_037957365.1). Taxonomy (NCBI): domain Eukaryota; kingdom Viridiplantae; phylum Streptophyta; class Pinopsida; order Cupressales; family Taxaceae; genus Torreya; species Torreya grandis. The sequence continues at coordinate 812 of JARHVA010000237.1, forward strand.
ACTAGTTAGTCGATAACTAAAAACCAAAATAAATAACATAGTTATAAAATAGAATGACCAAGATAAAGTCTTGACTTTGGTTTTGGACACTACTGCATCACCATTGTGATTTACCTATGTACCATGTCTTTTCCATCAAACACCTAACTTCTACCTCCAACCTATGATTATCTATTACATACCTAAAATCAATCCATGTAGATATCAATGGTATCTAATCATAATAAAAAATAATGAATAATATCATATGATTATCTAAAATATTTAAAGAATTTCTATAATTTAATTTAAACCAATAAATAGTGTTTAACAAATCAAATAATGTCTGTAATAAATGTCTACATAACATAAAAATATTAAAATAGTTATGATAATTAGTCAAAGTCAATGTGATAGGTAGGCATGGCCATGACATTTTACATCCCACATCATTTATAACTAATATCTCCACTATTATATCTATCTCACCGATAGGTACTAGAGCTAGCTTATTAGTCATAGGTCAATCTTGCTCCCCATCTTATAAATATCTCTAATTGATTATGACCAGATCACTGATGTCGAGGGTACTTTATGAACCACACGAAATTTATGAGTCATTCACTTCATCTTAAATTTCTCATATACACTAAAAAAATTGGTCATGAATCTAACAACTCACATGAATCCATAGTATCTTTATTTCATCCACTCTCAAACCCTCAAACCCATAATAAAAACATACATATAATATCAATTGATGTCAATCAATATAATATATGATGACAATACATACTACTAATTTTCATGACATGTGCCATACTCACCCACCTCTAAGTATAAATGTATAGATGAGCCCATCTAACTAATGCCATCCCAACATATGTAGTAACTAATATATGCTCATAAGCCCAACTATGTAGTAATGTGGTGGAACCCAACCCTCCATTGTATCCCTCTTGAGTAAATATATCGAGGTTGAGTCCAAGGTCTAGATAATTTGAATGCATGAGTAAAGTGAATAAATAATCCAAGCAAGTGCACAACATGAAGTAGCTTAAAGTAAATTAAATACACAATGTAATAATATTACACAAAGAGATTGGAATTAAAACCAAACATGCATTACAAAAGCTCATAAATGTGATAAGTATAAATAAGAGAGTGTTGAGTAACTCCTCCATAAAATGTGGTCAACAAAACCTTAGAATCGAATAGTAAATCCTCCACAAAAGGTGGCTAACAGAGCCAAGAATAGAGGAGTAACTCCTAAACTCTAAATAACTAGTCAATGGAATTACGTCCTAGTCATCTTGTCAACCTTTACACCTAATCAAGTTTATCCATGAAAGTAGGAAAACTCTAAGTGTGGTAAAAAATATCATAATAAATAAATATATAAAAATAATAAACCCCTAATCTAACACCCCTTATAATCATAGCTTAGGTGGGCAATAAAAAAAATGGGTCCTAATAACTAGGCCTTATGAGGTACCTGTGAACAAAGTAATCTCTCATAAAGTAGATAAAATTTAATTGCACCAGATTGGGGTTGAGTCCAAGGTCAAGATAAGTTGAATGCATGAGTAAAATTAATATATGAGATAATCAAGTACACATCATGAAGTAGCTAAAATTATATGAAATACACAATGTGATAATATTACACAAAGATATTGGAGCCAAAATCAAACTTACATTACAAAAGCCCAAAAATATGAGAAGTACAAATATGATAGTGTTAAGTAACTCCTCAAAAAAATGTGGTAAACATACCATTATAATATAAAAGTAACTCCTCCACAAAAAGTGGTCAATAAATCCAGGAATAGAGGAGTAATTCCCATACCTAAAATAACCAGTCAAAGGAGTGACTTCCTAGTCATCTGGTTAACTATACACCTAAGAAAGCTTCTCTATGAAAGTAATAAACCTTTAAGTGAGGGAAAAAATCCATAATAAATAAATATGGGAAATAGTAAACCCCTACTCTAACACTCCCCATAATCATAGCTTAGGTGGGCAATGTAAAATATTGAGTCTTGGTAACTAGGCTTGATGAGCTACCCATGTACAAAGAAATCTCTCATACAGTATACAAAATTTGAATGCACCATATAAAATTTGAGTCCAAGGTGTAGATAAGTCAAATTTATGAGTAAATTGAACACACTAGCTAAGCAAGTGCACAACACAAAGTAGCTAAAAGTAAATGAAAACATAATGTGATAATATTACACAGAGATTAGAGCCAAAATTGAACTTATATTACAAAATATCACAAATATGATAAGTAAAAATATGAGAGTTATAATTAACTCCTCCATAAAATGTGGTCAATAGACTCTAAGAATATAATAGTAACTCCTCCACAAAATGTGGTCAATAGAGCCAAGAATAGAGGAGTAACTCTCATACCTAGACTAGTCAGTCAAGGGAGTTACTTCATAGTCATTCAGTCAACCTATACACCTAAGCAATATTCTCCATGAAGGTAGGAAAATAACAAGTGAGGGTGTAAATATTATAATAAATAAATATGGGAAAATAATAAAAACCTACTATAACACCCTCCCATAAACACAACTTAGGTGGGCAGTGTAAAAGAATTGGTCCCAACTACTGGGCCTGATGAGGTACCCATGTACAAAGTAATCTCTCTTAAAGTAGAGAAAATGATAAAACACATAAAAACTCCACCCCAAAAGAGATACATAAAGAAGAGGCTAGAATCCCCCCATGAAGATGATTATATAGTATCTTGAACCTTAAGAAGAGCTCACAAGTGTAGATACTAGCTCTCCATGAAAGGTTTGGTGAATATGTCTATTGTTTGATATATCATCTAAAAATATCATAAATCAATGATGTCCCCATGAATGATCTCTCTTATGAAGTGCATTTGAATCTCTATGTTTTTGGTTCATTGATGTTGAATTAGATTTTTAAAAATCTAAATAGTACTCTAGTTATCATTGTAGATGATGGTAAGTTGTCTAAACTAGATACCAAACTCTATGAGAATACCTTAAAACTAAATGGCCTTAGTGGTAGAATTAATAACCCCCATATACTCTACCTAAATAGATGGTAAAGCCATAGCATTATAATTCTTGCTTGACCAACTAATCAGATGTAAACCAATGGAAAAACTATAACCTAAAGTAGACTTGCAATTCTAAATATCACCTACCCAGTCTAAGTTAGTATAGCCAATCAAGTTGATGTTAGTGTTATATCTATAATGAATATAAAATATATATTTACCCTAAATGTCATGCAAGATAATCTAAGATTATTTCTAGTGTATCTCATGGGGTTCTTGCATGAATATAGAGACTAGGGGATATGTGTCAAGTAGATAAGGATACCCACAAGTTGTTGATACAAGGTATCATCAACCAAAGGTGAAGTAAAATATACATAAAGATTTAATCAAGATATAAATTGAGTTAGAGTTGGCTTACAATCATCCATTTGACATCAAGCAAGTAGATCAAGAACATACTTAGGTTGTGCAAGAGTAATCCCTAAGTTAAACTGAAAAATCTAAATCCTAAGGAATTAATGTAACAAGCTTAAGTTTGCCATGAAAAATATATCCTAAATATCCCTTTTCACTACTATAAATAATAAATAAGAGATACCAGTGATCAAATGATCATCAACATAAATAAATATAATCAAGAGTGAATCATCATGTCATAAGAGATAGACATTCAAATCTTGTTGTGCTCATTATACCCCTATTACTTTTTTTTTTCTAGAATAGGGACCCATTATATTTTGAAAGGTCTAGGCCTATCTTAGAATTATTCTTTTATAATGGATTTATATGTTTCACCTAACCTTTCTATTCAATAAATGCAAATGGACAAGTTTCATTTATTCTTACTAACCTATTAATACTCTAAAGAAGTTTTACATTGCATAGGTTTTCAAAACATGCACAATTTATGAAGTCTTAAGTTTTACAGAAATAAGTCTTCAATTTTTTTTTTGAAAATATATATTCATAAATATTTAATCCTTTGTACCTATATAAACCTTTGCAAAAAATAGGGATTTGGAATTTTTGTTCACAGGTTTTATTTGTAGGTTTATTTATAGGTTTTGTTCATAGGTCCTGTTTAGAAATTTTATTCATAGGTTGGGTCCTTGTAACTTTATCTATAATGTATGAAAGTATCTAGCATTCACGTTCATCCCAAATTTGCTCTTGAGGATCCAAGTCTTTGGAAATTTTACATTTCAACATTTAATGTTCAAAGAAAGTATTCATAATTTAGTCTTTAGAACTTTTTATTTAGAGAAAATGTTTGGCATTTTGTGTTTGACATTTTGGTCGTTAGAAACTAATATTTGGGATTATGTTATTTATAACTTTTTTCTTTACTAAATTTGATCGATAAATATTCCTCAGATAAAATTTTCAAGATTTGGTCTTCAAGAAAATGTTATTTAGAACTTTTATCTTCAACATTTATGCTTTTGATAAAAATGTTTATAAAAAGTGTTTGAAACTTTTTGATTCCAAACTTAGCCTTTGGAAAGGGTGACCCTCATAGCCTTCTCAAAATAATTCCTACCATATGTCTTCAAAACTTTTATTCATAAAATGTGTTCACTTCATAAGAATTTAGGTTAATACTATTTTAATGTAACATCTAATTCCTGACTACCAAAATCCTCCATAGCATAGGTAAATTTTATCAAAAAGAGTGATGGAATGACACTTGGAAATAGGAAACCATGTGGAATTATTCCAAACATATATAGTGTTTACATGGCATACCCATCAAAATTAAGTGGCACAATTCAAATTAAATAAGTGAAGTATGTTTATAGATGTTAGATATTAATGGTGCACAAACTAGAATTGAATGATAAATGATATATCAATGAAATAAAAATAAACATTGTGCTCATTGATCATAAACAAACTCCTATATCACTTTCATCCTTGAGAAAAATCCCTAGTTGCCTACATTTGAATCATGAAGTGCATACAGAAGAATTCAGCCACTAAATTGAATAACTAGAACTCCATCAGCTCAGTGAATTAACTATGACATCTTCATCTAAGATATTTAGATAAGCCATACCACCATTCAAATCCTTAATCAAGGACTCAACCAAATATAAAGACATAATCTTTGATTAATAATTATTTAATAATGAATATCTCAATTACTTAGTTTTATGAGACATAAATCATCAGGTGGATGCATACACTTATGAGGAGAAATTGGAACCAGCACAAAAATAATTGGTAGTAGACCTTGTCCCTCTCAAGCTCTAGGGATTGCATTTCAAAACTACCAAGCCCTAGGTTATACTATGCATAGACCTCCTACAAGACCTATTCTTCACTGGCAAAGTGATTGGGGGCACATTATTACATCACCTAAAGCATAAAATCATCATCACCTAGATCTCAAGAGATGAATTATAGAGGTATTTATCCCTACTTATCACAGATGTTACATATTATTTACATAGATTGGCTACATAGAAAATAATAACTTAATTGACAAAACATTGATCAAATGGATCATTCTTAGAGAGACAGTTGTCCTTAAAGAGAAGCAAAGAGTACTGGTAACTAAGTTTTGGATGGGATTCTACATTGGGATGGCCCTCTTGAATCAGTTATATGTCTACCCTAGCATTAAATTCATTCACCTTGAATGATTTCCACTACTATATTTACTAATGACCTTAGATCTAACATTTTTTTTAGGAGAGGAAATCAATGTTAAGTTGAAGGAACAAGTCATATGCAAGGACAAGAGGCTTATGGGAGGTCATTTTTATATGATGTCATACCTCATAGATGTTGTGTTGGGAAAAGTATATATGCACAATAGGCCACTCTAGAGCCCAACTCTAATTTTCATCAAAAATCATATATGTGACTCATATTTTTCATGCATATATATGCCTATACTAGAAACATAACCTAAATTATAGAGGACATATACCCTCAGGTGTAGAGGATGATTCATGAGTTGCCACTGCCTAGGGTATCTAATAGCATAAATGACACATTGATGGACAAAGGGGAATAATGGATGTATCTTGAATAGACTATGATCATGGTTGCTTATCACAAGGTTATACCCCTACGTCTCTCCAAGCATGTAATATAAAAATTAGTAGAGTAAGAGATAACCTACCAACTATAGTGGGGAATTAATGAAGATTTGAATAAGAAAAATAAGATTTCATTCGATGGCTCCCACCTAATGATTGGCTGAATGTGTTACATTAATTATAAGCACTTTTCGGAGGCTGGTAGATTCAAAAAATACTACTCATTATCCACCCTACCACATAGAGAATGGGACCCTCATGATATATTTCAAAAGCATATTCAAGGCCTTGGTATTCAATACCAACACAATCCTTATGACCATGATTTCATTTTTATTAATTCCAAGAGTGGTGCCCACATCTTGTAGAGGGAACAAATGGATGGATTGGATGAGGAAATCCTTCAAAATCATCTAAGGGGAGCCCTCAATTTCATTTGTTGATGCACATATCAGGATCCCATTCTTAGGTGGGTGCACTACCATAGATTTATGGATCAATAGTCCTTCCCAATCATCAATGGAACAAGGTAAACTTTACCAAACATTATCCATGGAAATGAAAACTATAAAATAAGATCTTGGGCTGGTTGAAGCTCCTAGTGTTGCAAATTCACTTGGGAGAGCTGAAGATGATCCAATTTGTATTGATTCTTTAGACTAACAAGGCCATGCTCATCCTATTGGTACTTCAACTCAAGAGATTGAAAATGTGCAAGTATTAATTTTCCCTACTTGAGAGGCTTCCCCCATAGCTTAAAAGGTAAATATTTTTTACAAGAGGAATCCAAGAGCCAAAATTCCCCCAACAAGTCCAACCATAAAAGCAACATCTATAGAAGAACCATCAGGGTAGGATCAATAGTTTGTATAATATGAGTCAGTTTATGAGGAGGAGATGCAAAGAGATAAAGTCTTAATCCTATAAGATACCAAAGTAAAAACACCACTACAAAGAGACCAACCAGGTGAGGGTGTAATCCCTATTATCTCTACAGCTCCTTTAGTTTCTAAAACTCTATTTATATCTTGTCTCCCCTATGTCCATTTGTTTTTTTTATCCCATTTCTCTCAGTTCTATAGTTTCACCTTCCCTAGTTGTGCCTAAGGTAGATTTTTTTCTTCTACTCCTCTTGTCTAACCATCCTTGGTTGTTTTAAAAGTAGATGTTTCCTCTACTTCTGTTGTCTCTACATTCTCAATAGTTTTTATTATTTCAATTATGTCCTCAACATTTGTTCCCCCCACTTATACTATGGTTACCACCACCACTACCTCAATATCCCTTAAAAATAATAAAGTATCATCTAATAAATCCATGGGAGCATTGGAAAGTCTATAGTTACATGTGTCATCCACTCAATCAGGATTTCCAATACATTCTTCCAGTTCTTCCCTAGCTACCACTGAAATATCATCAAAAAAGGATGGGAAAAATAAGTAAGTGTACATAGTTCACATATTACCCTAATATGGTGGTGTGGATTGGTCCAAGATATTTTTTCCTTCCCTTATAGACCCATTATAGGAAAAGACCTTGAAATAGTATTTAGGAGATTTATTTGTTGAGACTATAGCCCAGGATACTCAACCAACTAACCCAACTCAACTGGTAATCCCATAGTGATCAACAGATTTGGAATCTCAGACTTCTCAAAGGCCAAACCTTACAATCATAGAGCTACTCACAATGAGATCATTTTTTGACAAATCCATATGGAATATCCAAAGGGTAAAGAAAATAAATATTGAAGATAATGCTAGAAGGGGGATGATTCTAGAGAAGAGATAAGATGTTTTTCCCCTATCAAAGAGGAAGACTAGAAAACTTGGGTAGTCTCCCTAGAATGAATATTTCAGATCCTATTTGGAGACATACAAAGATTCTATGTTTAAATTCCATTAAGGAACAAAATAAGAAAGAAGGGAGATTAAAAAAGAGTTAGATCAAGTTAGGGAAAAATAACAAACCATCCATGTTCCCATGTAAATTTAAATAGAAGTAAAAAGTGTAGCTTCAAGACTATAAACATTTTGGATGCCATTGCTTTAATGAGGGTTGAATTAGCCCCTCAAATCATTGAATCAACTAATTTTTTTAATTCTTTAAAGGAAAATGAGAGTAAATTAAAATCCCTTGTTCTTTACACAATGAATAAGGCATATATCCATTTTAATTCAATGACACCATTGGATGCTTCAAATGCATTCAACCTTGTGGTTATTCAAACCCAAGAAGTGATGGAATGGGTGGAAACAGTAGAATAAATAACACCTAAATATGTAGAGCATGAGATCCTAATTTTAAAAATTTTATGGGACTAAAATATTTCATAGACAAGGGACTCCATAGGTAAGCTAATAAGTAGAGATGATTTTGAACAACTTCTCTAATAAGCCTCAAGCAAATTTAAGTGGAATATTTAGGGATTAACATTAGAGGAGATTAAGGTTGAATTTAATTTTTCACAAAATAAAATAATAGAAGTGGAGATATTCTAGATCAACTTTGGGATCACTAAAGTTGAACATGCATGCCTAATGGAGTAGATAATTAGTGTACATAGACCGCCACTTTTAAATATGGACATCATAAGATATCAACATGATGTTAGCTTTAAGTATTTTTAGGAATTATAGGCCAAGAAGAAAGTTAATAATCCAACTACCGCCTCGATTCTAACCACCAGTTTAGTACCACCAACCACTTCAGTGCCTTCCACAATGACAAACATAGCCATGCAATCACCAAGTGTAAATTAGATTTAGTCATTAAAGGCTAATTTTATATGTAGTCTTACATATAGGATCAATCAATAATTATAGTTTGCGTACACTTGACATATAAATATAGAATTTAGCATGGGAAATCTGTAAGCATGCACATGTTGCACAACATTATGCATGTAAACTTATTTTTGACACAGATATAATTAATTATAATTATAAATGTAGTTTTGGCATTAAAATTAGAACTAAAGTTCTAATTATTAGATGTAACTTTGAGTTTTCATGGACTTGGATGATGAGAGGATCCCTCTCTAAGTTTATTTATACATGTAATCCCTTATTTCAAAGGGTTAAAAATTTATCAATACATGAAGAAATCATTTCAATTGTCATGCAAAAAATGTGGGTGTATGTTCCTTCCATTTGTTTGTAATTAAGGTCGTATTTCCTTTGGTTATTTTAAATCAATAATTTGAAGTGTGCAAAAGCTATGGAGAATTCTTTTTTATATCATTGATAAATATTGTGTTTATATGTGAAAAATCTATTGAATAGTTAACAAGTATTATTGATTTAAAGTAATTGGTTGACTACCTTAATTTTATAAGTGTGTAGGAGTGTTTTCCCTTTGATATAGTATTTTAGGTGTGATCTATATATTCCCTAGATATTTTTTTGGTTTGAGTTGTAATCTCCTGAGTGAGGGTGTGTAATATCTACTCTAAAATGAGAAAAATTCAATTAAAACCCTTGAGTTTCTTATACCATTTCATCCCAAAATTCCTAACTGTATTTGTATGTGAGTGTGCAATAACTACAATAAATAATCATTAGTTATAAAAACACTTGTCCACAAAAAACCAACACAGGAAGTGATCCATTGAAACCATAGAGCCTTATTTTGTTATCTATCCTTTCCTCCTTTAAAAGTTTCTTTGACTAAGATCTACCCACTTTAAAATAGTCTTTATCCATCCATTCAAGCTAACTAGGTTTTTATTTCTTTAATAAGATTTATTTCAATACAAGCACACCTAGTTAACAACCTACATGCTCAACCTGCTATTCCACCACCAAGTTGTTTAACCCATACCTATAACTTATGACCTGGAGTGGAATTTACCTCCATTAAGATCCTAAAATGTTAGAGCGTACCATGTTAAAGTTGAGGATGTGCATAAGACCCACATCAATAAGAAAAAAATTTGGTGCTAGAAGGAGGGCCATTTGTATGCCTTCCCTAGTGAGAGTTTATCCCTTACATTTGAGTTGCATTTGAGACACCCAAGAGAGTTAACAAGTTTAGGCCCAAACTAGTCTTTTGGTTTCACCTTTGTTAGTAAATTTAAGGCATAGATCTGTACCAATTATTCCTAATATACCTTGGGCTAAGACACCTTCTCCAGTAAGAAATATCCATCCCATTAATCATCTTATGGTCCAACCACATGGGTTAGTTGGATCTATTATTGTCATCCTAGGGGATGACCACAATTTACCAAGGAATCTACAGAAGTATCTAACTTCTTTCTCCCCCTTAGGAGGAAGAACCACAAAGGAACATATAAAATATTTCAAGGCTGCATTGAGGTTAATGAATTTTACTAATGAATATGTTACATGCAAGCTTTTCCTATTTATGTTATAGGATTTTGCCTATGATTGGTACCTCAATATTCAAGATAACTCAATTACTTCCTATAATGCATGTAAAAACACTATTCTTGCCCAGTTTAGATAGGTTACTAGCTGCAACCTAGTGTATCAACCTTTCACCAGTATGAAAAGGGAGCCTAATGAGCCAATTAGGGATTTTAATGTAAGATTTTAGAATATGTACACCTAGATAAGTATAATATACAAACTAGATGAAATTTTAATGTTAGATATATAAAATAACACCTTAGATCCAGTCACTATAATATTCCTATGAAGTATTACTTTTGCCAACACTCTGGCCTTAACATATGAATAAGCTATCAATATTGACATATGGATAAATCTTCAAATACCAAACACCCCTAATATTAAAGTTGGTTTCCTAACTCTAAATCAAGTTCCCCATGTTAATCAAAATGTCCCTACATTTAACTAAGACCAGTTATATGCAATGCCACCTTTGATGCAGTTAAAAGCAAATCAAAATTATGGTTATATGAACAATTAGGTACAGATGAATAGTCATTAGTAGAACCAACATTTAATTCCATCCAATACTATAGCTTCATTGGGTGTTGATTCTATCAAAGTATAATTGGATACTATACAAAGAATGGTCTAGAGGTTGAGCAATGACTTTTTGAACATGTAGAGGAAGATGGGTCATGTTACTGGCTAGAATAATAACCCAAATTTTGGGTTTTAAAGATATAATATACCTTTCAAGTAGTTTTCAAATAATAAAAAATAGAAACAACCCAATAAATTGATATAAATCAATATAGTGGAAACAACTCTACCCAATTGGTGTATAGTCCATAATACATCACAACATGGTGAACTTGAATGTGTAGAATTTTATGGAGTGTTTGAGATATTCCAATGAAATATGGTAAGGCAAGATTTGATGAACAACCCACAAGAGTTCCATCCTGAATATGGTGCTTCAAACACCACCATGGTATTTGAAACACATGAGTCCTCTTTCCCAAGTGAAGATGATAATGAACTAAAGGATAATGCTGATGAAATACATGCCTTCCACTAATATCAAAAGGGGAATTATAATCTAAGGAAAAATCACCCCTTCACAACATCTACTCCTCCAAACAATATCATTATTATGCCAAATTCAAGGGTTGACAATAATCCATCTCCCCTAAAAGGGAATGAATAACCCCAGAAGAAGGAGGAAGAAATAAAAGAACATAACATTATTGAAGATATGAAGAAGATTAAATTTAGCATCACTCTTAGTGAATTGGCTCAGATCGATAAACAAAAGGAGCTCTTGTGGAGGTCCATTATGGGAAAGTCAATTTCAAAAAAGACAAAGGCTACTCATACCAATGTTATATACAATAATAAACCAAAAGTTCCACCTTTTTTATTGACTATTAGAGAATTTGTAAAGAAAATACATAATTGTTTAGTTGATTATGGATCTTTGGCCATGGTGATTCCAACTTCCATTTATGAAAATATTGGGTTGAATCCATATCCATCAAAGAGGATAGTTTCATAGCTAAATAAGACAATTGTGCCTATAGTAGGAAAAATTAATGATGTACTCATCCAAGTAAAATCAAAGCCACATGTACAAATGAATATTTATATAATTATGTTGGATATACCAAAAGGATACAGATTCCTCCTCAGTACATATTAGTCCAAAATGTTGAATGGATATGTGGAAATAACCTTCTTTCATATGTGGTTTCCTTAGAGAGGCACTATAAACCATATTTAAATTAATTAAGAACTAAGAATGAAACACCCCATTATCAAATACAACACTAATAATTAAGAGGTAAGATACAAATATCATATCCTTGGGATTTATACCTTTACCACAAAATATGAGGTGCATGAATCAAAAGTCCAAGGACCTTCCCTGTTATGGACGCTCTATTTTGATAATTCAAGATCCAAGTAGGGATCAGGTGTTGGTGTTGAATTAGTAGATCCACAAGGTAATAATTAATTTTAAGCATGCATATTATATTTCCCTTTCACAAAAAACAAATCAAAGTATGAATCAATAATTTTGGGATTGTATTTTTCTCTAAAAAAGAATATCAAACAACTACTAATTTATGGAGATTCAAAACTGGTAATAATTTAGGTCAAGAACAAATACAATTATAATCTATCATACCTAAAGAGGTACAAACATAGATATTGGGATTTAATTGATTCCTTTGAGGCCTTTAATATAGTTGTTATTCATAGAGAATAGAATCAAGTTGTTGACTCACTAGCTGTTTCAACTGCCAACTTGGCACCACTACAAGAGTCCAAGGTATAGAGATTTTCCATTGAACTAGTACATTGTCCATTTATTCTTGATAACATGGAAAAATTTTAATTATTTGATGATGACCAATAGATCCTCCAATTCTTGACTATTTAGGATAATTCGAGTCTGAAATCATTGATGACAATGAGATTAGTTACCTATGCCAAGAGGAATTGAGAGAAGAAGGTGTCATTCAATTGAAAAAATATTTCCTTCCCTTAGGAATGGTTTATTTGGAAAGAGAATTTGATCTGGGTCCTTAAGCATAGTAGTAAAGATAGCTAAAATTAAAAGAATATAAGTTCAATAAGGAGAATTTAGGAGATGATCATTATGTGCGCTATGTTAACATTGGCTTCAAATGCAATCTAGAAGAAAGAGAAAGGGTGAAGGATTTACTCACCCAATATAAAGATGTGATTTCATGGACATATGCAAACTTGAAGGTTTTTAACCTAAGGGTCATAACCCATTCAATCCCACTGAAGTTAGACCACAAGCCATTCAAGAAAATTTAGTGGCCTATAAATCCTATCCTTGAACCTCTTGTTCAGAAAGAAATGGAAAAGTTATTGAATGCAAAAATAGTGTTCCTTATCAAACATTCTACCTAGGTAGCTAACTTAGTTCCAGTCAAGAAGTAGATTGTGGAAATTAGACTATGTGTTGATTTCAAAAAATTGAATAAGGCTTCTAAGAAAGACAACTATAATTTACCTTCCTTGGATGAGGTGATCCAAACAGTCAGTGGTTTAGGGATGATGTCCTTCTTGGATAGGTTTTCAGGATATAACCAAGAGATGATTGAATTTAAATATATAATGAAGACTATATTCACCATAAAGTGGGGTAATTATACATATAAAAGGATGCCATTTGGCCTAATTAACATAGGAACTACCTTTCAACGATCTATGGATCATGCATTCTGAGGGCTAATAAGTAAATGTATAATCATCTACATGGATGACCTCATTATTTTATTTAAAACCAAAACTAACCATGTAGGTTACCTATGATCAATATTTGAAATATGTATAAGGTTTTACACCTCTCTAAACCTCAACAAGAGTATATTTGGTGTTACTAAAGGCAAGCTCTTAGGTCACATCGTCACCAAAGAAGGAACTATAATCAACCCAAATATAATTTAAGGGATATTAAATATTTCATTCCCAAATATCAAGGAGTTTAAATCTTTATTAGGAAATATATATTTCATAGGAAGGTTTATATAAGGCTTTTCAAAAATAGTTAAACCTATGAATGTAATTCTCAAGAAAGATTCTAAAGTGGAGTGGATAGTAGAGGCCTGTAAGTCTTTTTAAAATATCAAAGATGAAATATCTCATGCCCCTGTGCTAATAAGTCCAAATTTTACTAAGGATTTCTTCTTATATATTCACTTCAGAACATACCATTATCATTTTACTTAAACAGAAGAAAGATGAAAGTGAACATCCTATTGCATTCATGAGCACAAACTTGAAATAAATAGAGATCACGTATTCTATGATAGATAAGCAAAATTTTACCTTATCAAAGTAGTAAATAAATTTTGAAACTACATCTTGAGGAATAAAACCATCACCATGATGTTGGATCCTATTTTCAAGTTCACTTTGGGACAAAACAAATTGGGGAACACAAAGTAAAATGGATGGTAAAATTTTAAGATTTTGACATAGAAATAAATCCTGACAAAATTGTTAGAGGTCAAGGCATCATTCAGTGCATGAGTGAGCCTGACCCATGCATCACCATTGAAGAGGTTTTTGAAGCCCAAGTATCTAGAGGGCATTGGTATACTGATATTATTCAATATTTACTTATAGGCACTTGTTCCTTAGAACTCAATAGATAACAAAGGAGAGCTTTGAGGCTCAATTCTTCTCATTATATAATAAAACAATGGATTCTATATAAAAAAAATTATGAAGGCATCTATCTAAGATGCATATCATAAAAAAAAGCTAAAAAAACTCTAAAAAATTTACACTAGAAGATAGGTAGTGGTCATCCCACTGGAAACACCACAACTCATAAAATCCTTAAAAAAGGTTATTACTAGCCAATAATCTTTAGGGATGCACATGTTCATGTAATAACATGCCATGAATTCTAAGTATTGGAAAAAAGGGAGGTACACATATCAATGCCTTTGAAGCCTATTATTAAAGGAAGATCATTCGTTTAATGGGGATTATACTTCATTGGTGTCATTAACCCTAATTCTTCAGCTAGCCATAAGTTTGTACTCTTTTCCATACATTATTATACATAATAAAACAAAGTAATAGCTATAAGGCATTCTAAAATACAAGATGTAATTATCTTTCTAGAAGATAACATCATAACTAGATTTGGTACCCCCATTTTCTTAGTTTATTATAATAAGCTAGCATTCCAATCAGTTTAATTCATTGAATGGACCCATGATAATCAAATCACCATTAGGTCATATTCCAACCATTACCAACAAGGAATTGGATTGGTTGAATCAATAAAAAAATCTTGATTGATGTCATTAAAAAGTTAGTAGTAGATAAACCTAGATATTATCATAATCTATTGAAATATGCACTATGGGCTGATAAAATAAGATACAAGCTGTAGACACCTAAAATTGGACACAACTAGCCTTTGACTGGACTTCATATTGATTCCTTTCAACCATTATAAATTAATATTAGAAATCACTAAATGTCCCAAATTTACTTGTGCATCATTCATCAAAGATCAAATCATGTTGAGACATCCCTAATTGGGGTATCCTATCTTATACAATAATAACCTCTCATAGATTCATTCCTAATCACTTTGTGGTATCACAACTATCAATTTGGCCTATGGACCTATTAATTTTGGAACTTGCACACTTAAATCAAATCTTGAAAGAGCTTAATGGCTAATCATAATCAATTAAAAAGATAAAAATGATTAAATGCATAGTTGAGTTATCCATTTGAAATTAGTGAATATCTAAAAAAAGAAATTCAAAAATTCAAAATATCCTAGTCTTTCATCATTACCTTTATGAGTTGTCAAGATATTTGAAAATATCCTAAAATATGTAATTATGAGAGCCATGCCTAGTAATTGTAAATCATAATTAATTCATAACTATTAACTCTACTGGGGTTAGATTTGACTCACCTAGGTTTAGTTTGAACCCATTCCAAGCCTTAACTCAACCCTAACTCACCTTGGGTGAGAGTTAATTCCTAAATCTATAAATACAAGGTCATGCCTCTTCATTTCTAAGCTCAAATTAGACAAATTTATAATGTAATTATGGAAATAGATAAGCTTTGAAATAATGTTATAATGCCAAAATCTTAAGCCAAATCCATATCAAAGACAATGGTGCCAAGGAGAGAAGGAGCCAACAAGATTAATTTTACCAAAGACTTCTTGATGCACAATCTGAATAAACCACTCAACAAAGCATTTAGATCTCCCAAGAAAGGTAAAGGATTTGTGTCTTTTATGTTTTAGTAATGATTTCATCTAGTTTTTTCCTACTAAACTCCCCCCTAATATCTAGGATAGGAGTGTAAGTGTTAGTGTGTTTATTTAAGTTTTATTGCTTGAACTAAAATTATACTAACCTCCCTTCTTGGATTCCTATGATCAAAAAATGACACACTCGATGAAATCTCAAGCATCCCATGTGAGAAAGGATATTAATATAAAGCTCTTATTTTTTCTAATAAATGCCTAAGAATCTTCAAAATTCAAATTTTAACTTCATTTTTCATGTATTATGTTTTTTTAGTGATACAAAGTTTACATAAATACCGGCCTCGATCCTGACCAAATTGGTATTGATCCTATCAAAACTGACATTGATCCACCCATGACCGATATTGAACCCTTTATTTAGAATAGAGCATGGTGTAAAAATGTTTTTGTTTTGTGTCTAAGAGCCTAAATATTGTTTAACTGATTATTTGCTTGCAAGATCTAGTGAAAATCATTATTTTCAAGCTCGTTTGGCTGACAATATTTTTTATGAAATCCATATTACATTTTTAATGTAATATTCAATAAATTGACTTTGAACTATGTCGATCAACATCAATCCTGACCAAATTTATGTTGATCCCTATAAGATTGACATCGATCCCTACATGGATCAATGTCAATCTCTAAGATAGAAAAACAAAGAAACCCGAGAGCAAAACCTAAAACATTATTGTCTCATTCACTTTTAGGATTTTAAGTAGGCAAAAAAACTATAAAAATTATAGGTCCTAAGGTTGGAAATATCAAGTTTAAACATGGTTAAAACTTGCACACTTTGTCTTTGGTGTTTCAAATGAACTTAATTTATTTTTTATGCTGTAGTTATTTTCAACGTTTTGCAAGTTTTTCAACTAGTGCCAAGGGGCTTAAAATTTATAACACATCTCATTTTTGTGATTAAAATGAACTCTCATAATAGATAAATACTCTTAAGAGTTTCATTTTCATTGCTTATTTATCGAATTTGTTTATTTTATCAAAATGATTAATGCATGTATGTTCTCCCCTCTTCCCCTTTAGGAAACTCAGGTGAGCAAAAGTGCTCATTCTTTACCTTGGTTTATTTTAGTCCAAAATCATGAAAATAAAGTCATTAAGGCCCTCCTCAAATAAATATGGTTTGGGTGACCCAAATGTGATCCTAAAGTCTTTTCACTTATCTTTTTATTTTCATGCATTTTATCTTATGACCAAGAATTCATCACCTCCTCATGGGTTCTCTAGGGAAGCATTAACTGGGAATTCATCTTTCAACATAATTTTAACCCCACTAAAAGGTGGGGTATATAAATTTAGGGTGACCCACTTGGATGCTTATTTGAGTAGTTAAATAAGATCCATTAGTGGTACTCTAACTCGGACCTTAGGGGCAACTCATACATCACATGATACTAAGCAAGCGATGGATGTAATGATTGTGAAAAGGACAAGACATTTTAAAAAAAGCCAATTTATGCAGATCTAATTGATGTGATTGCATCTCTAATGTTAGCCACAATTGGGACTATCTAGACACAATTGAAAATTGATAGATTAGAACAACCCCACTTATTGTGGGCATATTATTTATGTAGGGTGAGTAGCCTGAAGTTCTATGTCACAATAAAAACTCTTGGGAGAAGAGGGGGCCTAAAAACCTTACTTTTCATGCACTTTTATTTTTTGATTAACACTTAAAATCTTTCTAAGAGTGAGTATATTGATATAATTTGATATTATTATGCAAACTTGTCAGTTTTAGGATCTAGGATGTTACACTTGTGTTTGGGTCATTTTTATCCTTTTATCACATGGTTTTGAGTCTAAAATATTTTTTTTGTCTTCCCACATAAAAAATTATCATTTATACATTACTCTATTGTTTGATGAGGCGTTATGCCATCCATTTGAAACCATACCTTTGCCTTAGTCTTTTGAAAAATCTTTATGTGTGTGTCATTTGATTTTAAAGGGTAACATTATGCTACCTAATTCATGCCAGAGTTTGTTCCTTTGAGTCTTGAAACAAACCATTATTTACATATTTAAAGCATGATAATGTCATTACAATTCTCAAATCATCTCATAGACCTGTTTACCTTATGTTCAAATTTATAATTTGAAACCAAAACCACATTTGTCTTTTGAGATCTTTACCTAGTGTCATTATGCCATCTAGTTTTGTCTAACTTATTATTTGTTCAAAGAGCCTAATTTTATAAATTAAGTTCATGATTAATCTTGACAAAGTTAAAATCCAAACATTGATTAATTTTTGCCCATGCCTTATGTAATTTTGGCTTAGACATCAATCTTTCTATTTTGGGTTGTGCAACTTAGGTTAATTCTTTATTCAATTTGAAAAATATTGTTTGTGCCTTTAATTTGAATAAATAGCGTATCTTCCATATGCTTTTTGTTTCATGCTTTATGCCAATTGACCAAGTTTATGTCTAAAATTTAGTGCCTAGTTTATACCAAAGTGTTTCAAAATTGTTAGATTAAATCTTTCAACTTGTTTTCAAAGTATAGATTTTGTGTCTTTTCCAAAAATCCTAGCACATGCCTATTTTGAGCCTAGATTATATGCCTTATTTTTCCAAAATACCTAGAAAATTTTATTTTCTTAGATTAGACTTGTTTAGAAAACTTTGTACCTAGAGTTTGGCATTCTAATTTTATTTCATCCACTTGACCTTTTGTGTGAGACATTTGATGTTAGACGTATGAAATTAGACTATTTTATACCAATTTTTAACATAGACCATTTTGGAGATATAAATCCACCCCTAGACCAAGTTAGACCATGTTTAAACCATTTGTCCTTTGGACATTATTTTTTAGAGTTTGTATAACTTTAGGCCTTTTAAAAAAATTTCATCATTAATGTGGATATGTATTGTTACATTAGTAATGAAGACATGCACAATCCAAGTTATGATATAATGATCACATAAATTAACTTTATTCAAGACCCCTATGGTGAATAAGTGGTTTGTAAGATAGATCCTTATCCTCCTTACAATCCTCAAATTAGCGAATAAAGCCAAGATCCTCAAGAGTAGTATGTGATGGTACATTATTTGGGTCAATTAACATATGACATTCACCATCTCACTGATCTTGGCACCTGATCCCCCACTTATACCATTAACCCTCCTTTGGATTGTGTGAGAAACCATGCTTTACAATGTCTAAATATTACCATTCTAAGACCTCATATTTTGGCTCATGATAGTAACCAAGGTTCAAAATTCCCTACCATTTCTATACTAGGGCCTCATCCTTTGAATCGGGATAGCAACCAATCTTCACAACACCCTACCATTTCTATTTTAGGACCTCATCTTTTAGATTGTGATAGTAACTAAGATTCTTAACACCCTACCATTTCTATTCTAGGACCTTGTACTTAAGATTATGAAAGAAACCAAGCTTTGTAATTCCATACCATTATCATTCCAAGCCCTTCCAAGTATAGTATCTCATTCTCTCAACAAGGTTGTGTACCTATGACTAGATGGGTCATAGTTAGCATCCTAGGTTAGGAACCAGTCTTTATTAAGCCTATCATTATCCAACCATCAAAAATTATTTATCCATTGCCAACTATCCCAAATTTTAGAAATCCCATACCAATTTTTGAGCCATAACCAAGCCCATAAATACCTCTCCAACTGAGCCAATTATTTGAAGACCAAGATGTGTTCAAAACTCATATTTTACAACTACTTGTAAACCAATGCCAAGAGAACCAACTAACCCATGATGTTTTTATTGAAACACCTATTTGTGACAATTTAACCTATGATGAATCACCTTTTTATACTATCCCCATTGATGAAGAGTCTCACTCTGATAAGCCAACCTTTGTTGAGTCACTTCTGAATGATTATAACCACCTTTGGGCAAATCATTATCTCGAACATTGTCTTATTTTTAAAGAGCCTCCCTTTGACAAACTAGTATCTATGGAATTGTCTCTTAAGCCTTTTCCCTCCATTGAGGAGTCTCAATTTGAAAAACTAGTCTCTATGGAGCCCATTATGCCATTATAGGTCATTACTTGTTCAATACTAAACATTCAACAAGACATCCTTGTAGCGAAATCCACTCTAGATGAAGAATAAAAATTGAATTTAGTTTTTGTTCTTAAACCAACATCATATTTATCATCAAAAGTAGAATAAACATCAGATTCAAAGTCTCTTGAGTCAGACTCAGCTTCAAAATTAGAATACATTTGTGGTTGTACGATATTGGTTATGCATGCCTTGTAGATAAATTTGAATACATTTGTGATCCTTCTACAATTTTTGGGGATGATTATTTCATATTTGAAATAAATTATCCTAGTACCTTCTATGAGTATTGTGTTTCCTCTTTCTATCCCATTATCATTCCATATGCCATTAACACCAACTGACATAGCCATTATATTGACCTTATACCTCCCATAAGTGTCAATTGGGACTGAAAGAATTATACCTTGTTGAAATACATCTATGGTGACATATCAATTGCAAAATATTAGGGGGACCAAGACCACATTCAGGTAATAAGAACAATTTTTTAGTGAAACCTTTCCATAGCTGCTAGGGGGAAATCAAAGTTCAAATTCAACATCTTCTAGTGAAACCTTTTTTGAGGTGCTAGAATACAATAAAATTTAAAATTTAATGTTACTTAGTGAAACCTTTTCAAAGGAACTATGGGATAATCAATAAAAATTCATTAGTGAAAACATCTTTGAGGTGCCAATAGCTGAGCAATACAATTATTCATTACTTGATGAAGAAATTATCAAATATAACATCAATACAACTTTTCATCTACAACATAATCACATGGTAACTACTTTGAGGCCCAAATAATATAAAAATTTAGTGGTACTATCGAGAGCATATTTAGAATTCTTCAGCCCTACCATAACCAAATTATGATGAATCTAGAATCAACAACATTATGTGTGCCTAAAAATCCTAATCTTCATTTATTTCCCAATGAATATACATTCCATTATCATCCACCTTTACATTACCAAATCAAACCTATCAACTACTATTTATCTTTATTTACCATCCTTAGCTACACTTTTCTTTATAGAGGTTACAAAGACATCATGTCTCAAAGTTTGGAGAAAATAGAATCAATGACCAATGAAGATCATAATAACATCATTACAGTCCAAATCTGTAGTAGGTTCTTAATAGAATAACTATTCAGAAGAGGTGTGGGCTAGTAATTTACATGATTAATTATTTTGGTTGTATCATATGTTGATCAAGATGATCATCTCCATATCAACAATAATAATAGAAACATTTACCATGATAAAAACCTTACCTTTGCAATGACATTTACCTTGCCTTTTTTATTTGTCATTTACCTTACCATTTTTCATTTACCATTCCTCTTGTCATTGTTTCATACCCTGCCATTTACCTTACCTTATCACTTGGGGACAACCCTCTTATCATTATAACCAATTGTCATCCTATCATTTTATTTGTGTCATACAATATACCATTCTACCATACCTTTATTACTAACCAAAGCCTATTTTTAGCCACCCTACACAACCCTTTTGATCTTGGTTCCTTTGGTTTTTATTGCATCTTCTTTGAGGGGATTCTAATCTAGTTTCAGTAGTTTTAAAATTTTGTGTTTAAATAACAATCTATGAAAGTACTGTGATAGTGGATCTAACAATTTATCTTTCATTTACATTTGATTGGTACCATTGATTATAACCACCTATGGGCAAATTAGTATTCCACCTTGTGTTACTAATTATAACCACCTATGAGTAATTTAGTATCATTGACCTATATTGTTTTTCCCTAATTATACCTATCTATGGGAAAATTAGGAGCAACACCTTTTATCATGCATTTTTGCATCACCTTGATATTAATATTTTAATTTTCAAGGTTGTTTGCCTCAATTTTAGAATTTATTGTGACCTAGTCGGTTCTCACTACCTTTTGTGTGGATGGAATTATTATGACTTGATGTCCTATAGGGATTATGCAGGTCATGCTCAATTCATGTTGAGGTCAGCTCAATCCCTCTTTGCCATACATTTTCATTATTTTGCAAGCAACCTAAGCCAATGCTCTTGATATTTTTCAAGTGGTATATTGTCAATCATTAATGAGTTAAGATACCTCAAAATTCCAAAAAAAATTAAAATCCAAAAACATCTATCCTATTTAAGCCTCGTTAGTCATCCTCGATCTACCTTACTGGGGAAAATCCATTGTTATTTCTAATTTATTCTACTATCATTGGGGGTGTGACCTTAAATTTGCATGTATATTTACTTTAGGGAGGCACGACCTATTTATCCTTTCTATGAGCCATCACATGTAGATATTAACTTGGTTGATGACATGATACTTTCTATTGTTTTTATTTTCAATCATTCTATGTTTATTTTCTTTGTGGTTTGTTTGTTTGTTTATATATTTGTTTTATTTTTTTATTGTACCTTGACTCAGTCTATATGCATTAATTGGGTGATTCCTTATGCATTATTCTTGAGTCTATCCATATTCATACATCAACATTGTCATCATGGTATTTATCAATGGTGCATTATTTTCAATTGTTTATTTGATAAGGAGTCAGTCTTTATGTATATTTCAATTAAGTTCTCATGGTGTTTTATATCACGATGCCTATCATCATGTGTTATACTAAAAATTATCTTGATAAATCTTACAAGTGATGGAGATGTATAAACTTCTCCTTGGTAACCTTGGCGAATCCTCCAACCCATCTTGATCAAATTAACCCCTTAACCATTTTGGTTGTATCAATGCTAATAAAGATGAACATCTCTTCATTGGTAGGTATAAATTAATCATTAAAATTGATCAATTATTTATTATTCTAATCATCTCTTTCATCACTTTATGTATCCCCATGTACCTAGTTGTTTGTGGCTTATTAATCATTAGACCATTGCATCTACATTTACACCTGCTCATCATTAACATGTATGATAGGTTATATCCTTGAGTTATGATTACAAATCTTCCCTACTGGGGCATAATAAAATATCATTTTTCAATCTAGGTCATCTTAATTATTATAACCAACTATGGGAAAATCATTATTTTGACTCATCCAACCTAACTAGGGCATATGCTTGTGCCACTAATTGTAACTACCTTTGGGAAAATTAGTGTCTCAAAATTTGTTACTAATTATAACCACCTTTGAGCAAATCAATAATTTTTAAATTCAATGCATGAAAGCATTATCTCAATTTGATTAATCTCATCCATGGGTTAATTTCATTCATTTTCTTGATTATTTTCAAGGGACCATCCATCAATCATATGTGTTAGCCACTCCCTCAAGAGGGAATCATTATAGGCTTCCCAAACATTATTTAGAGCTTCATATTTAATCATCATTCCTATTTCATTCTTAACAACCTATTTCATTCTTTGAGAAGATGTTATTGTGCTTATAACTTGTAATATATTCCCAAATAGGGGAAAACTATAGAC
This sequence comes from Torreya grandis, assembly GCA_037957365.1. Classification (NCBI taxonomy): domain Eukaryota; kingdom Viridiplantae; phylum Streptophyta; class Pinopsida; order Cupressales; family Taxaceae; genus Torreya; species Torreya grandis. The sequence goes on from JARHVA010000237.1 coordinate 24,604, forward strand.
ACCTAAAACTAGCCATAACTAGCCTTTCGATCAGACTTCAGACTGATTCCTACCAACCATTACAAATTAAGCCTAAGAATCACTAAACATACTAAATTTACTTATGCATCATTCATCAAAGATCAAAATTATGTTGAGACATCCCTAATTGGATTATCTTATTTTATGTAATAATAACCTCTCATGAATTCATCCCTAATCACCTTACGACATCATAACTATCAAATTAGCCTATGAACCTATTAAGTGGGGCACTTGCACACTTAAATCAAATCTTGAAAGAAATAAATTGATAATCATAATCAATTAACAATATAAAAATGATTGAATGCCTAGTTAAATTATCCATTTGAAATTAGTGAATATTTAAAAAAGAAAATTCAAAATTCAAATTATCCTAGCCTTTCATCATTGCCTTTATGAGTTGTCAAGTTCTTTAAAAATATCCTAAAATATCTAATTTTGATATCCATGCCTAGTAATTGAAAATCATAATTACTTGACCACCAATAACTCTACTAGGGTTATATTTGACTCACCTAGGTTTAGTTTGAACCCATTCCAAGTTTTAACTCAACCCTAACTCACCTTGGGTGAGAGTTAATTCCTAAAGCTATAAATACAAGGCCATACCTATTCATTTTTAAGATCTCATAAGCCAAAGCTATAATGAAAATTTAGAGAGAGACAAGATTTTCAATAGTGTTACAATGCCAAAATCTTAATCCAAAGCCACATCAAAGCCAATGGTGCCAAGGAGAGAAGGAGCCAACAAGTTTCATTTTCTAAAGCTTTCTTGATGCACAAGCCAAGTAATCCACTCAAAAAAGCATTTGGAGATCCTAAGGAAGGTAAAATATTTGTATTTTATGTTTTAGTTATGTTTTCATCTAGTTTTTATTACTAAGCTCCCCCCTAGTATCTAGGCTAGGAGTGCAATAGTTAGTGTGTTATTTTTAGTTTTATTACTTTAATTAACACTATACTAACTTCCCTTCTTAGATTCTTATGATCACACAAGCAGGGCCTCAAAGCTTCACCTTACTTTATGGTATATGGAAGATAACCAATTTTCCCAATAATGCTTAAATTTCCAACATATCAATTTATGCAGGAGTACATTGAACCAAGTGAAAAAGTGGAGTCTCTATTATTAGACATAATAGAAATAGAATATTCAAGGAGTGGACCCTTATAAAATTTTAGTAAACATCAGGACATAGTCAAAAGGTGGTTTGATAGAAGATAAAAATTCAAATCATTCAAAATATATGACCTGGTGATTCTATGGGATAAATACCATGAAAAAAATGATAGCATGACAAGTTTACCCCACTATGGATTAGAACTTATCAATTTCAGAGATCCTGTGTAACAATGCTTTGTAATTGAGGTACCTCCAAGGCAATGAGCTAACATATCCAGTCAATGGATAGTTTTGTAAGAACTAATTCATGGATGCACCATCTGGAGATGTCCCTAATTAAAAACAAGCATTATGGTAAATTTAGGAATAGAATAAATTTACTACTTTCATATTTAACTTCCCTATTTTCATAGTTAGTTTTCCTGCCTCCTAGATTAATGTCTCCTATTTTTAGCATTTCAATTTTCTTAGTATAGTTCCATTATTTTTAGAATATATGTTTTTTTTCATGTCAATCTAATTGAATTCCTTTAGTATGCTCAAGCGAGTATCCAATCCATGGGATTTCCTATCCATGTTTAAAATCTAAAAGTTTAGTCTGTAGAAAAGGTCCTAAAATCAAGAAATAGTGTGGGAAGGACATCAAGAAAAGCACAAAAATTGGTTTAATTGTAGGTTTTACATCCTTGTCTTTAAGATTTTTATAATTTAGGTATGTAATAAGAAAATTAATCATGGTCATGCTATCATTGAATGCTTCTATCATGCATATAAATGTTACTCTCATGACTACATATAAATTTAGAAAGTTTTCTCATTTTCACTAGATCAAATTCACCTCTCATGTTAATAATTTTTTGATGAAATAACTATTGATATGGATGTAGATGGTAGGGACAATATATTAAAAATTATGATTTCATAGATACCAACTCACTATGGTTTCTTCTCTCCCTCTTCCAACCATATTCTACAAAAGAAAAAATAGCAAAATAAGGATCAATGCATCCTAAAAAGAGTGATCCATCAAATCTCAAGAAAATCTAAATATGATTAAAGGATAACATGATGAAGTTAAGTTAATGTATCATACATCATGCAAGAACATAAGAGAAGGAAAGAAAAGGAACCAAAGGTACCTCTATTGGGGTTATGGATGTCTGGCTGGCAGTAGAGAAATGAATGAACTTTCCCAGTTTTAAATTATATTTTTCAAGAAAAGAGAATGAATTCTACATCTACCCCAAGTCTTTTCCAAAATACTTATAACAAGGTTAAAATAAATCACTTCCTCACACATAGATCCAGGATATGAGAAAGGCAACTATGTTGTATGTTGTTAGGAGTCTATTTTATATCTCTAATTCAATTTTTATTTTATGAAATGATTCATGTTTGCTTTAGAATTGATACCCAAAATTTATAGATTCTCTAATACTTGGGAGTATACCCCCTGCAAGTCTCCATTTGTTGTGTTCAACATACCCCCAATCATTTTTTCTAGAATAGGGACCCATTATATTTTAAAAGGTCTAGGCCTATCTTGGAAGTCTTCTTTCATGATATATTTATATTTTTCACCTAACCTCGCTATTTGGTATACATGGACATGGTTTAATTATTTAGAATAACATATTAGTACTCTTTAGAAGTTTTACATTACATACATTTTCAAAACATGCACAATTTATGAAGTCTTAGGCTTTATGGAAATAAGTCTTCAATTTTTTTTTTGGAAGTCTATCTTTGGCAATCTCTAATCCTTCACACCTATATAAGCCTTTGTGAAAAATAGGGCTTCAAAATTTTTTTTCAAAGGTTTTATTCATAGGTTTTGTTCACAAATTTTGTTCAATTTATTATTTAGAATTTATATTCATAGGTTGGGTCCTCATAGCTTTATCCACCATGTATGAAAGTCTTCAACATTCACGTTCTTCACAAGTTTTCTCTTAGAGATCCAAGTCTTCAAAAAATTTACATGTTAGCATTTACTATTCAAAACAAGTGTTCAGAACTTGTGTATTTGGAAAAAGTGTTAAAATAAAATGTTTGACATTTTGTCTTTGGAATTTTGGTCTTTGGAACCTAATCTTAGGGATTATGGTCTTCATAAATTTTGTCTTCAGCAAAATTGATTGACAAATATTCCTTGAAGAAAATGTTCTTTAGAAATTTTATCTTCAGCATTGACTTATTTGGAAAACGTGTTCAACAAAAGTGTTCAGAATTTTTTGATTCATAACTTATCCTTTGGAAAAGGCATCCCTCGTAGCCTTCACAAAAGAATGCCTATCATAGGTCTTCATAACTTTTTTTTGGAAGATGTGTTTACTTCACAAGAATTTGGATTAACATTATTTTAATGTAACATCCAAATCCTAACTACCAAAATCCTCCATGGCATAGGTAAATTTAGTTAAACATAATAATGTAATTACACTTGGAAAGATTCAATCCCATGGCATTCTTTTGAACAAATATAGCATCCATGGCATACCTACCAAAATAAAGTGGCATAGTTCGAATTAAATAAGTAAAGTAAGTTTATAGACATTGGACATTAATGGTGCATGAAATGGAATTGATTTATAAATGTTATATCAATTAATTGATAACAAATGTCATGATTATTGATCACAAACAAACTCCTAGCTCACATGCCTTCTTGAGAACAAGCCCTAGCTACCTATGTTTGAATCATGAAGTGCATATAGAAGAGTTGAGCCACTAAATTGAAGAACTAAAACTATGTCATCTCAGTGAATTAACTATGGAAACTTCATCTAAGAAATTCAAAGGATCCCTTCCACCATCTATATTATCAATCATAGACTCAATCGAATATAAAGACACCATCTTTGATTTGGTAATATTCAATAACAAATATCACAATTACTTAGCATTATAGGATGTAATTAATTATGTATATGCACATACTTGCGAGGAGAACTTGAAACCAACATAAATACATGTGGATGTGGACCTTTTCCCTCTCAAGTGATAGGGATTACATTTTGCATCCACCAATCCCAAGGTTATGCCATGCATATACCTCCTATGAGACTTGTTATTTATTGGTAAAATGACTAGGGCATATCTTCACATCACTTAGAATATAAAACCATCATCACCTACCTCTCAAGAGATGAATTCTAAAGGTATTTATCCCTGCCTATCACATATTATACATATGATTTACACAGAGTGGTTACATGAAAAAAGAATAACTCAATTAACAAAATATTGAGCAAATGTATCATTCTTGAAGAGACCATTGTCCTCAAAGAGAAGCAGTTGGTACTAGTAACTAAGTTATGGATTAGAGTCCATATTGGGATGGACCTACTAAACTAGTTATATGGTTACCCTAACATTGAATTCCTTCACCTTGAATGGGTACCAATGTTGGATTTACTAATGACCTCAATGTTAACATTTGTTCTGGGAGAGGTAATCAATGTTAAGCTGTAGGAACAAGTTCTATGTAAGGAAAAGAGGCTTGTGAGATTTCACTCTTATAAGATGTAATACCTCCTAAATGTTGTGTTGGGCACAATATATACACACAACATGTCACTCTATATCCCAACTCCAAATTTCATAAAAAATAGTATATGTGACTCATATTATTTCATTCATATATACACCTACACTAGAAACATAACCCAAATTTTAGATGACATATACCCTTAGGTGTGGAGGGATATTCATGATTCACCACTACCCAGGGTATCTTAGATCATAACTAACACATTTATGGTCATAAGGGACTGCTTGATATATCCCAACTACATCATGATCATGGTTATTGGCCACAAGCTTACACCCCTACATATCCCCAATCATGTACTAGATAAATTAGCAAAAAAGGAGATAGTCTACCAGCTATGGTGGGGAACTGATGAAGATTTTAAGAAGAAAAAGAAAAGTGCATTCTATGGTTCCCACCTAATGATTGGCAAGATGTGTTACATCAATAATAAGCACTTTTGGGAGTCTATAAAATTTAGAGAAGACTAATCATTATCCAAACTACCACATAGACACTAGGACCCTCATGATAGAGTTCAAAATCATATTCAATTCCTTGGTATTATATACCAACAAGAGCCTTATGACCATGACTTATTTTTTATTAATACCAAGAGTGATTCCCACATCCTAGACATGAAATATATATATGGATTGGATGAGGAAATGTTGAAAATCATCCAAGGGGAACCCTTAATTTTGATTTTTGATGCACATATCAATCTCCCACCCTCAGGTGGATGGGACACCACATATTTTTGGAATAATATGTCTTCCTAATCATCAATATAATAGGGGGAACCTTCCTAGACATTATCCATGATAATGAAAATTGTAAAATAAGATCCTAGGGTGGTTGAAGCTCCTAGCATTTCAATTTCACTTAGGAGAGATAAAGATGAGCCAAATTGTATTAATTCTTTAGATTTAGAAGGATATGCTCATCATGTTAATACTTGAGCTCAAGAGACTACAAGTGTGGAAGTCTCAACTTCCCCTACTCAAGAGACTTCCCCCATAGCATAAAAGGTGACTATTTATTATAAGAGTAAGACAAGATCCCAGATTCCCCTAACAATTCCAACTATTGAAGAAACATATATAGAAGGACCATCAGGGTAGGAGTAGTAGTCTATAGAAGGTGAATTCATTGATGAGGAGAAGGAACTAAAAAGATCCAAAATATTAAGCCTCCATGACACCAAAGGAAAGGCACCATTATAAGGAGACCAATAAAGTGAGGGTGTAATCCTTACTATCTCTATAGATCCTTTAATTTATACAACTCCAGTTGTATCTTTTGTCTCCCTATGTTTATTTGTTCTTTTAATCCCATTTCTCTTAGTCTAAGTGTTTCACCTTACCTGGTTATGCATAAGGTAAAATTTGTTTCCTCTACTCCTATTACCAACCATCCTTGGTTTTTTCAAAAGTAGATGATGTTTACTCTACTCCTATTATCTCTACATCCTCAATAGTTTTTATTATTTTAATTGTGCCCTCAACATCCATTCCCCCACTTCTACTATGGTTACCATCAACACTAACTCAGCAACCCTTAAGACTAAGAAAGTATCATCTTAAAAATCTAGGGGAACATTGACAAGTCTATAGTCACATGTGTCATCCACTCAATTAGGCTTGAAAATGCCTTCTTATAGTTCTTTCCAAGATACCACTAAAGTATAAACAAAGAAGGCTATGGAAAAAAATAAAGTGTATACAATCCACCCATTACCCCAATATGATGGTGTGGATTGTTCCAAGATAATTTTTCCTTCCCTTCTAGACCCATTACATACATAGGCCTTGAAATAGTCTTAAGGAGATTTATTGGTTGAGACTGCAACATAGGAAACTCAACCAACTGACCCAACTCAACTAGTAATCCAATAGTGGGAAATAGATTTGGAATCTCTAGCTTCTCAAAGGCCAAAGCTTACTATCATAGAGCTACCCATAGTGACCTCAATTTTTGACAAATTCATAGGGAGTATCTATAGGGTAAATAAAATAAAGATTGAAGATGATGTTGGAAGGGGGATGGTTCTAGAGGAGAGACAAGATGTTTTTTCCCTATCAATGACAAAGAATAGGAGACTTACGCAATCTCCCTATAATGAGAATTTTAAATGCTATTTTGAGACACACAAGGATGTTTTTCTCAAGATCCATGAAGGAACGAAATTATCAAGGAGCTTGAAAAAGAGTGAAAGCAAGATAGGGAACAACATAAAACCATCCATATTATCATGTAAATTGAAATAGATGTACAAAGTGTAGCTTCAAGTCTGTACAACATTTTGGATGCCATTACTTTAATGAGGAATGAATTAGCCCCTCAAATCATTGAAGCAACTAATTTTTTTAATTCTTTAAATGAAGATAATAATAAACTAAAATTCTTTATTCTATATACCATGAATAAGGCATATAGCCATCTCAATTTAATGAAATCATTAGAGGATTCAAATGACCTCAACTTGGTGGTCATTCAAACCCAAAAAGTGAGTTAATGGGTGATAGTAGTACAATAAATAATGCCCAAATGTATAGAGCATGAGATCCTTCTTTTAAAAATTCTTGAGTAGTTGAAGATTTCATAGATAAGGGACTCTAAAGATAAGTTAATAAGTAGAGTTTGTTTTGACCAACTTATCCTACAAGCCTCAATGAACTTTAACCAAAATTTTCAAAGATTAAAATTAGAGGATATTGAGGCTAAATTTAAGTTTGCACAAAATAAAGTCATAGAACTGGAGATCTTGTATGTCAATCACAGAGTGTAAACAAGCATTAGTCATTGAAGGATAATTTTGTATGTCATCTTGCATATAGGATTAATCAATGTAATTATAATTTAATTAAATTTGAAATACGAATGTAAAATTTAGCCTAGGTAAATTATATGTATGTACACATTGTATAGAATTAGGTAGGCAAACTTAGTTTTGACACAGTTTTAATTAACTATAATTATACATTTAGTTTTGGCATTAAAATTAGAATTGAAGTTCTAATTACTAGATGTAACTTTGAGTTTGCATGGACTTGGAGGATGAGGTGACCCCTCCCCAAGTCTATTTATACATGTAATACCTCATTTCAAAGGGTCAAAATTTTATCAATATCGAAAGAAATCATTTAGATTCTCATGCAATTATTTGGGTGTATTTTCCTTCCATTTCTATATAATTAAGGTCTTATTTCCTTTACTTGTTTTAATTTAATAATTTGAAGTGAGCAAAAGCTCTAAAGAATTCCTTTTGTTATCATTGATATTTATTGATTTTAGATGCACAAAATTTATTGAAAATTTATCAATTATTATTTATTTTAAGTAATCAATTTAATATCTTAATTTTTCAAGTGTGTAAAAGTGTTTCCCCTTTTATATAGTCTTCTAGGTGTGAGTTATATCCACCCTAGATACATTTATGGTCTAAGCTATAATCTCTAGAGTGAGGGTGTGGTATATCTACTCTAAAAATATCAACCTTTAGTTGGGACCCTTGAGTTTACTAAACCATTTCATCCCAGATTACCTAATTGTGTTTTTATGTGAGTGTACAATAGGTACAAGCAATAAACATTAGTTCTGAAAACACTTGTCCACAAAAGAGCCATCTCAAAAAGTGATCCCTTGAAACCATAGTTACTTATTTTTTTTGCTACCATTCCCTCCTTTTAAAGTTTGTTTAAATAATATCTACACACTTTACAATGGTTTGCATCCATCCATTCAATCCAACTAGGTTTTGATTTCTTTACTAGGATTCATTTCACTACAAACACACTCGATTAACAATCTACATGCTCAGAATGTTATTCCACCACCAAGTTGTTTAAACCATAGCTTTACTCATGTCATAGAGTTGATTTTACCTTAATTGAGATCATAAAACATTATAGGCTTGTTGGCAATTTTTCTTGTCAAGGCCAAATGCCACCCCCTATAACTTGAAACTTTTCATGGCATTGTTACAAGCCTCTACATGGTGGTCTAATATGGGTATGTTGAATAAAAGTAAAGGTTTTGAGTCTTTTAATGATATATTTTGAGTAAAAAGGATATTAAATCAAAAAAATACCTTAAATTACTTAAATATTTATGTCATTACCTTAATTCAAAAGTCTTATGTTTTGGATCCATTGCTTCATGCAAGTTAAAGCATTGTAAACGCATCCATTAGTTCCAACGTGCCAAATTTGACCCCATAAAGATGTCAAAAGACTTATTTATTGTTATAAAATTTTATTTTACTCATTATTATCATTATATTTCCATAATTTAGTGATTCAAAGATTCAATTTTGAAGAACATGCAATGAAAGGAGTATTTTCATGTGTTTTCATGTAAGAGTACAAACTTGTATGACCTTTTCCATATAGCTGAGGTTAAGAGAATGAAGGTGAAGATTATTTATGTGATTAAAATAATATTTAAGGTAAAAATGCCTCATATAGGACCAAAACTAGTTCCATTCATTCACCTTTCTTCTTTGCACATCAAGAGAGCCCTTTAGGTTTGTAGATTGTACGACCATGAGAAAGAAAATCAAGGTCTAAAATTTTGGGAAAATAAAGGGTTTTGAGAGAGATTATATATATGTTAATTGGTTAAAATTTTATCTCTCTCCCCTTAATGAACCATACTTAACAAGATAAGGCACAAATTATGCCTTCTTCATCCAAGCAAGTAATCGATTTTCTAAGATTTCTCCTCATTTGGGCATCATGATAGAAAAAATCAAGTTTGTGGAGTTTTTTAGGAACATGATCCATGTTACCATGATAGTATTCATATTCATTCCACATGTGTGAGGTTATATGGATATCAATAAGATAAATCAATGCAAATATATAGTTTATAGGTAGTTTGGAGAAGTTGTATAGTTTAAAGGTTGATTTATCATTATCAAGATTCATCATGACATGTTTTTTAGGTCTCCTTCATGTTCATGTGTTCATCATTAAATATTCTCAAATATTACTCAATATCCATAACAAAGAAGCCATAATTTTTATCTCAATATCTTCATGGAGTCTCAGTTTAGCAAAAATTAAGGAAACTTAGCATTTGTTAAGGTTTTTTTATGAATCCCAGGTTTCCATTCTAGCACCATGTGCTTGTTTAAAGGCCTCCAAACTATTATATCTTGTTAAGGGTGTGATTATGATTGATTAAGACCATTAAATATGATATTAACATATAAATGTCATTATAATTCCACTCTCCATCATGTTTCATCCCTAAACACAGTCTTCACACTGGCTTTCATCACTATTTCAAGCCTTTAAATACCATCTCCATTCTCATTTCCATGTCAATCACCATCTTACCACCTTACACTCACTTTTACCTCATGTATCCATTGTCAAAAAAATTCAAGGACTATTGGAAGAATCATGGTCATTAAAATATTTTAAAAACATTAAAAACCTACTAAGACTAAGTGAATCATCACCTACAGCCAATGAAAGTATAGTCAAGAGTTTTCATATAAGTACAAAGGAAGGAAAGACTAGAAGATATCTCATTCAAGTTCTTTGTTCATTCCTCTATCCTTAAGTTGTAATGAGTGAAGAATAGGCTCATAGTCATGTTTTGTGACCTTTTCAAGGTTTAAATCCACCTCTATCCATATAAACAAACCCTACATAGTCATCTATATCCATGATAAGAAGAGATGAGATCAAGCATGCAGACAAGGAAAAGTTTGGGTGTTTAAAGAGAAATTTAAACTCAATGAAGAGATTAAAGCAAAGGTAAGAACATTATATAATAGGTGAGGACTTTAGATTTTTTTTAGTGTGTTTTAAGGCCTAAAACTATGCACAATCTGTATAAGGATAAAAAAGGTCACACACAGTTAGACCTACAAGGAAGAAAAGCCTATATACAAAGGGTACAATAATGACTATGGAGGTGATAGTATGAAAATTTATTCACATGAATAAATATAAAAGGTATAACATAAGTGAGAATAAACTTAGAATAGGTCATATTTTCACAAGAATCTCCACCTACAGTAGGGTTAGCAAGTTCTTAAAGTATGCAAATCCTTTATAAAGATCAAAATTATCAGGAAGTTTGTTGTGATGCCTTGAAGTCTAATGGTTTTATGCCCATGTTGAGAAACACTTGGAATATGGTGTGAAGAGTTTTGGTAAAACATGAAGTTCAATTACAGGTTACATAGTCATTCACCTCATGAAATCACCTGCAACCATGAAAACACAGGCCTATCTCCAAGTTTGTGAAGAGGATGAGAGCATAAGAGTCTATGGAGGAGTCATATGATCAATGGAGGATTTATAATAACAATTAAAATTAGGAATAGGTTATAGAATAAAAAATATTTTCCTAAATAGGGTTCACTCCAAAATTAGCCTTAAAATGGCCACACATAGTTAGTACAAGGGTAAATTCCATTGACCTATCTGCATACTCTACAGTTGCAGTTCAAGATACATCCATTCAAGGAGGAAAATTATAAATTTACCTATGAAATCAATTGATATATTAATTTATTTAAACCTTCATCTAGATTATGATTTCCACTAAAAGTACTACCAACTCATGAAGCTATAGTACACAGGCTGTGTACAAAATTAGGACTATGTAAGGGCCTAATAACATTATTTGAAGAGAAATATGATAAATAACTTGATGAGAGGAAGTTTTAAGATGAATTTTGAGGTATAAAGGTTACAAATAAACATTTAATGTATATAAATCACTTATAATTCCCAAATCTACACCTATAACAGTGTTAGCAAGACATTCACATTGAGGTCTTTGAAGATATATAGTGTTTGATGGGGTATATAAGACTAATTTTTATAAATGAATGATAAATAATATTTAAATAAGGTCCCTAAACTATTTAAAAATCGTTTTTTATCATATTAAAACTCAAATACAAGGTAATATAATAACTCAATCTTATGAAACATGAAAACACACAGGTAGCCTAAGCTAGTCTTAAGAAAAATGCATCTACATGCCTCTATAGGAAATATAAAATTATGAAACTTGGTATAAGTGGTTTTAATAAGTTATTTTAAGTGTACATAATATTTTTTATATAAAACTAATATTTTAATCATCCATTGTTTTGTTATAGTCACATGCTTGTCTATTGATAGTCAACCTAGAGATACACAAACTTCTTGGAGGGCTATAAGGTATGACAAATGGTAATAACCTCATGTGAGTCTTTTTAATTATTTTAAAGTTATTTATAAGTCTTAAAACACCTTATGATAATTATAAAATTTATTATTTCATGCAAGTATGCCCTTGAGGGCTAGAATAGGTAGACATGCCTAAACCCCTTGACAGAGCCTACCACCATTTTGAACTTTTCCATTGGATTTATCTTCATTTTATGAGAATTTAAATATTTTTAAGACTAATTTAAATCTTTTAGGAGGTGTTGGAGTGGAGATAATATATAAAACTTGTCTTTTTGACTCTTGAACCTTCTTTTTGTACACATAGTCCAAGATAACCAGTCGAGGCACAACTTCACCACATATACATCTTGATGCATATTTTCCATTGGAGATTGATATTTTCATGGTTTTTAAGGTTTTAAATATAATTCATATCTATGGAAATATATTTTCCATTAGGGGTCCCTACGCTATGAACTATGTCTAAGAAGTTCAGGCCCCAAAAACCCTTGTAAAACCCTAAAACCTACCCGATGGAGTAAAGAGGCCTAAATGTGCATTAAAATTATAGGTTTGACCTATGAAATGATATTTATGGTATTATAAACTCTCCTAATAACCTCCATAGCCTATTTTTTGGCATGTGTAGGACTCTTACTAAACAGACTAGGCTAAATAAGGCTATTTTGAGCCTATAAGTAAGAAAATGAAGGGTAATTACACATATAATGAGTTGTATAATAAATATGGGGTCTAAAAATACCTAAAAAAACATTTCTAGAGCCATATATAGAGGTATTCAAGACCATTTTCACAAGAAGATAGGTTAGGTGGTCTAACTAAAGAGCTATGTGCATGTAAATAAAGGGTGAATGGCTTGATCAAGCCAATACCATAGATCCAAAGGATACTCTAAAAGTTATTCATGTTATAAAAATTTTATATGAGCCCTAAAACTCATCATATATTTAAAATATTAAATAACCTTGCATAAACATAGGCCTAGCTATTGGCTTCACTAGATACTCCTATAAAAAAGGGGTAATATAAGGCAAGTAAAGTCATGAATGCACTTAAAATATTATATAGAATCATAATCAGGTAATAATTGAAGTGCATATAATATTTTATCCATAGGATAAGCATTATAAATGATCATCTTGGCCTTAAAACACCAAGCATGCTCAAAAAGCTTATTTTCCATTCTCAGAGGTGACTTCACATGCTCACCATGGTATGCATCTTTTACATGGGAAGCTAAGGAGTTTGGGAGAGGTAGATGGCCTGGTACACTAATTTTTTTGGCATTGGTTTAGGAATTCAAATCCTAGGCTTTATGAATCATGATTAAGATTCCTGAGTACTCTAAAACCCTACTACAAACCTATTTGAGAAGAATTGAAGAAGAATGCATCCAAATTGATTGAAATCATCTGAATACCACTTGGATCATATATTAAACTCTAATATATTCATGTCCATGTTAGTTTTTTGTATGGATGGTGTACGACCATGGCAAAAATATCATTTTAAGAGGAGAAAGTGTAGAAATAGAGGTACCAAGTAGTTTAAGATGATTCTAATCATTAAAAATGATTATTTGGCACTTTTTCTACATCCTTAAATCATTATATTCTCAAAAACATGCCTTGAATTTATCTTATCAGTTCATTTAAAACATCCACTCTATAGGAAGTGAAAGACAAGTTGACCTAGTCAACTAGTTTGACCAATTTATAGGCATTGCTTTCCTAGGAGGACCTATTTCATGATGTGAGGCATTGATTCATGTATCAAACTCACTATATTTTTAGGATATAATGCTTTCATGTAGGTTTTTATTTCCATCAAGCATAATATTTAACTAGTCTTCAAGCTAATAAATGAGGTGACTAGTCTTCAAGTGGTAATTCCATGCTCAATTGGTCCTTGAGTTATCAATCAACACATAATTGATCTTTATATTGAGTTGACTAGACTTTAAGGGATAATAAATTCATGATTGACCTTCAATTTGAGTTATCTAACCAATTTATGATGTCACATGCTTCAAAAGGAGTTTGAACAATTCAACTATGGCCCACCACCATATTTTCAATGTCAAAGAGCTTATTTAAGGAGTATGCAAGAACACTAGACATAGAGAGACGTCTTAAGGACTATTTGTATCAAGTTGTAACTAAAGTTATAATCAATTTAATTATATATGAATTTTTATTCTCTCCTCTACACCATCCTATTATATTTTTCTCTTCTCATTCTATATATTCAGGCTTTGAAGCCTTTTTTCAATATCCCTCTCTTGAGCATAATGAAACTCTTCCAAGATTGAGCTTTGTAACCTATTAAGATAATAAATATGATTATTTTAGATTCTTTGATATAGGTTTAGTGTGATATGTTATTTTTATTTGCACATGTGTTATTATTCTCTCCCTTGGTAGGTCCTAATTACACCTAATTATTAGTATGTCATCTTATGCAGGTCATATATAGTGTTTAATGTTGAGTGACTGAGATAATAGTGGAGATATTAATTGGTTAGTGTCTTGAATTAGCTATTTCATCATTTCCCTCATGTTTTTATCACTTGATGTAACCTTTATGTGAAACACATTTGCATAGGATTCCCTTGAAGTTGTAAGACTCAGTGATTTGCATTACTTATTAGTGTTAGTTGGAGTTCAAACTAAGTGGATGAACCAACAATATATGTGTATCACCATCACTAGAATAGGATTTACCTTTCAGTTATCTTTCTAACTCTTTTTACTCCACTAATGCAAGTAGGTTTTAGTAAACTGAGCAAAGTTGATACATTAGAGGAACTATCTTCATAATCAAGAGGTTTGGTCTAGTTAAAAGTATCCAACAACCTTAGACCAATCCAATGTTAGTCTAGGTTTGAAAGGTATCTAAGAAATCAACATTATCAAGGTGAAACTTGGGTTGTTAATAGTTTTGGCATGCTCGATGGGACATAGATATAGTCATTAGAGTACTCATTTATAGCATATTAGTCTTCACCAATAGTTTCAAGCATTCATCTTGATCATCTATGAGGTAAAGGGTAGATATTTTTCATAAATTCATGTATTTCATGTGTCTTGTGATTAACTATGGCAACCTATGGAGTAGATTTTGTCTATTCATCTCCTTATAAAAATCCCTATGATCCATCATAGTTCTAATATGATCCCTATCCATCTCATTATGACCCCTATCAGTCCTATATTCACCCTGATCAACAATATGAGAGTGAGAGTCATTATCAGGTCTATGATCCTTGTGAACCTCATTCATTTACTTAGTAGCATACTTATCAATATAATTAGTCAGGAAATCTCATGACATTCCTATTTATCTTAACCATGTTCTAAGACAATCCATATCAAGCTTCAACCAAATATAGTTTGGATATGAGAAGGATATGGTGAGAATAGAAACTCAAAAGAACTATGGACAAGAGATCCTTAACCATTAAATTGAGAGCATGAAAACTTTATTGTAGCAAGATAAATAAGAGTTTGCATCTTTTATAAGACAAGGCCATTCAAATATTAGTGGTGATATGTTGTACATAGGAGGTCTAATTATAGGCATTAAATAAAAGTTGGTATTTCATGAGAAACACTAGGTTCACCATGACTAGTAGCATGTTCCCTCCATTTCAAATAAATCCTCCATTAAACTTCCCTTTTCCATTCAATAACATCAAACAAACATGCATCACAACCCTCAAAATTTTATGTAGACCTTGACAACTTTTCCTACTTAGAACTCTATGTAAGAGAGACCTCAAAAGGTACAAGAAGTGTATTTTGAGAAGGTTGAATCACATGTTTCATAGTAGATCACACAAGATCCTTCAGCTTTTGATCATCAAGGAGAGATCTCTAATGATTTAGTTCATAACTTTGAGACTCACCTTGCCAAACAAGTTGAGCTTGTAAACCAACATCTTCAACAATCAATATATATTGCAAAATCAACATAATCTCAGTAACACGTTTATACATTCATACCCATGGCTACAACAAGTGAAAAATAATAAGTCCCTAAACCCAAGTTCGTGCCTTAGAAATAAGAACAATAGTCAAGATGTCTGAAAGAGTAGTCAATCATAAGCTCAAGTGTTGAAGTTAAGGACAAGCATGAAAACATTCAGTCTCAACCCCTCCCTCCTCAAGATCCCAAGGCCTTCCTCTCATGGAAGTCTATTCAAGGATAGATGCAATAGAAAGAGGAGGTGATGGTTGTCAAATTTGAGTATCCCTATGATTATAATGAAGCATCCATGGAAACTCCTTTAGATTTATCTCATCTTCTTGAGTATTTTTGTGGATTCACCATGCCAATTATTAAGGAGCCTCTCCTTTGTGAGGTAAATTAAGAATATTCAGTTGAGGTGATAGGTGATGAGAAAGATGTTTTAGTTAAACATGAAGAGGACATCACCATTAAGACACTTGTTGGTAAGGATATCCATGACTTAGTCTTTCATAATTCCAAAGAAGATGAGTTGCAAGATGAGCTTCTGGTACAAGATGAGACACAATAAGAAGAGGTTTTAGTTGATCAAGAAGATGGTTTAGTTAAGCAAGAAGAGATTTCAGTTGAGAAAGAAGAGGTTGTTTCTCAAAAACTCCTTGGCCACATGGTAGTTGTCCTCTATCAATATGTTTCTCAAAAACTTGTAGAAGTTACCATAGATAATTATAGGCTAGCCAAAGAAGATAAGTGTCAAGGTGGAAATGATACCTTTGGTAGAAAAATATGAATGTTTGCAATGAATACCAGGTTATTCAAGGTCTTACACTTCCTATGGAACATGTTGAGTAAATATTTACTGCTGACCCTATCAAGCTTTGCCCATAATAAAAATAGGTACATGATGATATAAAAAATGAAGAAATGTTTGTTGAGAATGAAAGAATCAATCAGACATGGTAGATCATTTGCATCCCATGAATGAGTTAGAATTAACATTTTTCTTAAAAATTACATAGATATGAGAGGAGTATGACTAGGTCTTAAACTCACATCTATAATCCATGCACCTAAGAGAAGAACTAGAAGGCCTAATTGCTTCCCCAATATGCCATAAACATGTTAATAATCCTAGTTGTAAGAAGGATCTATCAAGATGTGGCAATCATACTTCAAGGTTCAATGGTGGACAATCAAGTTTTCCATTTGACCTTGGAGGATAGACTTTGATCTCTGGTTAATTATTTTAGGTTTTTTATTTTGTTTCAATAAGTGGTTAGCATAAGCAATAGTATGTTGCCTTATTGTTGTGTTTGTCTTGTTTTGTTATTCCCTTAGGTTAGGTGTGTTTTATTATTATATTTAGGTGTTTTATTATGTTGTTTATTTTGAGTCTTTTTTTCATTGTAGTCAAAGAGATGTGTCACAAAGTCCAAAATCTATTTGGCAGTCCAAGTAGTCATCAAAATCATGTTGTTATGATTCAAACTATCATTGTCATGAAAAAATTTAGTGAGTTATTTTGACTAGGATGTTGGTCAATCCCTATGAGTAACTAAAAATGTTTGAAATTTGGCCTATCAAGGCCAAATGCCATCCCATATAACTTGAAATTTTTCATGGCACTATTATAAGCCTCTACATGGTGGTCTACTATAGGTATATTGACTAAAAGTTAAGGTTTTTATACCTTAAATTACTTTCATATTTATGTCATTATCTTAATTCAAGATTCTTATGTTTTAGATCCATCTCTTCATGCAAGTTAAAGCATTGTAAAGGCCTTTATTAGTTCTCACATGCCAAATTTAGCCCCATAAATATGTCAAAAGAATTGTTTATTATTATAACATGTCCTTTGACTCATCATTATCATTATATTACCCTAAATTTTCAATTCAAATCTTTAAGTTATAAGAACATGAAATTAAAGGAGTATTTTCATGTGTTTTTATGTTAGATTACGGACTTGTATGGTATTTTTTATATAGCTGAGGTCAAGAGATTTAAGGTGAAGAGAATTCATATGATTCAAATAATATTAAAGGGAAAAATACCTCATATAGTGATAAAAATGGTTTCTTTCATTCACCTTACTTTTTTTCACATCAAGAGAGCCCTTTAGGTTTGTAGATGGTACAACCATGAGAGAGAAAATCAAGGTCTAGAATTTTGGGTAGAGAAAGAGGTCTAAGAGAGATTACAGATATGGTAATTAGTTATCAATTTATATCTCTCCTTCATGAACCATCCTTAACAAGATAGTTCACTCACTATGCCTTCATCATCTAAGCAAGCAATTGGTTTTCTAAGATTTCTCCTCATTTGGGCATCATGATAGAAAAAATTAAGTTT
The DNA here is from genome assembly GCA_037957365.1 of Torreya grandis. Taxonomy (NCBI): domain Eukaryota; kingdom Viridiplantae; phylum Streptophyta; class Pinopsida; order Cupressales; family Taxaceae; genus Torreya; species Torreya grandis. Next base: position 42,812 of record JARHVA010000237.1, read on the forward strand.
GTGGAGTTTATCAGGAACATGAGCCACTTTCCCATGATAGTACTTAGATTACTTACACATGTGTGAGGTCATATGGATCTCAAGAAGATAAATCAATGTAAATTTTTAGTTTATAGGTAGTTTGGAGAAGTACGATTTAGAGGTTGATCCATGGTTATCAAGATTCATTATGACATGTTTTATAGGTTTCCTTAATGTTCATGCATTCTTAATTCAATATTCTCAAAGATTACTCAAGATACATAGAAAATAATCCATAATTTTTCTCTCAATATCTTCATGGAGTCTCAGTTTAATAGAAATTAAGGAAACTTAGCATTTGTTAAGGTTTTTTTATGAATCCTAGGTTTCTATTCTAGTACCATATGCTTGTTAAAAGGCCTCCAAACTATTATATCTTGTTGAGGTGTGCTTATTATTGATTAAGACCATTTAATATGGTTTTAACATATAATTTTCATGCTCATTCCACTCTCCATCATGTTTCATCCCCAAACATAGTCTTCACACTGCCTTTCATCACTATTTCAAGCCTTTAACTACCATCTCCATTCTCATTTCCATGTCAATCACCATCTTACCACCTTCTAATCATTTTCACCTCATGTATCCATTGTTAATAAAATTCAAGGACTATTGGAAGCTTCATGGTCATTCAAATATTTTAAAAAACTTAAAATCCTGCTAAGACTGAATGAATCATCACCTACAACTAATGAAAGCACAATCAAGAGTTTTCATGGAAGTGCAAAGGAAGGAAAGACTATAAAATATCTCATTCAAGGTCTTTATTCATTCCTCTATCCTCAAGTTATAATGAGTGAAGGATAGGATCATATTCATGTGTTGTGACCTTCTCAAGGTCTAAATTCACCTTTTCCATTCAAAGGAACCCTACATAGTCATCTATAGTCATGATAAGAAGATATGAAATCAAGCATGTAGACAAGGAGAAGTTTGGGTATTTGAAGAGAAATTTTAAATAAATGAAGATATTTAATCAAAATTAAGAACATTAGAGTTTAGGTGAGTGAATTTGGAGGTTTTTTAGTGTGTTTTAAGGCTTGGAATTATGCATAGTCTATACAAGGATAAAAAAGGTCTCACACAGTCAGACCTACAAGGAAGAAAAGCCTATATATAAAGGGTACAATAATTACTATAGAGGTGACAGTGTGGAAAATGATGCACATGAAGAAATATAAAAGGTATAATATGAGTGAGAATCAAACATAGAATAGGTCATATTTTGAAAATAATCTCCACCTATAGTAGGGTTAGAAAGTTTTTAAAGTATGCCAATCCTTTACTAAGCTCAAAACTATTAGGAAGTTTGTTGTGATGCCTTGAAGTCCAATGGGTTTTTTCCCATGTTAAGAATCACTTGGAATATGGTGTGAAGATTTTTTACAAAACATGAATTTGAATTACCGGTTACATAGTCATTCACCCCATGAAATCACCTACAACCATGAAAACACAAGCCTATCTCCAAGTTTGTGAAGAGGATGAGCTTATAAGAGTCTATGGAGGAGTCATATGATAAAATGGAGGATTTATAAGAAAAATGAAAATGAGGAATAGCTTAGGGCATAAAAAAAAATTCCTAAATAGGGTTCACTCCAAAATTAGCCTTGAAATTGCCACACACAACTAGTACTAAGGTAAATTGCATTAACCTATCTACATACTCTACAATAACAGTTTAAAATACATCCATTCAAAAAGGAAACTTATCATGTTACCTATGAAATCAAATGAAAAATTAATGACTTTAAACCTTCATCTAGATCATGATCTCCACTAAAAGTACTACCAACTCATGAAGCTATAGTATATAAACCTATGTATAGAATGAAGACCGTGTAAGGGCCTAAGAACACTGTTTGAAGAGCAATATTCTAAAGAAATTTATGAGAAGTTCCTAGATGACTTATGAGGTCTCAAGTTGCCAACTTAACATGGAATGGTTATCAATCACTTCTAATTCCAAAATCTACACCTACAATAGTGTTAGCAAGATAGTCACATTGAGGTCTTTGAAGATATATGGTATTTGATGGGGTATATAAGATTGAGTTTGACAAATGAATGATTAATCATATTACAATAAGGTCCTTACACTAGATCAAAATCCTTGTTTAGCATATTCAATGTTGGGCCTCTAACCCATTAGTAGAGTATTCATGCCAACTTGACATCCACCTCAACATGAGAAGATTGGCAAGTGGTTAGCCTAAGGGTTTTTCTAGCCAGCTAGAGGTTACAACACAAATCTTGTGCCAGATGGTAGGCATCTAACCATCTCCCATATTTTCAAGGCATAAAGTAATATTTATATAAATGTGGCAAGTATAGCATGAAGATCATAGAGTCATGGAATCGATGGTTATGATGATGAAATTCTAGCTCAACACTCAACATGCAACTTCCACCCTAGCAAAGATGCTCCTAAAGACTTATGTAAGGAGCTTGAGCCAGAAGAGGAAGAAAAGAGAGAGAACTATAACAAAGCTCTGGTAGAATGACTTCAAATACATGTTCTATGAACCTTTTTATAGTGGTCATTAGGGCTTATAAATAGAATGAAGACCACTCTAATTCCAACTATATATGCCCAAGCTAATCTATGATTCTTTGGGTTGTTAATATTATGTTTGAATATAAATCTTGCTATGGACTTGAAAAATGGAAATGGTGTTGTAGTAAAATGTGTTGTGTGTGTGGTTTTCATATCGTATAGTATTATTAATGTGATGTGAAGATTTATGATATCATACTTTTGATTGAATTATGTGAATTGGTACTCATACATTTTGCTAGTTCTACTTCTTTAATGGAGTCTCTATAATTTTTATGATGTCATCTTTATTTTACATAGAGGATGAGTATAGATCTATGTTAGTAACCCAATCCCTATTTATATTTCATCTATTTGGTATCAATAAATTGAACCAAAGCAATCTAATGACCCTTTAAGTGCCTATATGACCCCAGGCTTAATCTAAGGAAGGCTTGCACCTTTGGATCTATCGAGTTAAGTTTTCATTCCATTGTTTAAGTCCCCTTATTGAAGCCTCATGCCATGGCATAACTATCCCAATGTGAGCCTCAGTTCCTTCTCATTTGTGTTATGGGTGAGTGAATAAGGCTTGTGCCTTATGTGGATTGATGCCAACATAGATGAGTGTTTAAATGTTGAGTACAAAGGGAGTATCCCATGCTTACACTTAGTTGTAGTAAATCAAGACCCTAGACCTTGAACAACATTTTGGTTCAATTACCAAAATTAATGTTGAATTTTGTTTTTATGATGGTCTGATAGAATGATGTACTGACTTTCTCTTGAAAACATTGAGTGTTGGATACAACAGATGGAAGATAGTTTTGTATAGAAGCATCCAACCTGCAAATGATAAAAGCCAATAAAACGGGTTCAAGACAACCTATATGAAGCTTTATATGAGGTCTTTTTCTATGAGTTACTTGAGCATGTGTATAGTTGGTTGGCTATAAATTCAACCCATAGAAGAAAAAGTTATGTATGGCAATACGAGTGGATGAATGAGTGCCTAGAGAGGTTTGGGATCCTAGATGTTACCTAGACTAAAGAGATGGATAAATGGTGGTAAGGATATCTAAATAGGTATGTACTTGATTTTGAAATATCAAATTATTCATGACCTAAGGAAGTAGTGTACCAATTTTTTCATGACCCTAGAGGTACATTCATGAATGAGTTTAACACAGAGTTCAAGAAGCTAATGGTTGATTATGGTTTTGAAACTTTGGGGATGGAAGGCTAAAATTATTTTGTGTATGAGATAGACAAAGGGGGAGAAGGGGATATGTAGGTGATGTATAATGGAAGGTAATGAGAAAATTGACACCCAAAAGATTATAAAACAAGACTATAATAGGAGATGACACTAACTAATGGAGGATATAGAACCTAGAAGTGCTGAGAGGACCTATAGTGAGTGTGAAGGGAAGGGGAAAGGATATCTTGAAATATATCATCATGAAGATGAGAGATATAATTAAGTGATAGATTGAGATTGACACTTGATAGATGTGGAATTTATTGAGTTCCTATAAAATTTGGTGATTATAGATACATTTGATGCACCTACTGCCTTTGAACTTGTAGCACATGCTCATGCATTAGATCCTCCACTTGAAGATAATACATAAGTGATTGTTGAACTTGTTAACACCTCATATTTTAGATGTTTTATAGATTTAGATTGTAACTTTGTGATTGAATATATTATTCCATACAAAGAGGTAAGCATAACTATCTCTAGACTATTGAGCACTAGCTTGCCATAATATAACTTGAATGCAAGTGTACCAAGTTAGCCGATGTTAGTAATACAAGGTAGGCAACATCCTATAGGAATTGGTATGGCACCATAAACTAGTAGTATAACACCAATGGCATCAATTTAACCAATAGGAATGATAGGACTAATGCCTACCTCTAGGGTAGGAGGTGGTGGAGGACCTCTACTAGGATAGGTAGTAGTGGGACAAGCACCTCAAGTACTAGTTACCCAAATAATATATCTACTTAAAAATGGCTATGCACCACCCCAATTATCATGGCATGGAAAATGATACAGAACATGTGTTGAAGTGTGAACTATAGTGGTGTGCATGAGGCATAACCTAGTTGGAGAGAAAGGCTACTTAGTTTGTAACCACTTTACTTGATCATGTCCACACCTGGTATAGAAAATTTGATCCCAACCAAGCCATGGTTGATTATGATACCCTACAAAATGTATTCTTAAAGAAATTTGACATCCAAAATTTTGAACAATAGAGCATCACCATGCTAAAATAAATTACCTAAGGAATCTTAGAGAGTGTGTGCTTATACGATGCATGATTCAAAACTCTCTTATCAAAGCTCCCATATGATATTCACCCTTACTAGTATGTGTAGTGGTCCATTCGGGGGTTGATCATGCCATTCTAAAGAGCACTTTCCATGAAGAATTTTACAGATCCTTGAGAAGTGATTTAGTCATGCTTAGAAATAAGGTAGTCAAAAGTATAGACATTTTGATTAGCTCATTTATGGAGGTGCATATTGCATCTATGGCCTCCCAACTCCAAAATTTTACCACTAGCTCTATGCATGATGCTCGAAGTAGACTATGGTATACCGATAGTGAAGTAGAAGACCCTAATATAACTAAATGCCCATAGAGAAATGTGCACACTCTACTTTTAAGATACAAAGTCTATTGAGAAATGTATGATGTCTAAAATTATCCTTTGTTGCAATGCACTAGTCAAGTCAACATAACCATCTATTTTTGTTTATGTGATGCTTATACCCATACCACTACTAATTGTTAAGTGATTGATCAAATACATGAAAACATGGAAAGGGGTATGTGACAAGCTAAAAAATTAGTTAGAAGACAATCAAACTAAGGCAATGATAGATACAACTAATAAAATATAGGCTTAGGGATGAAGCAAGGTACTAAAGGTGAGGTAAAAAAGATGGTGGTAGAAGGTTCCCACCACACTCATGTTATAAGTGTGGCTCAATAGAGCATTATCATCATGAATTCCCTACACATAACATGTATTGTTATTTTTCAGGGATATATAAGGTCAAAGAATGCCCTAACCTTTATAAAAAATTGACCCAAAGAAAGACTAGTGAAGACAAGGGTGTAGGAATGATCAGGCATGAGCAGAGGATGAAAAAATGGACCCCCAAGGTGCATAATACACACACAAAGGTAGTCAAGGTGTAAGAAAATACTTGTAGTGTATTCACCACTCAATCACTAGATATGCCAGTACCTAAGTTACACCTTAAGTATGGGGATAAGGGTCAAAATAAATGCATAACATGGCCTAAACCAAAATATGTGTCATACCCATACCCAATGTGCTAAAAGGATGTCTTATAGTAGGTTATGAGAATAATCAAAAACTTTCAAGGGAAGTTCTAGTAATCATGAGACATAGAAGTGTAAGTTACCACCTCTTTAAATAAATAAGATAGTTGAGAATCTGAAGTACAAAAATTAACTGAGATCCTATGCCTCTTATATACTGATGGTATGCTACCCCTATTGAAGAATTTACTCCTTAAGTATGCAAGTCAAAAGCAAGTTAAGGTTATCATTGCATGTATGGAGAGGGTACAAGAAGTCTAACATACTTATAATGTTGAATATGACCAAGAAATCCTAGTGGATGCCACTATTGATGGATGGTCTACTTGTGAGATTCTTATAGACTTAAACACCAAGGTCAACATCTTGACCAAGACTACTTGTGAGAAAATGGGTAGCTCAGCTTTCAGACCTTCCCCTCATGTGCTCTTCATGGCTAATAAGACCTGAGCATAGCCTATCAAAATTTTGAAGAGTGTAGTTTTATATATAATGAGAACCAAATTTCATGCTAACTTTGAAGTAATAGAGTTAGTAGAGCAAGACAACTACTCAACGATTCTAGGAAGGTTGTGGTGTTATGTAGATATTATAGATATTCACTTCAAAAGGTGATACATGACCTTTGAGAATGGAAAGAAGAGGATAGTTATACCTCTCTCAAATGACCAAGGACCCCCTATGTTGAGAGCATGAACATCAAAGATGAAATCAACCATATCTATAACATCATAGCATAAAGCACTGAGACTCTAGAACCAAATGATCAAGGAATCCTCTCTTAAGAAGATGGATAATCAGCTTCAGACACCATAGATGTGACTTGCAATTGATGGGTCAAGGAATCATATGAGACCATTAGTTGATGATGCCACTTGGTATAAGTAAATGCACCAAATCTAGTAAAGACAAGATGGATATAGATTGATCACACTCCTAAAACATGGGTCCTTTACATCAATAATATAGGAAAAATAATGTGTTGCCTCAATAAGGGAAAAATTATTGTGCTCCTAAGATATGAAGGAAGTAATCATGTACAATATTATGTCTATGACATTAATTCATGCATCCCAAAGGAGGTGGAGAGAATGAGTGCACTAGTATACACATTAAAGAGCACTACTAGAACCCAAATCTTCACACTAATTTCAAGACTAAGATCAATGACATGTTAACCGAAGGAGTCATATACCCTATGAAAGAGTCTAAATGGGTCATCCCCATGGTCATGAGCATCAAAAAGGATTAGTAAATTCAAATTTTTGTTGACTATAGACTTTTTAATGCTGCTACATGACCAACCCCTTCCTAACTCTATTCATTGATGAAGTATTGGATGGTATCACAAGTTACGATATATACACATTTATTGATGGCTTTTTAAGATACTATCAAGTTCAAATCAAAGAGGAGGATAAGTATAAAACCACCTTTGTGATTTAATGGGGGTGTTTTATATATAACATAATGCCCTTTAGGCTAAAGAATGCACCAACCATCTTCTCTCGAGTGGTGATCACTACATTCAAAGACTTCATTCACAAGTTTATCCAAGTATGCTTAGATGATTAGATATTGTATGGGTTGGTGAAGGATCATTATGATAATTTTCACCTAATATTTAAAAGGTGTAGGTAGTTACAAATTTCTTTAAATCTTAAGAAGTGTGTTTTCATAATGCCCTTTGGCACATTACTCGAGCACATAGTTTACAAAGATGGTTTACTCATTGATCCATCAAATATTTTAATCATCCTTCAGATTCAAATACCATAAATATGAAAATACATCCTTACCTTTCTTGGGCATTATAGGTATTACAGGAAGTTGATAAGGAATTATTTAGGATTACTTCACTGCTAGAAGAACTCTTATGAAAGGATGGCCCATTCTATTGGGGCACAGTGCAAGAAAATGCTTTTGAGACCTTGAAGCTAAAACTAGAAAGTACATCGATACTACAATTTTTGGATTAGGAAATTCCCTTCCAGGTCCACATCATTTCCTTTGATATTATAATCAATGCCATTCTCACACAACTAGGTGAAGGGAAATTGGATAATCCTATTTATTTCACAAGAAGGAAACTAACCAAGGTAGAACAAAATTATAGAATGATTGAGTGTGAGGCACTTGCCATGGTCTACACCCTATATAAGTTTTGATAATATTTGTTGGTAACCCCCTTTATATTATTTAATGATCATGAGGTGCATAAGTATATGGTAAATAAGTCCATTTTGCATGGGCACATTTGTCAATGGATCATTTTGTTTTAAGAATTCCAATATTTTATTATAGTGAAGCCTAAAAAATAAAAATCAAGCCCAAACCATTTATCTCATATCAACTATGGTGATGTGGTAGTGCCAATTAAACATGATATGCCTGATGCATAAATTTATAAAATATAATGTGTCCTAGAATACTTGTTATAGATCACCACATTTATAACCTTTGGATCTGTGCCTCAAACCATGATAACTAAAGAGAAGAAGTAGCTCATAGTTTATGACACCCTTTTTCAACTCATTGGTGAGGAATTGTAAAAATTGATCCATAATAAAATCAAGTGCTGATGTGTTCTAGAGAATGAACAGGACTTGGTATTACCATAGGCATATGAAAGGATTATTGGAGGCCATTATGCTGGAATTACCATGGTGTGAAAAGTGTTACAATCAGGCTTGTGGTGGCCAGCTCTATTTCATGATGAAAAATAATATGCCAAAACATGTGACATCTACCAGTACACTATAAAACTAAACCACCAGGATGAGATGCCTCTAATCCCCATCCTTACCTATGTATCATTTTAAAAATGGGCCATTGATTGTATTGGATTGATTACTCCCACTGTGAGGAAAATAGACAAAAGGTACATTTTGGCTACCACATATTACTTCACCAAATGGGTTTAAGTAGTGCCAAATAAAGACTATAAAGTCACCATATTATCAATATTCATTTGGGAAAACATTATTAGTAGGTATGGATGCCCGCTCAGCTTGACTAGTGACTGTGGCATGCATTTCATCAACATAAATAGTCTAGATCCTATTGTTCAAATATATGGTGGTGTACCATAAAATGACACCCTACCACCCCCAAGTAAATGACATTGTAAAATCATTCAATAAAATATTGGGGACATGCCTCATAAAAATATGTGATGTTGGTCATAAATATTGGGATGACCATGTGTCAGTCATGTTATGGGCCTATCACACAACCTATAAGCATTTGAATAAGGCTACACCATTCTTATTGGTATTTGGTGTAAAGGCCATTTTACCTATGGAATTTTGAGTTCCCTCATTGTGTATCATACATAATAGTTGATTGGATAACTAAGAGTCTTTAATCACATACCTACAAGATCTAGAGAAGTTGGATGAGACACATGCCTAAGCATGATGGAGCCAACAGATAGAGAGGGCCTACCAAAATTTAAGGCATGATAAGCACATCAAGAATAAGGTGTTTATATAAGTTACATTGGTCTTTTTATATGATTCTAAGTACCTAAGGCACTAGGAAAGTTACAGATCAAATGGATGGTACCTTATGTCATCCACAACATCTTGGAAATGAGAGCATGCAAGCTTAGCATGTTGACTGGTGAAATGTTCCCTTGGAATTTTAATATCAACATATTGAAACTATAACATCACTAAGATGTCACTTGTGCTATCTAACACTAGCTTTCTTTTCAAAAGTTAGTTGCTTTATCTTTTGAATATAATAAAATTGGTGCAAGCCAAATCTTTTCCTTATGTTTTTTTTTTATGTTGTTTAAATAATCATGGTGCTTTCAGGACCATAGTATAACTTTTTTAGCACTTACACCCACATAATTCTAGTTAGGTGAGTCGATCCTAGTCACATTTTAAGTCCTTCAGGCCATACACCTAAGTTTCTAGGTGCGTGTGAAGTATACTAGGCTTAGTAAATTGTAAGTACAAATTTACGAGGAAAAACACACAAAGTGTTCATACATAATAGAACAATAGGAGACAACGAGGCATTAGAGGACCAACAAAAGGATTTATATGGGGTAGGGGAGTAAAAATAAAGAGATAATAAAGTGCAAATAAATTGACCAAGAAAGTGAGTCATGCTTGAAAGGAATCATAAAATTAAGAAGAGATGGAACCTAGGAGACTGAATCATGCAGATGTGAAGTGTTGTGCCCAAGTAATCATAAGGATGGTGAAGGTTATGATAAGATGAACAAAGTACAAGATAATGATCATTGTAATAGCTAACACCCACCCAAAATTTAGTGGGAAGTGACCATTTGAATTACCTATCACTTCACTGAAGAAACCATTAGTAGAGTTAATGTTGTAATGGCAAGAACAAAGATTTGCTTTAAATTATTAGTTGGCAAAGGATTTTAGTAGATTTCATGGGTTTTAAAATATTTCAAGAATCTAAACACTACCAACCATAAATGTGGTAGATGAGAATAACATATAAAATGGTAGATGGTAGAGGAAGGAAGTTTACTATCATTTTCAAAAGTTTAGAATAGAGAAAAGAAGCCACTAAATGAGAAGACACTAACAAATAGGAAACCAGTCACCCATAGCCTCCCCAAGTGATAATGAAAGACAAATAAGATTGTGTTTCACCTTGATGAGAAAATGAGGCAAGTGAAGAGAATTTAATGGAGAAACAAGGGAATAAGATTTCATCAAGACAACTAGGCCACCATTAACAAGGAAAGAAGAATAATAGTTGAATGTGCAGTCACATATATCATAATTGTAAAGTATAATAGGCACAATTTTGAGATTTGGTAGGATCAATCAACTGTGCTTCAATAGTATCAAGTTTATTATGGGAAATAAATATCTGAGCATAGGTCTACCACAAGTATAAAGAGATGTAAAGAAAGTATGAGTGGTGAGGGATGAAACCACTACAAACCTAGAGGCTAGATGGTGGAGGGAATGAGTGTTAAGAGATTGACCCAAGTGTGCGTACCAAGCTCACCTACAAAGATATGGAATACCCAATTGAGGTCATGGTGGGGGAAAAGTGGTATCCTTTATGCATATTTTTAAGCTAAAATACTATAATCATAGGATAGGTATCAACATGTAAGAGTTGAATAAGGAATCAATGTTTGATATGGGTAAGAAGAACAAGGTAGGCTCCACACTCTTTGATGTCTCCATCAGAGATAAATTGAAAACCATGGGTGAATAAATTTTTTTTGAGTTTTAAAACTTCAAAAAACTAGAAGACTTGGTACATTTCCTTCTCTCACGGGTATATGGTAACCGGCTCTATTTTACTAGATGACACGTGAAGATTTTTACAAGTTACATTAGTAGAATCATAGGGCTACCTAGCATAGGAGTAGACATATGAGATATGATAGAGGATGAGGTAGAAGTAGAAAGGGTTGCAAAGTTCTTGGGCTACTAAAAGTTAGGATTTAATTTTCCTATCAAGGATATCTAAGGCCTATGCACAAGGGTAGAAATACACCTTGTAAGCACCATACTTTGATCTAATGACCAGTGGTTTGACATAAAAAAACATTCCTATGCATTTCCAACCACATGGCATAGGGAGTAATGTTTAAAATCTCTAATTTCATCATAGAAGAGATCATCAAGAATGTGAAAGAGTGACATCAAGTGTGTGATACCTTTTAGTATGGATACAAGCTTATCCTAATGGTGATAGAGGAGATAGGTGTGTTGGATGGTGATGATGACCACCTATGGGTGTTTCCACCAAGCCATGAATCCCCAGTGATGAAGTACCAAGACTTCATTTTCCCCCCAGATTCTCAAATAAATATAAAACTAGAGTGAAAGGGTGGTTTTAAAGGTATGTGGAGGCCTTTGGGAAGGAGTGGTACATCCCAAAATAACTCCCTCAACAACTGGTGGGAATGGCAACCTTTGTCATGATACAAAATTTTTCTATGGTGCATCTAGCATTCACAGATGGAAATCTATCAAGGTGGCTCTAGTTAATTTATGTGTTCTCAACCAAATAATTCATGGAAATGATAAGGATTATCCCCAATATGAAATAAATTAAGATTTAGGCCAAGGGTATGGATCGTGATAGAAGAATGATGAGGCACTAATTTATGCACCCTAGAGCCAAGGCCACCAGGGATGAGGAGGATGATAGCAACAGGCCTGACATCCATCCCCTCCAAAGGGTAATAATAAATGGAAGGATTTTTAACCTTTACTATGATATGAATCCACGTAAGAAGGGTGGACATCCTAGCAAGGATGATGATCATCCCCTCCTAGCTGATGATGAAAGTAAGGATATACCAAAGCTATAAGTGAAGTCACTCCAAAGGAAGAGAGGTAAAAAATTAGAAGAGATCATAGAGTGCATATAGTTAAAAATAGCCTTCAAAAAACAAATTATGCCCCCTACTCCAAATAAGCACATGAAATTCATGCAAGAGGGTGCTTTTTGCAGCAAGCATCTAAAGAAAAAGACTAAGGGACCTATAACATTCCCTACCAAGACCCTTCCATATATGGAAAGAGATGTGGCCCTCACACCCACAATAGAGGAGGAGATTGAATAAGATAGAGTAGGGACCTATATCTTATAAATAAGGGAAGGTGAAGAGGACCTCAGTCCCATAAATGTGCAAGATGTCCTAAAAAATAGTGTGACCACCATGTTAAAAGTAATAAAGGAAATGGCAAGCCTCACATCCAACTCCATCTCATTAATGATCCCACCAAGTAAATTGGTGTTGACACCCTGGGCTAAGGCCTCCCTAATTTCCCCTCAAACTATCTAGGATAAAAGAGTGACTTGGAGGAAGATGTGAATGAGTGATAAAGATATCAACCAAGATTTGGTCATTGAATAGAAGCAAAAGCTTGACTGGGAACAAAAGAAGGCCAAGTTGTAGAAAAGGGCCCTAAAGGTTCCCTTAAGTGCAAGACCAGCAATAGAAGTGGTCAAACAGGTGCCAAGTGACCCCACTAGACAAGTATAAGAAGTTACACAAGAGGCATGCCCAAGTAATGAAGGAGTGTCTAGGCAAAAAGAAGGTGATACTAACACCTTAGAGTAACAAAAATAGACAACTAAAGATCACTATAAGAAATAATGTGATAGTGACATCGAAGGAATTACTATTGAGTTAATTATTAAAAAATCCCAAGATGAAGAAATGGACAAGGGGAAGAAGTTCAATGAAGCAAGCCCCAAGGACCAAACAAGTGAATCCTTGAAGGAGCATGCTAAAAAGAGTAGTGGTGCCAATGAAGAGGAATAACACACATAGAATGTTTTTGTAATTAAGGATGATAGATAACTTAATATTAGGGAGATGACACATAAGAATTAAGGGATGAAGATCTATACTTGTATGAAACTATGCCCCAAGATGCCATGACAAGGAAATGCAAACATCTCTTATTTGTGCTAGACCATTATATGGATGAAGCAAAATTTGAGATGCCTAGATTGGCTACTTTGAGCCTAGAAAATCCTAAATAAGGGAAGGAATCCCTTCTTGTTAACCCATGTGCCGTGAACCTAGTCCAATTTTAGAATGTGTTAATAAAAATGGCCATAGAAGTAACATCCTAAAACATCATCAATGACAACAAGGTGAAGAAGTTGAAGAAGCTCCTCAAAAAAGCCAAGGAAGAAGAATAGGCCACCAAGTTCAAGTTGAAATAACTTTGTGAGCATGTGGAGGTGACTTAACCATCTCTTCTAGTCGGTGTCAACACTTCATACTTTTTAGAGGTCAAAAAAAATTATGTATTGGTAGAGTAGATTCTCCCAAGACTAAAACCCAAATTAGCACAAGAAGAAGAAGAAGAGGAAAACCCCAACATTTTACTGAAGAAAGCGATTTTAGACAAGATCCAAAAGGTAGAAGATATCTTCATGAAGTTAAATAAGGGTATAGAAATAACATATGCCATTTTCTTAAAATTCTCCAAACAAGCCTCAATAATAGATTCACACCTAAATCAAGAGAAGGATCAAAAGGAGAAATTGATGGCTAAAGTATATTCTGCAAGCAAGTCATAAAATTTGCAAATCATGGGTAGTGTGAATGCACTAAGTAATCAGATTAAGGACCATGAGCAAACCTTGGAAGAATTTTTTTATGATATATAGACTAAGGCCTATGATCAAGCAGAGATCTTAGATGGAAGTGTGGCAAAGGTGAAAGCCAACATAAAAGCCTTCTATAAGGAGCTAGATAAGATAGATACACTTGCACTCACTACTACATCATTTAAAAGTGATAGCACCATATAATAAATTAAGATATCCATAAAGGGATTTGAGGATTTTAGTGAAAAAATCTAGGAGAATGGGCTTGATTTATATGCTCCTAAGAGTGTGATAGCTTAGTTTGAGGGTGGACTAGATTTTTTATATGGGGTAAAATTTTGAGCCCCTAACCCATTAGTTGAGTATTCATGCCAACTTGACATCTACCTTGGTATGAGAAAATATTTTTGGTAAGTGGTTAGCCTAAGGGTTTTTTAATCCAACTGGAGGTTGTAGCATAAATATTATGCCATATATAAGGTGGCTAATCATCTCTTATATTTTTAGGACATTAATGAAGATTTGAAGAAACATGGCAAGTGCAGTGCAAGGATCACAAAGTCATCGAGCCAATGACTATGATGATAGAATTTTATCTCAACACGTAGCATGAAAATTTTACCCTAGTAAAGATGCTCCTAAAGGATTATATAAGGATCTTAAGCTAGAAGAGGAAGAAGATAAAAATAACCACAATGAAGCTCTATAAAAATTACTTCAAAGCCATGTTTTTTGAACCTTGCTATAACAGCCATTAAGGCTTTGAAATAGAAAAGAGGCCACTATGATTCCAATTATATGTACCCAAGCTCATATGTGAGCCTCTAGGTTGTTAATATTTTGCTTGAATATAAATCTTTCTATGGAATTTAAACAATGATGATGGTGTTGCAGTAAAATGTGTTATGTGTGTGGTTTTCATATCTTATAATATTATTAATACGATGTGAAGATTTGTGATGTTTTACTTTCGATTAAATTATGTGAATTGGTATTCATATGTTTTGATAGTTCTACTTATTTAATGGAGTCTCTAAATTTTTTGTTATGTAATATTTATTTTACATGGAGTATGAGTATAGATCTGCACCAGTAACCCAATCCCTATTTAGATTGCATCTATTTAGTATCATTAAATTGAACCAAAGTAGTCTTATGACCCTTTAAGCACCTATATGACCATAGGCTTAATCCAAGAAAGGCTTATGCATATGGATATGTTGAGTTAAATTTTAATTCCATTGCTTAATTAATGTTATTGAATCCTCGTGCCATGGCATAACTAGCCCAACACAGACTTCAATTCCTTCTTAGTTGCACTTTAGGTGAACACATAAGGCCTGTGCCCGATGTGGATTAATGCCAACATAGCCAAGTGTTTAAATAATTAGCACAAATGGAGTATCCCATGATTGAACTTGGTTTTATTAAAAATAGACCCTATAAATTTCACAACATTCAAACTCAAATACAAAGTGATACAATAACTTAGTCTTATGAAACATGAAAACACACACACAACCTAAGCTAGTCTTAGGAAAAATGCATCTACATGACTCTATAGGTAATATCCAATTATGAAACTTGGTATAAGTGGTTTTTATGATTTATTTTAAGTTTCCATCATATTTTTATATCACACTAAGAGTTTAAGTATCCACTATTTTGTTACAGTCACATGCTTGTCTGTTGAGAGTCAACATGGAGCTAGGTAAACTTCTTGGAGGGATATAAGGTATGATGGTGGTTTGAACCTAATGAAAGGGTTTTTAAGTATATTTAATTTTATTTATAAGTATTAAAACACCTATTGATAAATATCACATTCATTATTTCATGAAAATATACCCTTGAGGTCTAGAATAGGCAGACAGGCCGAAAACCCTTGAGAGACCCTACCATCATTTTAAAATTTTCCATGGGATTTTTATTTATTTAATGGGAATTGAAATAGTTTTTAAACTTTTTTAAATCCTTTATGATTTTTTTGAGTGTAGATAATACATAAAACTTGTCTTTTTTGACTCTTGAACCTTATTTCTACACATGCAGTCTAAGACAACCAGTCGAGGCACAACTTCACCACATATACATCTTGATGCATATTTTGCATGGGAGATTGATATTTTCATGGTTTTTTAGGGGGAAAATTAATTATATATATATAT
Organism: Torreya grandis; assembly: GCA_037957365.1. Lineage (NCBI taxonomy): Eukaryota > Viridiplantae > Streptophyta > Pinopsida > Cupressales > Taxaceae > Torreya > Torreya grandis. The sequence continues at coordinate 58,995 of JARHVA010000237.1, forward strand.
ATATATATATATATATATATATATATTAAAGGAGGTTCTCCATTAGGGGTCCATACACTGTGAACTATGGCTAAGAAGTTCATACCCCTAAAACCCTTGCAAAACCCTGAAACCTACTTGATGGAGTAAAGAGGCCTAAATGTGAATTAAAATGTTGGGTTTGAGATATTAAATGATCTTTATGGTCTTATAAACTCTCCTAATCATCTCCATATCCTATTGGTTAGCATGTGCAGGACTCTTGCTTTATGAACTAGGCTAAATAAGGTTATTTTTATCCTATAAGAAATAAAATAAAGTTTAATTACACATTAAATGAGTTTTATAAGAAATATGGGTCCTAAAATACCTAAATAACCTTTCTAGATCCATCTACAGAGGTCCTTAAGACCTTTTTCATAAGTAGATAGGTCAAGTGGTCTAAATAAAGAGTTGTGTGCATGTGAACAAAAGGTGAATGGTTGGATCAATCCAATACCATGGATCCAAAGGATCCTATATAGGTTATTAATTTTATAAATAGTGTATATGATCCCTAAAAATCATCATAAAGTCAAAATATGAAACAACCTTACATACACATAAGCTTAGCTATTGGCTTCACTAGATAGTCCCATCAAGGGAGGGTAATAGAAGGAAATTAAGGTCATTTATTCACTTAAAATATTTAATATCATCATAATTAGGTCCTAATGTAATTTTATATCAGATTTTAGCCATAGGAGAAGCATTATCACTGATCATCTTTGCCTTAAAACACCAAGCATGCTCAAAAAGCCTATTTTCCACTCTGAGAGGTGACTTCACATACTCACCATGGTATGGAAATTTTTCATGGGAAGATGAGGAATTTGGAAGAGGTATGAGAATAATACTCTAATGTTTTTTGGTATTGGTTTAGGCATTCAAAGCCCAGGCTTTATGAATCATCATTAAGAACCCTGAGCACTCTAAAACCCTTGCAAAGCCCTAATACATACCTATTTGAGAATAATTGAAGAAGAATTCATCCAAATTGATTTAAATCATATTAATACCAATTTTATCATATATCTCATGGTGATAAATTCATGTCTATGTTGATTTATTGTATGAATGGCATACGAGCATGATAAAAAATAGGATTTTGAGAGGGAAAAGTACAAAATTAGAGGTAAAAGGTAGTTTAAAATGATTCCAATCATTTTATATGCATGTTTGGAAATTTTTATACATACTAAAATCATCATATTCTCAAAAACATGCCTATAAGTGCTCTTGTAAGTTCATTCAAAATAGTTAGTCTATAGGAAGTGCAAGACAAGTTGACTTGGTCAACTAGTTTGACCAACTTGTAGGTGTTACATTCCCAAGATGACCTATTTCATGATGTGAGGCATTGATTCATTTCTAAAACTAACTATATTTTTAGTTTCTAATAGTTTTATGTAGGTGTTTATGTCCATCAGGCATAAGAGTTAGGCTATTATGCCTAATTGGCCTAGTATACCTACTTGGTCAATCAAGTAAAATGAAATATGGCATAGAAGGTTGTTAAAATGAGTTAATATAGATTAAATACATGACACATACTGGTATTAAGTGGAAATAAATTCTTAATTGGCTAATAAATGAGTTAACTAGCTTTCAAGTGGCAATTCCATGCTCAACTGGTCCTTGAATTGTCAATCAACACATAATTGATCCTTATCTTGAGTTGACTAACCCTTAAGGGATAATCAATGCATGACTAACCTTAAAATGGATTTATACAAGTAATTTATGTTGTATCATGCTTCAAAATAAGTTTTAACAAGTTAATTATGGTCCACCACCTTGTTTTTAATGCCAAATAGCTCATTCAAGGAGCATGCAAGAACACTAGACACAGAGAGATGTTTTGAGGACTATTTGTAGCAAGTTGTAACTAAATTTGTATTATAGTTAATGATAGATTAATATTTATTCTCTCCTATATGCCATTCTATTGGCTCATTCTCTTCTCATATTCTATATATTTAGGCTTTGAAACCTTATTTCAAGATCCCTCTCTTGGGCATGATGAAACTTTGCCAAGATTGAGCTTTGTCACCTCTTAAGATAATAACGATGACTATTTTATATTCCTTGATAAAATTTTAGTGTGATATGTTAGTTTTATTTTCACATGTGGTATTATTCTCTCCCTTGGCAGGTCCTAATCTCATCGAGTTACTAGTATGTCATCTTATACAGGTCATATATAGTGTTTGATGTTGAGTGACTAAGATAATAGTGGAGATATTAACTAGTTAGTGCCTTTAATTAGGTATTCCACCATTTCCCTCATTCTTTAATCACTTTATGGAACATTTATGTGAAAGATTTTTGCATAGTATTCCCTTGGATTTATAATATTCAATGATTTTCATGGCTCACTAGTGTTAGTTGGAGTTCAAACTAAGTGGATGAACCAGAAATATAGGTGTATCACCATCACTAGAATAGGATTTACCTTTTATTTATATTTATAACTCTTTTCATCACCCAAAGTAAGTATGTTTTAGAAAACTAAGCAAATTTGATACATCATAGGAGCTAGCTTCATAATCTAGAGGTTTGGTCTAATTATAGGTATCCCACAATCTTAGACCAATCCAATGTTAGTCTAAGTTTGAAGGGGATTTGAGCAATCAACTTTATCAAGGTGCAACTTGGGTTGCTAACAAGGCTACCTCATTAAAATTTGGGGATGTGCACAAGAATCAATAGATATGAATGACATATAATAAATCTTATTGAAAGAAGAAAAGAATCCATCTTAGTGTACCAACCTCGAGGGGATTGTTTAAGGCCATAGATGGATTTATAGAATATATATACAAAGGAATAATCCTCAAAAAATCTTAGAGTCTACTCCATGTAAATCTCCTCCTCAAGATCATCATGAATAAAGGCACTCTTCACATCCATCTAATGAACATCCCAATTATTGGCTATGAAAATATCAAGTATGGGTCTAACGGAGTTCATTTTGGTGATTGGTGCAAAGGTATTTATGTATTCAATGCCAAACACCTATGAGAAACCCTTAATTACCAACCACACCTTGAAATTTTAAATGGACCCATAATTTACATACATAGTCCAATATATCCATATATATTGAACTATCTTTCTTCCCTTAGGAATAAGTGTCAAATACAAAGTGTGATTCTTGAGTAAGGATCTATACTCCTCATGCATGCTATAATCCCAATAAATAATACATGATGCCTCCAAAAAATTCTATAGATCTAAAGAAGAGGCATAAAAATCATGTGGCTCACCCTGAAACTTTAAACATGTTTGCCTTTCATCTAAAGAATCCGCAATCTATGTACATGCACTTTATAGTGTCTACCTAGCCCAAAGTGGACTAGAAGTGTATGATTCAAATAGAGAATCATCATCCTCTTAAGTGTGGCTAGATGCGGATAGAGATGAATCCCCATCACTGATCTCATTATTAGAACTAGAAGAAGTGTACTCAACCTTTGAAATGTGCTCAGGCTGATTTGAATCATCTGAATCAAATCCAAGTGAATCCAATGAAGTGGGAGAAGTGTCAAGTGTTGATTTTATATGACTCTCTTAAAATTTAACACTTCTCTCAATGAATAACTCATGTGGTTGGATGAATAAAGTGATAGCACTTGACACCATATAGATAACCTATAAATATACAAGGCTTAATTTGAGGTTCCATAGCCTTGTGTTTCTTCTTCAGTATGCATGCCATAGCTAGAGATCCAAAAACCCTAAAGTTTTTAACTTAGGTTTCTTGTTATTCCAAGATTCAAAGAGAGTTATACATTTTAAAGCATTGTGAATAACCCTATTTTGAATAAACAAGCACAATTGATTACTTCAGCCCAATACTAAGATTTCAATGACTTAGATTGAATCATATAGTTCACCATCTCTTCCAAGGACCTATTCTTGCATTCTAAAAATCCATTCTTTTGAGTATTGTAAGGAATTATTTACTACAAATATATCCCCTCTATGGTGTAAAACTACTCAAACCTTTTATTTACATACTCATCCCCATTATTAATTTGAATAACCTTGATGCATTTATCAGATTGTTTCTCTACAAGAATTTTGAAGTCTTAAAACCTGTCAAAAACTTTAGATTTATGCCTAAGGAATTGAACCCATGTGTATCTCAAGAAATCATCAATGAAGGTAAGGACATAAATATCCTTTGTGAAAGATAGTCTAGGAAAAGGCCCAGATACATTAATGTGTACAAACTCTAATGCCTGTGAATCCCTCTAATATTTGCCTTTGTCAAATTTATGTTTGGGATGCTTCCCAAGGGTGAAACCCTCACAAAGACTCTTATAGAAATGAACTTAAGGTAATCCTATGACCATGTCATTTTTGTTGAGTTTTTCTAAGTATTAGTAGTTGAGGTGGTTAAACCACTCATGCCAAATTCTATTAACTCCATTTGAATGAGTTGGAAATGTAGTTAGAGAAGAATTACGTGTAAAATTTGAGAAGGTGTATAACCTAGCTTGGTGATCTACCCTACCCACTACCACTGTATAATCATTAGACAACTCCCTGACTATGATTAAATCTAGTGAAAACTCTACCCTCATGCCCTTACTGATGTGAGTGATTTAGTACATAGATAGGAGATTAGTTGAAAGTGACATAACACTTATAAAATTATTGAATATTCCTCAATCCATTTCAACAAACCCTCTCTCTAAAATTTATACTGAAGTGTCATCACCCAAAGTGATATAAGACATGCTAAAAGGATCTAAGGAAGAAAACTCAACTTGTGAAAATTCCACGTGGTGGGAAGCACCTGACATAATAACACAAGAAGATGTTGGAGCTAAATATGCTACAAGAGCATTGCCATTTTATTTCCCTTCACCTTTTCCTTTTTCCTTAGAATAATATTGAGTTTATGAATTATGATTGATAGACTCATGAAAAATTATGTTTTTATTTTATATAATATGAGTTAGGTGATCAATTTGTTTCTTCATTTAATTATGTTCATCATGCCCATTTTTATTGCAATAGTAACACTTAACCTATTGGTTCCTAGTTATACACCTCTTGTGCTCAACCTTGCACATTTGAAACAAATGGCAAGCAAAAATTAAAAAACCCACTAGTATGTTGTTGTAGCTAGGGGAGTGTTTAACATCTAGAATGGACCAAATGTAAAAAATGATTGAGAGGTACCTACATAGGGTATGGTCAGATCCATGCTATTTTTGGCTCTTATTGAACCATAGTGAGAGGACCTATAGGTTATTTTGATCACGTGGAGAGATTCTACAATTCAATCTCCATGGAGATTATTGGCACAAAGAGACACTAATCTTACTAGAACACAACCAAACTCACTCACTCCACATGGGAAGGGTTGTCACATGGAATGAGCAAATGTTCTAGGCCAAACACAAGATACTAAAGATAGATTTGAAAGTGATTGAAACCTTTAATTGAAAGGATATTAAAAAATATAGGGTATGAATAAAATATTACAATGTTGGGCTTAAAAAGCAAAAAATGTAAAAACATGTTAAATATACAATGTTTATACATCTATAGGCAAATAACACTTAAGATATGCAAAGGGCATACTATTTATAGGGTAGGATAGCTAGTTATTTATAAAAAGGAGGATGGAGTGATGAAAGTCTTCAATCAATAAGGATTATCTTAACATTCATGACATCATTTATGATAAATATGCAAAAAACATAAAAGCAAGCTAATAGAACTACCAGGAGTGATTTGTACTTATTGGTGCTAATGAAATTCAAATACCCAAATGACCCTAAAACCCTAGGACATACATTGAAACTAGAATCTCAAATACTTTTCCCTATCAACTCCATAAACCTAGGGTGCCCTAAAAAGCTATTCAATAATATATCATAGACTAATGCAAAGAGGTTTTATGATTTAACTCTATGCTTAGAATGATAACCAATAAAGAACTTAGGCCCAAATATCCAATCAACATAATTTGTAAAACACATTTTTGCACTTCATCAATAGTAAATAACATGGAACCACAAACTTTTGTATTAACTTTGCAATAAAATGTTACATACATCAATGTTTTGAAATGTTGCCATGGGGACAAGAATAATGGGCTTACTCCATGTTGGATAGGGGAAACATATAGACATGCTCTCATATCTTGATAATGGTTATACAATTGCAACCACCTTAGCAAGAGAGACAAAATGCACAAAATAATGATCCCTAAATGTGGAAGAGCCTATACTAAGGAAGACATAGATCAACACAATGACTAACATAAAGGACAACTAACCTCTAGAATAGAAGATAAGCCTTCTATTTATACATTTTTTACCTTCCTTGATTTTGGAACTATGGTTCACAATTTGAAAAATTACAAACAAGCCTTTAAATCCATTAAGATACTTCCAACTAAAATATGCCCTTTGCCATGCCTAAGATCCTCATCCACTTATAAGAAAAGAATCATTATTGCAACTACCTTTGTAAGGAATGATGAATATTTAAAATAAATCTTTGATCTTTTGACTAAAGATGTCAATTAATTCATGATTTGGATGGTGAAATTCATAGTGGGGTCCTGAATAACTATTTGTTTTCATATGTAATTACCTGAAGATGCTTTTGACCACTCACCTACACAGTTGGAGGGAGAAAATCATTTGAAAAGCCAAATATATTTTGTCCTTATGTGTAACTTATCTAGAAATTATCTCCTATTGATCGATTGTGAATCATAAAAACTTATGGATAGGAAACCTCTTCTTTATGGATGCCAAGGAAATCCCATTACTTGTCATGATTATAATTGGAAATCTCTAGTTGTGATGAAAATTAAAAAGATCCATGGTCATTAAGAAAATATGCTTTGAAATGGTAGTTAGACATTCTTTTGTACTTTGAATCATTGCCACATCCATGAAAGAACTATTAATTTTAGATTTTAAACTAAATCTTACCACATACTAACATTTGGCATGCCCTATCAAATCTAATTGGGAATTTATGGGGCCTAAGAGTGACCAAGTTGATTGATTTGCTCCAATCTAGATACTTGTCACTTCCTCATGCAATCTGAGCCCTTTAAAAATTCCACCTCAACTCTCATCATTAGATCATCTTTTATCAAGAAAACATGAGCCATATATCTTACATGAGATGCTCAATTTCTAGATTATGTCATGTATCCATGCCACCTATCATTTCTACATTTGTTCATAGGGTCCCTAACTTTTTAACATTAGCTACACACCATCAAATCTAGTTGGGATGAGCAAACATGCTCTGTCAGATCATGATCTAAGGTTTATAGAATTATTGGATATCTATAGGTATTATACTAAAATGGTGCCACCTTGAAGCTCTATGGACTCTCTACATCCTACTCTATCAGTCTTGTTAGGCTAATACTCTCTTGCCAAGTGGTGGTCCCACATTCATTTTATGTTTTGTTGAAAAGTCTTGACTTAATATGCATCATATATCAGATTATGTAAAATTGAATGCACATCATCAATCTCCAAGAATGTGCTCTATATTTAAATCATGCCCCAAAAGCTTCAAACTTGTCATGCATGTACTTGTCTTAGGTTTCTTTGACTATTTAACTTTGATCATACACCATCGAAACATCCTTCTCTACACAAATACATGTTATTGGATATACCTCCATTTGAAAACAAATAGATACTTCATGGGGTCTAAAATTGATGCTCACACAACCATCCTAGAACATTTGAATCCCAATAGTTACTTATCATGGCTTAAATTTGAATATGAAAAGACATTTATGAGACTGTCATACCTACAATTCAAAAATTTCTTTGGGGGCTTTGTTCCATGGTAATTTGGTTAACATGCTCTTTATCTTTGGCATTCCTATTTAATTCTCAGGCCTTTTGTTTTCATCTTCTCTATCTTTGGAACTTTTGCTTTAGGCTTTTCTTTAGCATAATTATCCTATAACTATTCTTTGTAATAATCTATCTTTGGCTTTCTTTCTCTACAATAATCCTTTTGACCATTCTATCAAGATAATTGTCTCAGACAAAATGTCTGAGATAATTTCCTCAAAGTATTTTGACTTCAAATTTTCTCATAAGAATTGAGATTTATCAGACTTTTTTTACGGGCAAGATGCCCAAAATAAATCAGCCTTCAGATTTTAACAATTATTTTAGACATTTTGTCCAAAACAATTTTCTTGAAGAAATTGGTCTTTTAAACTTTTTCCAAAGGAATTGAGACTTATCTCCTTTTATCTTAGTTGGGATAATTCTTTCAAACATTTTATTTGAAACAATTTCCCTACAGATATTGAACTTTACACTTTTTCTAAAGAAATACAATTCTTTTAGACTTTTTGCTTGGGCAAAATGCCTGAAGGAAATAGGACTTCTAATCTACACCAACTTTGTCAAAATTACCCTTCAAGATTTTAAACATATCCTTCATATTTTTTGTCAAGGGTATTTTCCCTACATAATTTCCCTTCAACCTTTTGGAATGACCCTTTAGATCTTCTGTAAGTGTCCTTTAAAAAAAAATTAAGGGCAAAAATGTCCAAAATAAATGACCCTTCAGAGATTTTTCAAAGGCAAAATGACCCTTCGGACCTTTTTCAAAGGCAAAATGACCCTTCAATATCTTTGTGTAAAAAAATAATTGAAAGAATTATCCTTTTGGGCTTTTTGTGCAAACAAAATGGTTGAAGGAATAATCCTTTAGACTTTTTGTCCAAATAAAATGACTAAAGGAATAATCCTTCAAACTTTTTATAAACACTTTAGCCAAAATAAATAAGTCCTTACATTTCTTTCAAGATTTTTACATGGGAAAAATACCTAAAGGGTAAGTTCCCTTCAAACTTTTTATCATGGATACATTTTTTGAAACAAATAAGACTTTGTACCCTTTTCAAAACAAAGGATTTTTGTTAGGCTTTTTGTGCAAGAAAAATTATTGAAGGGAAGTGTCCTTTGGAATTTTTGCCACAGATAAAAGTCTAAAATAAAATATCCTCATATTTTTTTGTGAAACACTTAGCTTGATGCAAAACAAGACATTTAATTCTTTTGGACCTTTTGTAGTAGAAAAAATGTTTGATGGAAATAAGTCCTTGGACCTTTTTTCTAAGATAAAAGGCTTGATGACCTATTTCCATCAGACATTGTGTTCATGAAAAAAGCCCAAAAAAGTCTAAGGGAAAGACACATTCACCAAGCAAAGATCAAATTAGGACTTAACCAATTTTTACATGAATTTGACCTTCCAAAGGAACACTTGGAGATGGAATTTTGGATAAGGACTTAGGCTTTGATACTCAACTTGGGCTAGAATTAGGCAAATATATTTGAAAAGGGCCCAATTTTTTTAGTGTAATTTTGGGCACTAACATTGACTCTCTCCTAAGGATGCATACCCCTTGTGGGTGTGCAAAGAAACCCTAAAATCTAAGGCCAAGTGCCAATCCATTGGGTCATAGATTCAAGACGTAGCAACTTTCAGCACACATTCATGAAGGCTCAACAAAACATGGTAGACGTACAAATACAGATCAAGAGGATCTAGAAATGAGCACATGACAAAAACATAAAAGGAAACTATACAAACAAGGACCAAAGCAAAGGGGAAATAAAATAATGAAAGGATAAAGAAATAAAACATTATACAATATATACATAATTCAAACTCAGTCAAGGAAATACTTTAGATATTTTCCATTAACTGGAGGCTCTAAAATTTTGTCATCCCTTAATATTTTGAATGTTTCTAGTAGCTTGGTGGACAAGATGAAGTAAAATAATATCTACACATGCCTGAAGGTACTATTACTAGGCTATAATAGGATGACACATTAAAGCAAATCCTCTCTTCATGGTCTCAAGTCTGGATAAGACCAAGCCAGAAGATCATGGTACTTTTTTAGTAGCTATAAATAAGATTATTTTTTGACTACAATCAAATGAGTACCAAGTAAGAGTGCATCAAGATCATTAATGTCATTAGTGCACTCAAGGTACTACTTGAAATAAAATTGAAAGAATTCATCCTTAGGGGAATAAAATACAACCCCATCTTCACTGAATGACATTCTCCACACAACATCCTCATTGGCAAACCTATCAATAAGAACAACTAGTTTTTTAACAATGTCCATATCCCTAATAGAGTCACCCAATTATACATCCATGTCCAACACTTCTGTTAGAACACACTCTATATCTTCAATTTCATCATGATTGGGTAACTCATATACTTGTGTTATACTATCATCACAATAAAATTTATATGTTGGGACACACACCTTACTAATTGCACTCCAAAAGTATCATGTAGCAGTATCATTCATCATTTCCATGGAGGAAAAAAAATTACATTGGTAGTCTTGATAATCAAACATTAAGATATCATCATCATCATCAACAACAACATCTTAATCATTGGGTTCAGTTGTATCACATAGGGGATGTGGAAGAAAACACCTATCACACCAATCATTGTCTAAATCATAATTCACATCATTTACCTTGATATGTAATGGTTCAGACACTTTATTTACAACCCCTTTATTATAACTTCTAACATCACATGTAGGCCTTTGAGGTATCCCCTTCTCAGCTTTATCCAACATGTAGGACATCTCTTTGATAGTGGAGTCCAAAGTCTTAACACTTTCCTCAAGCTTGGCTACCTTAGGCTGTGTCTTTTCTAGATCAACCATATTTGCATCAACCTACTTGTTCAAGGGCATGCCCACAACCTTTATGTTGTTCTCAATTTGGATATTTATATTGAATTCCAACCATAAGTTTGTGGGAGCCTTGTCACTCAAGTAATATGCTTCCTTATTGTCAAATGCATCATAGTATTTGATCAAACACATTGTCTCATTAGGCCTAATATTTTAGGCAACCACATCATAACTATGTTGAACCTTGTGTTGAAGTCCTACACACACTTTTTAGGGTTATTTCTAGTATTTTAAAATTCATCTAAAAGTAACCTTAAATCAATTCTATCACCGTATTGAATTCTAAAAACATTCTTTATTTCTTCTCATGAATCAATACATCTATAGGGAAGAAAATTGAACCACTCACGAGCATCTTTCTCTAGTGTGTGTAAAAATAATTTAATGCACACATCCTCATTATCAACCTCATATTATTCAATGGTATTGTAAAAATCCTTTAAATATTGATCACCACTAACTACATTATTCCCTTGGAATCTTGGAAGGCATTTCCTTACTTTATTTGGGACTTCATTAGGATAATATTCCATGTCATCAAAATTTATAGGTCTAAATATAGGAATTCTAAATTTAGGATGCTCATTCTCATTTTTATCCCTATGCCTCATGATTGATTCAATGGTAGGTTCAAAAATAAATGGCAAAGGGTTATGAGGGGGTAAATGAGGTAGACTTGGTGGATCAAGCTTGGGAGGGGATTCAACTGGTTGAGATGGAATTGGATAGTAAATGGGATGTAAGGTCTTAAATCACTAGAAGATTTATGATCATAAGAATTATAATAATATTTAGCAATATGAATTTTAACAAATAGAAACTTAGGATTACCAAAATTTTGATAGCCCACATAATCTCTAGTAGCTACACTTAGCTCTTCAATAGTCCTCCAAACTTGTCTCCTTTTTCTTTGATGAACACTTAGAGGCAAGACAAGTTTCTTGGATGAGTCACCTTTGAAGGATGACCTCATTCCTTTTATCTTTGCAAACAACATAACTCTCAAAGCTAAATATATTGAAGATGGGCATTGATCTTTCTTTAAAACTAGATGATTTTTTGGATTCACCACTAGAAGTAAATTTTTATAATATAACCATTTAAAAAATTGAAGTGATACATACTAAAACCATATCTCACAAAATTTAGTGATGATATATGGAATTAAAAACAATGAACTTTTTATATTCATGTTCAATAAGGGAAAGCCTCCTCAAAACATGATAAATCCATAACTCTTTACAACAAATAGTATATGTCAATTATCAAGTCTAAAAATTCTTGGCATGTCCCTAATGGAGTAATTTAGAATTAATGACGAAGATAACAAAGCAAATATTAGTAGATAACTTCATAACATAAGTTACATCTCTAGCTCTCTACAAGAGTCATTGGTAACATGGATTCCAAGTCTCTTTTGTAGTCCTTGACAATAGTGCTAGTTTAATGTTGGTTCCCAATTATACACCTCTTGTGCTCAACCTTGCACACTTGAAGCAAATGCCAAGTAAATATGAAAAAACCCACTAGTATATCATTGTAGCCAGAATAGGGTTTAGCATCTAGAATGGACCAGACACAAAAAATGACTAAGAGGCACATATAGAGGGTATGGTTAGCTCCCTACTACTTTTGGTTCTGCCTGAACCAAGGTGAGAGGACTTATGAGGTAGCTTACTCACATGGAGAGATTATAGAATTCAATATTCATAGGGATTATTTTCATAAAGAGACACTAATCTGACTAGAATAGAACCAAAATTACTCCACCTGGGAAGGGTTATCACATAGAATGAGAAAATGTTCTAAGCTAGACACAAGCCACTGAAGATAGATTTGAAAGTGATTACAAACTTTACTAGAAAATATTTTCAAAAATGCATAGGCTAAATAGAATATTGGGATTTAAAAGCACAAAATGAAAACACATGTTAAATATATAATATTTATACATGTACAGGCAAATAACATTTAAGATATACAAAGGGCATATTATTTTCAAGGTAGGACATGGTAGGATAGTTATTTATTTATAAAAAAGGAGAATGGAGTGATGAAGGTCTTTAATCAATAGGGATTTTTTTAACATTAATTACATCATTTATGACAAAGATGCATAAAACTTAAATTCAAGTTAATGGAACTACCATGAGTGATTTGTACTTATTGGTGCCAATAAAATGCAAATACCCAAATGATCCTTAAACCCTAATACATACACTAAAACTAGAATCTCAAATACTTTTCCATATCAACTCCATAAACCTAGAGTGCCCTAACAAGTTATTCAAAAATATATCATAGACTAATGTATAGAGGGTTTATGATCTAGATCTATGCTCATAATGATAACAAATAAAAAACACAAGCCCAAATATCCAATCATCATAAGTTATAAAACACATTGTTGTACTTCATCAAAAAAATAGCATAGAACCACAAACATTATCATTAACTTTTCAAGAAAATGTTACATACATCAACATTTCAAAATGTTACCATGGGGACAAGCATGGTGGATTTGCTCCATGTTGGATAGGGGAAACATATGGATATGATATTATAGCTTGCTAATGGATATATAGCTACAACCACCTTAGTAAGAGAGATAAAATGCACATAACAATGATCCCTAAATGTGAAAGAGCCTATACTAAAGAAGACATAGCCTAACACAATGGCCAACCAACCTCTAGAATAGAATATAAGCCTTTTATTTATACATTTTTTACCCTTCTCAATTCTAGAATTGTGGGTCACAATTTTAAAAATTATAGAATAAGCCTTTAAATCCACCAAGATAATTCTAACTAGAATATGCCCTTTTCCGCACCTGAGATCCTCATCCACTTACAAGAAAAGAATCATTGTTTTTAATACCTTTGTAAGGAATGATGAAGATTTACAACAAACATTTGATCTTTTGACTGAAGATTCCAGTGAATTCATGATATGGATGGTGAAATTCATATTGGAGGCCTAAAAAACTATTTTTCATCATATGCAACTGCCTAGAGATGCTCTTGATCTCTCACCTACATAGCTGGAGGGAGAAAATTGTTTGAAGATCCAAACAAATTTTGTCCTTACGTGTAATTTATCTAGAAATGCTCTCATGTTGATCAATTTTGAATCATGAAAAATTTTAGTAGGAAATATCTTCTTTGTGCATGCTAAGGAAATCCCATTACCTTGTGATGATTATAATTGGAAAGCTCTAGATGTGATGAAAATAGAAAATATCCATGGCCATTAAGCAAATATACTCTAGAATGGTAGTTATATGTTCTTATATGCTTCAAATAATTGCCACATCCATGAAAGAACCATCAATTTTAGCTTTTAAACCAACTCTTATCACATACTAACATTTGACATGCCACATTGGATCCAACTAGGCATTTGTGAGGCTTAAAAGTGACCAAATCCATTAATTGGCTCCAATCTGGACACTTATCACTTCCTCATGTAATTCAAGCCCTTTGAAAATTCCACCTTGGCTTACATCATTAGATCATCCTTTATTGAGCAAATGTGAGCCATAGATCTTGCATGAGATGCTTGATTTCTAATTTATGGCATGTAACCATGCCATATATCATTTTTATGTTTGCTCACAGGGTCCCTAACTTTTCAACATTAGATACACACTATTAGATCTAGCTAAGATGAGAAAACATGCTTTGTCAGATCATGCTATGAGGGTTAGAGAATTATTTATTACCTATAGGTCTTATATCAAAATGGTTCCACTTGGAAACTCTGTAGGCTCTCTACATCCTACTCTATCAATCTTGTTAGGCTAATGCACTCTTGCCAAGTGGTAGTCCAGCATTCATTTTTTGCTTTGTTGAAAAGTCTTGACTTAATATGTGTCATAGATTGGATTATGTATACTTGAATGTGCATCATTGATCTCTAAGAATGTGTTTGATCTTTAATCATGCCCTTTGAGCTTAACACTTGTCACGCTTGTGTTTTTCATGGGCTTCTTTGACTATTCAGCTTTGATCATGCACCATCAAATCATCCTACTCCATGAAAATACATGCCATTACATACACCTCCATGTGAAAATAAATGGATACTTCACGTGGTCTAAAATTAATGCTCACGTAACCATTATGGAACATTTGAATCCCAACGGCTACTTTTCATGGCTTAAAGTTGATGTCCATGTACCTATCAAAAGACATCAATGAGATCATCATGCCTATAATTCAAAATTTTCTTCAAGGAATTTGTTATGTGGTAATTTCATCAATAGGCTCTTTGTCTTTAGCATTCCTATTTTCTTCTCAAGCCTTTTGTCTTTAGCTTATCTATCTTCAGTACTTCTACTTTGGTATTTTCTTTAGTATAATTATCCTACAACAATTCTTTGCAAAAATCTATCTTCGACATTTATATTATGAAATAATCTTTTTGGGCATTTTGTCAGGACAATTGTCTTGGATAAAATGTCTAGTACAATTTCCTTGAAGGATTTTGACTTCACGCTTTTTCCCATAAGAATTTATCTTTATCAAACTTTTTGCATGGGCAAGATGCCCAAAAGAAATCAGCCTTCAAATTTTTGCCTTCATCGGAATAATTGTTTCAGATATTTTGTGTGAAACAATTTTCTGAAAGATATTTGTCTTTTTCACTTTTGCCATAGGAATTTAGACTTATCTCCTTTTGTCTTCATCAGGAAAATTATTTCATATATTTTGTCTAAAATAATTTCCCCATATAAATTGAACTTTACTCTTTCCCTAAAGAAATGCAATTCTTTCAAACTTTTTGCTCAGGCAGAATGCCTGAAGGAAATAGGGCTTGTGCTCTGTAGTAACTTTGCTAAAAGTACCCGTTGAGATTTTTAACATATCCTTCAAAGGTTTTGTCAAGGTCACTTGCCCTACAGAATTTACCTTTGGCCTTTTGGAATGGCCCTTTAGATCTCTTAAAAGTGCCCTTTGGACTTTTTGAAGATGTCCTCTAAATCTTTTGAAAGTGTCCTTCAGAAATTTTGCAAGGGAAAAATGCCCAAAATAAATGACCCTTTAGAGATTTTGCAAAGGCAAAATAACCCTTCAAATTTTTTTTGCAAACAAAATGCTCAAAGGAATTATCCCTTCAAGCTTTTTATGTGGATAAAATACCTGAAGGAATAATCTTTTAGAATTTTTATGCAGATAAAATGCCTAAAGAAATAATGCTTCAGACTTTTTGTAAACACTTTGGCCAAAATAAATAAGTCTTTACATTTATTTCAGGCTTTTTACATGTGCAAAATGCCTAAAGGGTAAGTGCCCTTCAGACTTTTGGTAGTGGACAAAAAGTTTGAAATAAATAAGACTTTGTACCTTTTCCAAAACAAAAGATTTTTGTTGGGCCTTTTGTGTGGGAAAAATTCTTGAAGAGCAAGTGCCCTGAGGACTTTTTGCCATGGACAAAATTCTAAAATAAATGATCCTTCAATTTTTTTGTGAAACACTTATCCTAATGTAAAACAAGACATTGAATTCCTTTAGACCTTTTGTAGCAGATAAAATATCCGATGGAAATAAGTCTTCGGGTCTTTTATCTAAGATAAAAGGATTGAATACCTATTTCTATCAAACATTATGTTTATACAAAAAACCTTAAAAAGTCTAAGGGAAAGACACATTTGCCAAGCAAAGACCAAATTAGGACTTAGTTAATTTTTACATGAATTTGACCATCTAAAGGAACACTTGGAGATGAAAGTTGGGCTAAGGACTTAGGCTATGATACTCAACTCAGGCTAGACTTAGGCATTTACATTTTAAAAGGGCCCAATTTATTTAGTGCAATTTTGAGCACTAACATAACCTTCTCTTTCTTAGGTTTATCATTGGAAGATAAAGTTTCAATGGTTATATTGGTATAGTTTGATTCTTTCTTTTTATCTTGATCCTTTTTTATTTTTCTTCTTCTCTTTGTTTGAGGCCTTTTGTTTCCCATTCCTAGCAATTAGGGCTTGGGTTTTTGATGACTTTAATAAACCCATATGTATTAACTTATCTTGCTCCTGAGTCAAATCGACAATAAAGGCATATAAATAGGGAATTTTAGTGGCATGGAAAGTAGAGACAAACATTGAGTAATTAGGACCTAGCTTAGAGAGTATAAAAATAATAAGTTGGTCATATTTCTTCTCTATTCAAAATTCTTTCAACTAAAATTTCAAAGACTTGAACTTGGTGAATAAATACTTAAGGGTGTCAAAGTTGCTAAGACTTAGGCTGATAATCTCATTTTCAAGTTCAAGACCTCTCATCACATCTATCTTCCCAAAAATATTCTCCAAGATGGGCCACACTTCATTGGGTGATTTAGCAGTTTATGAGTGAAAGAGAAGATCTACAGACACAAATAAACACAACAAACCATAGGCTTCATCACAATGGTTGTAAAACTTAAATTTTTATTCTTATTTATTAAGTTTAGTCTCATTTCCCATTGTAATACAATGTAAACTATTTCTCCTTAATATAATTTACATTCTGGTTTTCCATTTGTATTAGTTAAATGGTGTTATATGATTAATAAAATCGTATCCATTATGCAAAAATAAAGTGTAGTGTTTGCAGTTGAATTTGTTGTTTATTGTAGAAATAGAAGTGAAAAAAAAAATGGAAAGTGACTCAAAAACATAGTACCTTCCCCCCCCGCCCCGCCTTCCCCCCCCCCCACCTCTCAACTATGAAATGGTGAACACCCCCCCCCCCCCCCCCAAATGTTGTAAAAAATTAACTTAAAAGACATCAAACATAGTTGAGAATGTGTCTCGAGAAATCAGTGCAAATGTCAGAAAAAATGATATTTGCAAGCAAGAGAGGACATTGGGCTTAGCCAAAAATGCATCTAATTAAATTACATAAAGTGATCAAGTGAGATAAATAGAAATGATGTTTTGAATGTGAGAGGGTTTGGCCACCTACCAAATCAGATGTTACCCTCCAATATTCATCAAGCAAAAATATGAAGAGATTTTAAAACAAAATAATTTCCCCTTATATTTCCCATAATATATTATGTTTATTTGAAAAAATAATCAAAAATACATAACTCTTAAAGAGCTAATGAACCCCCCTTTTCATAATATTATATTATTTTTTAATAAAAAACAACAACAACAACAACAATAATAATAATAATAATAATCCCTTAAAACCCCTCTTTATAAAAAATAGACAGCTTTCCAAAAGAAACTATATAGTCAATAAAGTATATTGACTTCCTAAAAATGTGTTTTATCTTTTGAAAAGGGTTACTTAAAAATTAAGAAAGGATTTTTCCCACTCTTTAAAAAAAATAGCTTTCTAAATTCAGATAATCATGAGTTTATTTTAAAG
This sequence comes from Torreya grandis, assembly GCA_037957365.1. NCBI lineage: Eukaryota > Viridiplantae > Streptophyta > Pinopsida > Cupressales > Taxaceae > Torreya > Torreya grandis. The sequence goes on from JARHVA010000237.1 coordinate 77,139, forward strand.
GTTATTTAATAAAAAATGTGGTTTTTTTATGAAGAACCATTAAGGAGGCCTCTAAAAGTGAGCAGCTTGGGTCAATTTAAGGAGGTTGATGCATTTGATTGATATGTACCAGCAAACATAGGTCTATGATCAAACATTTAGGGTCAAGTGAAGAAAATCAAGCTGAAATTTATCATCCAACTATAACATGCAAACTATCTAGGGTTTATAACATCAATATGGATAGACAATAATAACCTCAATAGGGCCATATAATAGGTCATGGAAGGATCACTCCAATGAACTAGTTGTTGTGAAGGAACTAGTCCAAAAAGTGAGCTCTACATGCTTGAGTCTTCTAGTTTTGAGATAAGAGTTAGTGCAAAGAAAACTATACTTGGATCTTAGTTCAAGATCCTTGGTGATTAAAACCCATAGGTATGAGTGTGAAAGGACCACCAAAAAAGCCATCTGATAATGGATTCAATGTTTTTGGATCATCCAACTACAACATGAAAACTATCTAGGGTCTATAACATCAATATTGATAGACAATGATGACCTTAATAGGGCCATAGAATAGGCTATGGAAAGATCCACTCCAATGAACTAGTCATTGTGAAGGAATTAGTCCAAAAAGTGAGCTCTACATGTTTGAGTCTTCTAGTTTTGAGATAAGAGTTAGTGTAAATAAAACTATACTTAGATCTTAGTTCGATATCCTTGGTGATTAAAACCCATAGGTATGAGTGTGAAAGGACCACCAAAAAAGTTGTATAAGAAATGGAGTCAATGTTTTTGGATCTACTTCTAGGTGAAGTGTCTAGCACCAAGATCAAGCCATGAATAGAGGGAAAAATAAATTAAATTAAATAGCTAAACCTTGTTACAAAATAAAACCATAAAACCAACACTAAGATCACAAAACTTCTATTAGTAGGGTATAACATAGCATATTTTAGTAAAAAATGACCCCTAGTGAAAGTTATCATCCAACTACAACATGCAAACTATCTAGAGTCTATATCATCAATAGGGATAGATAATGATGACCTCAATAGGGCCATAGAATAGTTTTTGGAAGGATCCACTCCAATGAACTAGTCATTGTGAAGGAACTAGTCCAAAAAGTGAGCTCTACATGCTTAAGTCTTCTAGTTTTGAGATAAGAGTTAGTGAAAAGAAAACTATACTTATGTCTTAGTTCAAGATCCTTGGTGATTGAAACCCATAGGTATGAGGGTGAAAGGACCATCAAAAATCCATCTAAGAAATGGAGTCAATGTTTTTGGATCTACTTTTGGGTGAAGTTTCTAGCACTAAGATAAAGCCATGAACAGAGGGCAAAACAAATGAAATGAAATAACTAAACCCTGTTACAAAATAAAACCACAAAACCAACACTAAGAGCACAAAAATTCTATTAGTAGGGTATAACATAGCATATTTTAGTAAAAAATGACCCCTGCAATCTTTTCAATCAATTTGGTGGAGCCAAAACCAAACTTGCATTACAAAAGCTCACAAATGTCAGAATTACAAAAAAGAGAGTGTTGATTAATTCCTCCATAAAATGTGGTCAACAAACCCTCAGAATAGAATAGTAACTCCTCCATAAAATGTGGTTAATAGATCAAAGAATAGAGGAATAATTCCCATACTTGTAATAGTTGGTTAATGGAGTTACTTCCTAGTCATTTGATCAACTTATATACCTAAGCAAGCTTCTCCATGAAAGTAGAAAAAATCCAAGTGAGGGGAAATGCCCATAATAAATAAATATGGGAAAATAATAGACCCTTGATCTAATAAAATTAGTGTAAATCCATATATAAATGGTCCAAAATGGTATGACCCCATGAATATATCTTCTTGTGATCCTCTATACTCTAAATAATATCAATCATCCTATATAAAATTGATATAGATCCCCCATCAACAATAATAAAAGTAACTAAGAATCCACAAAGAAATTTATAAAACCAAGAAACTCCTAAAACAATGATTTTTGACAATAAAATAGTGGTATCTCTTATACCATATCATCCACATCTATCATTTCTAATAATATACCTATGTGTATCAAATATTAATTGTCTTCTTTACCATAACTCAAATACCCATAGTCAGCAGTCATAGAATATGCCACATGTCCTCTAAATTCACCATCATCTTACCCATGGGTAACCAAAATGTACATGTTTATGAGTCCCACCACTCATCTATTTTTTTTTATCATATGGCATTAATTCTAAATGACTTATATCACCTAATCTTGTTGAATCTATAATGGTAATCTCCTCATCTGATAAAGCCATACCAACAATAGTTTACATAATATGCCCTTAACAAAATTAATAGGTTCTAAGGTCACATTGAAATCACAATAAAATAAAACATTAGAAATAAACTCCATGATCATCTAAAATCATAATATTACATTCGACTTTCAATTTGGACAAGGTCACACTAAACAGGATGCTAATGCAGACATGTCTACATAATATTAGACAATGTTGTGGAAGGTCTGGATAGGACCGACTAGGGTAGGAAAATACCATAGAACTTAGAAAAAGTAAAAAAATAATAAAAATAATAATAATAATTAAAAATTTAATATTCATTATGGATTCATTACTTACCAAACCAAGATCTGTCTTTGCCTCCAATGGCGTTCATACTCGTTCAAATCATGTTAGCAACACTAACCTCCTTTATGGCATTTTTGCCCTATTTTCACTTATTCTAAAAAAAAAAAACTATCTTTTACAATGAAAATGAATATAAAAACCTATTTTTATGAACCTACCTATATTATTTATGATTTTCCTAAGGTTGCACCTTGTCCACTTGTCACTCATACTCATTGTTATCACCAAAAATGGAAATTATAATATCTTGAACAATATTTATCCAAATTTCTTGCCACTAAATTCATTAAAATACTGATGATATCATCTCCTCACATCATATCAATTGTGATATCTATGATTTCATTCTCAAAATTACCATAAAATCACTTTTTATTCACACTATTGGTTAACTCCTAATTTTAATTCATGAGTAATTTTATTTTAGTCTCCTTTTAATACTAATGATGCATTTAAATCATCATTCATCTTGAAATTTGGTTAAAAATACATGTTCATACTTTCAAATATTGTCAATATTCACACAACAAATCAATAAATACTAAATACAATATACACAAAACACTTTCAATGCAAAATTTCAGCAATACTATGGCGTCAAGTCATATATCAAGTGTATATTTACAAATTAAGAGGACATAGCCTCTATATGCAATTATTATATAAGGTCTCAAATCATTTGGTATATCATGTAGGGTTCATGATACTAGTTCATCTCTCCCACTTTTGAAATTTTTAAAATAATGGCACTTCATTTTTTTCATATTTAGTTTTAAAATTTAAAAATTTCAAAGATAACAAGTTTAAAAATTAAATCTAGATCCATATACAATGGTGTGATTCATATGGTGAAAAGCGGGCCACATTAGAGTCTAGTAACACTCAATATCTATGGCTACACTTTTACAAACCCAATGTGTGGTTATTTCCCTGTCCTTTTCTTTCTCCCATTATATTATAGTGACACTTGATAAGTTTGTACGATATTATTCCTTATAGTGTTGTTCACAAGTGAAAGCATATTATTATCTAATATAAATGCTTCACTCATTAAGACTTGATCACTCTCTATTTTTCCATAGGATTATATCTCCATGGGTTGGTATGATTATGGTTTAAAGACACCTGATGACCTACAACTCATCCTTTTACCACTTTCAAAATTGCTCATTCTCCCTAGCCATAAGCAAACAAAATTTAAATCATCTTATCTCCACTTAAAAGTAAAAAAATAGTCAGATTGCATACTTTTCAAGCGTATAATTTTCTTTCTCTAGTTTCAAAATTCAATTTTTTAATTTATATTTTTTTAAATATATACAATAACTACTTTCAACAGCATTGTTACATGTTTTCGCATTAAGGCATCTTACATAATCAAGATTTGCATTCAAAGACAAAGTGTGTATACACACTTAGGTTTGAAATTACTTTATTCTAATAATTTAACTTAATTACATCACTAGAATAAAGTGGGTACAAATGTATACACCTAAATTTGACACAAGTTATCCAAATATGCATTTTACATAACCTTACTTATCTAGACTATTCTTGATGAATAAATTGCTTATTAGTGTGTCTTATTCTAAGTATTAAGCTTCACTCTTTTGTTTTTCATTTTTATGCCTTTAATATTTATATCTTATCTTCCTATATCCACCTCAGGGATCCCTATTTTTAATTCCAAGTCTTTTTATATGTATTTTGAGTCTTTTGGACAAGGTCACATTGTAGCAATGTCCAGGTAATGTAGACTTATCCCAACTTAAATTATGGAAGTGTTTTGAATTTATATTTTCTTAAAAATATTTTTCATGACCATTGGTCTTTTCAATTCATCCCCCTTGTGCTCCAATAATCCCAAAATTTGAATTCAAGAGATCTATATAAAGGTCATGTTAGGAGTTCAGGGTTGGTTCTCTATCATTACAAAAGCTATACTAAGTCTCATATCTACTTACTACTATGAAATTACTGATTTATCTATAAATTATAAATTTTAATACATTATTCACATACTTATTTCAAGGGTGTCCATAGTTAAAATAAAAACTATCATTGCATTAATTATTACACATACACATTTAGTATGGAGAACTACATCATATTGAGGCCCATTTAGGTTGTGTGTGTGACACTTAGGTTACATGGGGTTTTCTAAGGATAGCTTAGTTATTCCCCTTACTCATTTCCCCCTTTGAATTTGAACCCTATCTTATTTATTATGCATAATCTAGGTTTTATCTTTTTTAGGTATTTGATGCATCAACTTGGTATACAAAGTTAATAAGAAAACCCTTGAATGTTATCGTACGCACCCAAATCAAAAAATTAGGCATATAGGCAATAAGATGTGGTTGAAATTAGTAGACAAGACCACAATATAACTTTTCCTCCTCCTATGGACTTGTCCTAGCACATAATAATTATTTCATTTTATCATGGCATAGTTTTCAAGTCATGGCAAGTAATTTTTAGTCTACACAATCAGTAAAGTATTTATTTTAGGGATGTTTTCACATCATTAGGGTCTTTTAATATTTTCACCAATTTCTTAATTTTGTAAACAAATAGCCTACTATAGTTTAACATCATATCTATCTAACATTTAAATATAAATAGTTTAATATTATTTAAATTGGAGTTCATTCAATTAAAATAAATTAGATACCCACCTTCTAATTACATCCCTCCTTTATATGGGTCTATAAAAAATTCTGAGAAGATCATTTATAATTGTATTTTTGAAATGGATGCATCCAAAAATATTATGACTATATTTATTGTTAATCAATTAGGCAATTTTTATGAGCAAGGCAATCATATACTTATTGGTTTTGACTCTCAAACTAAAATTTATGGTAAGTTTTATGATATATTAATCAAAATTTTATAAGATAAAATAATTATATGTATTAGTAATGTGCAAGTTTTAGGCATTCCTACTAATTACCTTATTCATATAGGAAGGGATAGGTCTAACACTACATGCACTTAATTTGGAAAAGATACTACTTGGGTCGTTGTTGGTAGTGAAATTACATTTATGATTATAAAAAATTAGAATGTATCTACCATCAAACCTATTCCAAATAAAAATGCATTTATTGAAACTAGAATCAAAATATATATAATTATGACCTTGGATGAGCCAAATCAACAATATGCAAGGAATTTTTCTCAAGAAACAATTTGGTCTTTATTTTTTGATGATGTGTGTTCTCATCATGGAAATGGTTCTAGTTTTGTTATTATCTTTCTTGTGGTAAAAATATTTAGGTATGATTATCAATTATAATTTAAAAATACCAACAATAGTGCTAATTTTTAAACCTTATGTCTCGGTATTAAAAAATCCATTGAAATTGAACATTAAACACTTGAAAATTATTGATGATTCTAAATTAGTCAAAAGACAAGTTAGAAAAATATATAAGATTAATCATTAATGTTTGAATAAATATACTCATAAATTTTTGTCACTTATAGAAAGTTTTGAAGCATTCAATATTTCACATATCATTAGAGAATGTAATATTCCTACTAATAAACTTGTTGTTTATGCTTCAAATCCAACCTTAAAAAACATATAACATTTTTTTGCCTTCACCAACACACCCTAATTTCATCTAGTTTTAAAATTAGGGAACCTCTTTTGCTCTAGGTTTTGATCTTATCTCCCTCTTGGAGATTGGTTTGTCTAATTTGGGCACCCTATCTTTGTTTACAATTCCATGGATGTGACTGATTGTTTTCTAACTAATTCATTGTTAAAATCTAGGTCTAGGTTATGAACTATCTACTTTAACATTTGGTTTTATAAATCACATCTTAGACTTTTCATTATGAATTTTTGAATGTACTAAGTCTTCCTGGACCTTGACAATGATTCATGCTTCAAGATTGCTTCAAATGTTATTGTATTTGAATGTTCGAATTAGACTTGTCAAGTTATCAAAACTCCTAGGGTTAATTTAATGTCCTCTTTTGCCTAGATTATTTCAATTGGTGTTTATTATTTGTAATAGACTAATGATTTTTAGTATTTTATCTTGCAAATGAGTCTATCTCTTGTAAATATTAATTATCTTTGTAAATTCTTTAGTTTAAAGTTTACATCTCAACTTTTTGATTGAAACCATTATCTAAATTTGCACAAGTACAATTAGTCTTAACCATTTGATAAGACATCCTAAAAGATGTTATATAAATCCTCATTTTAAATGATCTAGCCTAAACTTATGCATGGTCATCTGACTTATCAAAGTCATTATCCCTTCCTTTTAACAATTTGGTTTATGGCAACTTGATTTCATGGAAAAGTGACTAAATGTCTAAATATATATATTTAAAAGAATTAGGAAAGTTTCATTATCATAGACTTAGCTTATAATTGTTTAAATCTATATCTTTATTCTAATTTCACCCTTGGAGGTGATCACACCTTTTAAAACTTAGGACTCTACTTTGAAAATGATAGAGCATATGGACATTTTCATTTCAATTTTAATGACTGAGCTTTTATAATGTTTCCATTATAAAACTTAGACACTTTTCATTTATCCATAGTCATATTATTCTATCATAAGTCTAAATCCATTAGATCCAAGTCTTGAGGAATTGAAAATGCCTTGGCCCCCATGTTCTTCAAGTTATTCATGGTAGAGCCCCTTTTAAATAGCTTCAATCTATTCTTGGTTTAGAGTTTTTATTTCAATTTATATAGTCAAAAGGTGTCAATTTAAGCTTCATCAAATTTTAATTTGACTATAGTTTAATGTCTAAATTATAGATAAAATATCATCAAGTTTAGGAACATTAAAGACTTTAGGATTTATAATGTAAACTTTAGCCTATGAAAATCACTTTTCAACTTAATTCTTTGTTCTATTTGTTTGGCAGCTCATGAAGCCTTCAAATAACCCAAGTCATAGATCTATGGATACATGTCCAAATCATGAGCACCCAGTGGTCAAAATATATGCATTCAAGTTAAGTTCCTAGCCTCAAGCCCCTCGATAATTATAAGTCATCGATAAATGGACATGCATCCTAGTCACATCCACCTGGTGGGCATAAAAGTAGTAGTTAGTTGTCAAATATTTCCCCAAGTATGAAGGCCCTAGATTTCACCACATGGAGACATATCTAGAGCCTGAGCCTTAATAGTCATCATTGAATGTATAAATACCCTCTCAATCTTGAAGGCCCAAGATGTGACCATATGGTGACATCTTGAGAGCCTAGGCCAGGAGGGGCATTATCATGAACACAAACCTATCCCATGGCCCAAAATCCTAATATGTCACCATTGGAGACATCTTAGGATCTAATGCCTATAAAATTTAATGTGGATAGTCAAATCTAAGGAGCCTGAGGATGACATATAGGTAGGCTAGAAATACCTGGACTAGTAAGTAGCTGATAGGTGGCATATTATGATTGGTGGAATGGTGAGATAGATAAGTGAGTGAAAGATGCATTCTTGAATTATGTCTGTAGACTACTATGTTAAATTTTATGCCTTGTCTTTCACATCTTTCCTGTTAAATCACAAAATCAACAAAATGAAAGTATGGGCAGTTCTATTTGAAATGGCTGATGGACTTAGGTATTAAAATGAATGTATGTACTTATAAATTTTCCCTATAAACTAATGTAGTTTGGTCTATAGGTGAAATAAAAAGACATGGAACAAGGCTTTAGGGCCAAGTTTAATTAGGCATAATAAGGCAGTCATAGTTTCATTGAAATCTAAAAAAAATCATGGTTATACAAAATACTAGGTCTATGTCTGAGTAGATCAAGCCTACTAGAACATAGTCTTGAATAATGTAATTTTACTGAAAGGTGAAATCATTTAAATAAATGGAATTCAAATTCATGTGGCCTTCTAAGAATGTTTATATTTGGTCCTAGCTATTAAAATAGTAATCAGTGACTCTGACCTATAACATGGTTGTTAATAGGTATCCAAATGGCAAGTGGACTTGGCCTATGAATCATTATCATAATGAGTTTTCAAATAATAATGGTGGGGTGACATGTAAAACATGTAGACATTTAAGAACAAAGTGATAAAAGGAGAATTAGACTATTTAAAATAAGCATAAATTTTGAATGAACCATGGCATTTATGGTAGAGGGTAGAACCCATAGAACATTTGGGAGGTGTTTACAAAAGTACCTGCAACATTTAACTCCTTGGTAACTCCTTGTCACCTTGACAAGAGTATCTCAACTATTATAACCTATCAAATTATTAACTCACCCACCTCTCACATGACCCTTGTCCTTAGAATTGATTTCTTCATTATTTTTGATAGGCAAGGCATGGCCTCCTTTGTGAATTTTGAAATTTGAATTGAGATCTCCTCTCTCCTATGTGTAGGAGTTTGAAGTCATTTCTCACATCTAGATCTTTGTGAATTGTAAGAGAGACATATAGAACTAGACACTTTATTTTTATGATTTTTTAGAGCTTTCTAAATTAGTTTTGCTTCTCTATTTTTTTAGTTTTATTGTTTTTGAGGTGAAGTTTGTAGCTGGATGATTATATGGAATCTAAAATTTTGTTAATAGAAAAAGAAACTCTTGATATTTGAAGATTGTTGAGATTGTGTGTGGACATTTTCCTATGCATTATATATGGTGTTTTTGACCTTTAATTCTCATACTCACTCTTCCTCAGACTCTTACAATGTTTTTAGTTAGATTTATGCTAGGTCCAACTCAACCAAAGATTAGTTTAATGGATTTCATTCAATCAAATGTCTTACCTTGATCTTCATGGTAGAAGGATATTTTTCTATTTACCCTTATTCTTTTGTATTTTATTTTATGATTATGTTAGTTTAGATCTTGGGTATCACTGAATGCAATATAAATCTAAATGTTTATCTTGATTGATTTTAATGTTCTATTTACCATCATTATATCCTTGTTATATTCATACACATGGTAAACTAGTAGATAAATCAGTTGTACCTTTTCTATGTAAATCTTAGAAAGTTTGATTTCTATCTAAGGTTGAACCATAGAAGCATTGTTAAGAGAGTATCTAGCCTCTTAATGAATATCTTAATCAAAGTAACATGTGTCTTAATTTGTTAAGTAGGTCCCTTAAAAGGAATAGTCCACATTATTCAACTTAATGAAGACTAGCATACCAAGACATGGTACATTAGATCTTGGGGAAGCATTTTATTCATGGGATATTATTACTTTCAAAAGAGGAATGGCTTAGCAACCCCTCCCTATTTTTTATGTGATAAAACATTGATCAACATATTTGGTGTTAGGAGGGCTTGTAAACCACGAGTTAAGCTTGTAGATAAAGTTTGAACTAAGACATTTTTAAAACATTTAATTCCACTAATCTAAACCATTTCTCAAACTAAAAAATAGAAGGATAAACACTTGATCAAAGTCTATTGGGGACAAATTTGAGCTTTTAACACTTCCTAATCATAGAATACCAAAATATAGAGCTAATAATGGAAAAAAAGGCTAAACCCATTTAGTCAATTGGTGATTCACCAATAGCTAAAAATACTCCTTTTGTTAATCTATTTGTTATCCCCCAGCCTTTACCAGTGGCCAATCCCATAGCTTGGCTTGCGAAAGGAGGTTATTACCCTATGGCTATCCCAAGGATAATTCATGATCTAACCAAAAAAATGAATAAATTTTGTTGTAAATTCATATTTAGGGGTGTCCAAATAGAAAAGTAACATATGCAAGCCTTTAATAATGCACTAATTAGAATGCAAGCTCAACATGAAGATGTTGCCTGCAGGTTGGTTCCCTATTCCCTAGGATAACCTATGTATGTATAGTACCTAGGGTTACTCCATGGGCCTGTTACTTATTGGTCAGAGTTAGAGATATTATTTTTGAACCATTTTATACTTACCATTAACATTTTTGTCTTGTAGCACCATTTTAATATTGTAAGGAGGGAGGAAAATGAGCTAATGAGCATGTTCAATGCTCAATTCCATAATCTATACCAAATACTCAGATCACATTACATATTAGCATAAGGTCCTATAATCCAAACATATTTTAGGTCTCCTTATTTTTTATAAGAAACCCAACTACACTTTCCACTCTATCTCTAACCTAAAACGAAGTGGTGAATATAGAGCACCAAATTGGTCCATAAGGTTTTAGTGTAGGATCTCTACCATCCTTAGGAAAACTAGGGGAATATAATCATATCCCTATGTTGAATCAAGACATTATGCAAAACACTCCACTCATGAATTCCATATTAGGTGTTGTGTATGGTAGCCCTGGCCTAGTGTATGTTCTAACTTTGATGAAATACATGACTAGTGGTGTGTCGTATATGACTCCCAATCATGTATTACCCCAAGGAAATAATTAATAGTTGGGCCCAATGACATAAAATAGCATTGTTTCCACACCAAACACTAATGGTTTCACTACATATGGTAGTAATTATTAGGTAATTCAATCATATTTGAATCCCCAACCCCCTACTAACAATGCTCACAACTAGCTCTCATTGCTACCCCTGTATTCTTAAATGAAAATACACATATGACTAATTCACAACCTCAAGTAGTGAGTCAAACCAACCCTAGCATTGACATATAAGTAATAAATTTGAGATAAATGATCTGAAGATTATCAAATGATGTGATTAACATATGAATTTAGGCACCCAAAAATGCAAATAAGAATACTAATAACACACCTCAGGATAAGAACTTTAATTTTTAAAGGCCTAATAGATAATTGAGTTCCTATCCTAATAATAGAAACATGTACATCCCTCTTGATAGTGGAAACTAAAACAACAAGGATGACCCCACCTATGTGAACTTAGTTGACTTGGCCCTAAACTCTTGGTGTAGATTTCATAACATAGTTAACCACATAGAGACAAATTATGTTGAATTCATAGCTACTTTTAACATCTTCCAAAAGGAGATGGATAACATGAAAATTATTCCCACTCCTGAGGAGAGTCATAACCAAGATGGAGGGAATTCAAACACAACTTTAGTATTGGAAACATATGAATTTCATTTTGAGGATAACAAAAAAACTTAAGATAACCTTGATGAGATCCATGCTTTCAAGTAGTTCCAAAGAGGGAATAATTACCATCTAAGGAGTAAATCAACCAATCCATTGACCACATCTACTCCTCTAAGTAACACTTAAGTCCTACTTGATGTGAATTATAATAATAATCCTCCCTCCTAAAGTACCTTCCACTTCTTATCATCCCAAGAATCATGTTATGTAGACCCCACCTAGCAAGGTACAAGAGCAAATCAAATTTAGCTATGATAATGTAGATCTCAAAAGTGTTAAGGATAATATAATTATGTTTAACTAAATTTAAATTTATAATCAAAGGGATGTATTATTTAAATATTTTTCTAATAATAGATGGAAGTAATCTAACAAAAAAATTGATGCTCATGTAACTCTATATAAGGAAAAAATAGAAACTCTAACTTTTCTTCTAACAGTCACGATCTTTGGAAAAAACTTACATGATTATTTGGTTGATTCAAGTTCCTTAAATAATGTCATACCTTATGTTATTTTCCAATATTTGGGCCTTGCACCTTTAAATTCAAATTTAAAGGTTGTCTAATTGGACAAAATAGAGCTAAAATTAGTAGGATAATTAAATCATATACACATGCAATTAGCCTTGGATCCAAGGATTCAATAATTCATTGATAACAAAGTGGTACATATCTTAGATGCTTATGGCATGTTGCTAAATCAAGACTGGCCAAGAACATTGAATGGTTACATGGAAACTAAATTTATCCACATGTAGCTACCATGGTGTGGTTTGCCTAACCAGATCATAATTGAGAGAGAACTAAAGATGACACATATGATCACTAAGTATAACTAAAAAAATGATATCCTCTATGAATAATTAGAAATGGGAGTTTACTCACTTGATAAAGAAGAAGATACCTACAACAGCCTCTCTATAAACATGTTTAGTTACAATAGAATGTAGAATTAGAGGAATTAGACTAGTTAGATGAAGAGAATTTATTTTGTGCCTTAGAGATGGTCTCATTTCAATACACAACATTATCATGTGAAAATTTTGAGCTTGATGATATAAATAATAATGAAGAGTCTCTGAGCTCTACCCAAGATGAGACTACCAAAATAGATACCCCCACCCTGGCTTCTCCCATAAAACAATTTCCCACATCATCTTCATCAACTAAAATACTTAATATGCACTCAATGAGAAATGAACCCATGGTGAGGGGATACCAAAATTTGAATAAAATATCTATTTAAATCTCTTTTGATGGTGAAATTGTAGATCTTAATATGCTTAGGCCTACCCCTGATAATGATGATCTATCTGAGAGGCCCTCACTAATTGATAAATAGAACATATGATCAATAAAATGACAAGATATTTTCCATGGGTTATCCATTAGTTTATCCTATTTATGGAAAGCCAAATTGTGAAGCCATCAATGATGGGAAGATAGAGTGACTGCATGCCAAACCTCAAGTAAATACATAAAGAAGTTAACATTATATCAGTTTTTCCCCAACATAGACCACCAACACACATGGTAGAGTTTGATTTGTGGAGATTGAAGTTTTATGGTTCTAAATCCAAAGGTGGTTGTGGCATTTGGGTAGAATTAATCAATCTAAGAGGTAAATCTTACCTAGTTATATACCACTTGTAATTTGCTTTTACCAATAATGTGGAAGAATATGAAGTATTGGTCCATGGAATTCAGTTTTCCTTGGGGAACAAAGTGAATAATATCATAGTGTTTGATGACTCAAAATTGGTGGTTAAACAAGTTAGGAGCCTATATTCATTCAATGATAAGTTCTTGTTAAGGTACTATAACTGGGTCTAAAACCTAATAGAATATTTTGATGCTTTTGGCATTTAGACTCTGTCTAGGCGATATAACTACATAGTAGATACACTACCTACTATTGTAATTACTCTAGAGCCCATTAATAATTTAAGGATTATAATATTATTAGTAGATATGGTCTCTACCCCCTCAATCCCTGATAATAGCATGAGTTTCTAATTCTTTAATGATGACCAACACATCTTAGACTTCATCACCAATACAGATATATTTTCCAATTAGATTATTGATGAATATGGTCATGAAGAATTTGAGCTAGATGATAATGGGACTATGAATCTAAATATAAATATCATACCCAAGGTAATGGTCTCACTTGAGAGGCTATTCAATGTGGATTACTAGTGGAAAAAGAAGAATTCAACCCTTACTAAGGGCATGTTACATGAGAATTGAATTTTTGGTAATGAAAGTGATCCAAAAAATGTGAATTATAGGCATAGCCAGTACCTCAAAAGAGAATCAATAAATCATACAAGATCTCAAAGATTTCAAAGATGTAATTTCTTGGAGCTATGAAGATCTGAATATCTTCAATACTTATATCTTGGCACATATTATCCCCTTAAATCCTATATCCAAGCCCTTTAAGTAGAGACAAAGGCTTGTCAACCCACTAATATAGTTGATAATTTTCAAATAAGTGAAAAAACTACTTGTAGAAAAGATCATCTTCCAAGTGAGACACTCTACATGGGTTACAAACTTGGTGCTATTGAGGAAAAATAGTGGGGAGATTAGTCTATGTGTATATTTACATAATTTTAACAAGGCATATGAAAATGGAAACTACTCATTAGCCTCATTAGATGAAGTTATAAAAATCATGAATTGAACTCAAATGATGTCTTTTTTATATGGGTATTCCAGATATAACTAGGTAGTAGTCAACTATGAAGACGAGATTAAGACATCTTTCATAACCAAGTGGGGCACCTTCACATATAAGAGAATGCCTTTTGGATTGATTAATAAGGGTGATATATTCTAAAGGGTGATGGATATTTCATTAAAATACCTTATGGGAAAGTGTATATTTGTGTACATGGATAATATAATAGTCTTCTCCAAGATAATGGTGGATCATGTAAATGATTTGAGAAAAGTGTTACAACAATGTATAGACCAAAGGATCTCCTTGAATCCAAATAAATGTACATTGGAGTCACTAAGGGAAAGATTTTATGCCATGAAATTTTAGAGTGTGGTGTATTAATATACCCCAAGAGAGTAGAATCTATTTTAAAAATCCCATTTCCCATCATGAAAAAAGAGTCAAAGTCATTTTTTGGTAAGATTAATTTTGTGAGGAAGTTCATCTCTAGATTTGTAGATATAGTTAGACCTATGAATAACATGCTCAATAAGGGTGTTAAAATAAAATGGAAAAGTGAAGCACATGTAGATTTCACCTAAATAAAAGAGACAATTGTGCACACACAATGTTAATCAGCCCTAATTATACTCAACATTTTTATATTTACTCCTTCACTTTAGAGCATTCGATGGCTATTATTTTGATAGAAAGAAAGGTGTTGGAGATGAGTGGCATATTTAATTCATGATCTCCCATTTGAGAAATAAATACTTGAGATACACTTTTATGGATAAGTAAGTCTTTGCATTGATTAAGACTATTAATAAATTCTAGCATTATATACTACATAGTAAAATCTTTGTTGTTGTGCCTTCATGGTGGTGAAATCCATGTTGATATAGAATGAGTTGGGTGATGGAAGAGGCAAGTGGATGACCATCCTTTAATATTTTGACCTTGAACTTTAATTAATGAAAATTGTGAGATGATAAGAAATGAGTAGAATGACGGTTGAATTAGATCCTCAAATCACTTGTCATCACTACGTAGTTGAAAATAATACCAATGATGATTGGTACAAGAAAGTGGCTCACTAAATGTTGAATAATAAGTGTCCTAGACATTTTAATTCCATGTAATTTAGATAGTTGTGCATTAAAATCAACTAGATTATGATAAAAGCAGGGGTGATCTACAAATGAAACCATGAGGGCACCTATTTGAGGTGTCTTGATAAGGAAGAATTAGTTGATGTGCTTAAATAAATCCATGGAAAGCATGGTATTGGGAATGGATTAGTTAATTAAACTACCCACCAATTATTGAGATATAGATACTACTGGCCACATATTTTCAAAGACGTACATGCACATGTTCAAATTTTCCATATTTGTCAAGTTTTTGCATATAAGGAGTGCACTCCATTAATGCCTCTACTACTAATTATTGAAGCTTAACCTTTTTCAAAGTGGGGACTAGACTTTATGGGGGAAATAAATGCATATTCATCCATGGACCACAAGTTTATTCTTACTACAACTAAATGTTGCACTCATTGGGCTGAGGCTCAACCATTCAAGTGTTGTACGACCAACATAGTCATTTATTTTTTTAAGGATAACATTTCCATAAGGTTTGGTATGCCTTACATGTTGGTATGTGGAAATGGACCTACCTTATCCTCTTTACAATTCCTATAATGGGATTATGATCATCAAATAATCCTAAAATTATACTTTAATCATTATCTACAAGGGAACAAGATAGTTTAATCCACAAACAATAATTTGATAAGTATAATTAAAAGGATATTGGAAAATAATCCCAAAAATTGGTATAATGAGTTGAAATTTATGTTATGGGTAGATATGAATGGAACTAAAGCTACTCTAGGCACTTCTCTCTACCACCTAGTTTATGGCCAAGACCCTATTTTTATAATCACTAAAGATCCCTACCTTGTTGTTTATGAAGGATTACTTGAAATTAGATGATTATATAGAGGCTTGCCTCTTAAATATCATACACTTAGATGAAAAACATAACACAACCTTACTTCATTTTAATATACATCAAGAGGTTGTAAAACATTAGTTTTACAAATGATCCAAAATGAAAGCATTTAGGATCTCTAACCTTGTTCTTAGGTGGGATAAATATGATGAATAAAAGGGAGCAAAAAAAATTGATGCATTACGGTTGGGTCCCTATCAAATCTCTAAAATCTTGGGTGTGAATGCCTTCTACCTAAGGTGTCTCACTAAAGAGGATGTCCCATTTCTAGTCAATGGGTAATTCCTCAAAAATTATTTCTAGGCTTGATTGGCTTGGAAAGATATGTAAATAATTTCTCTTTTGATTTATTTACTTTGTTGTTCTATTTTCTTTCCCATCCCTTGTTTTATCATAGGTTTGTTGCATTTGTTTTCTGCTTGTTTTGTTACTTTTTCATTGCATGCTTCAACTTTATTGCGTCTCTTTTTGAGTTGAAACTTTATTTTGGCTTGAGGGTTCCCATAATTGATTAAATAATAGTGAATGGGTAGCTTATTTGTGAATAAAACCAATGGCATTCCTATGCACAAAAAATTTAAAATCTTGTTCAATTGCTTCCATGAACTACTTTGTTTTCCTTGTATGGTTATAATACTAAAGGAAATGATTTGAAATAGAGAATATGAATTTAGAAAGGCTTATTTTTTTGTTTCAAAGATCATCAAGTGCACATAATAAAAAATATGAAGCGTGATGCAGCTCTAAATTTTATAGTTGTGTTTTAATTGACTATGCAATTGTTAATTATCACTTGACCCATGGATTGGTCCCCAACCCTCTATGGATAAAAAAATAAAAATCTCCTTTCAAAATAAAAGTGAAAAATGTAAAATTTGAAAAAACTCCTCAAAAGGATGATCTTAACAACCTCCACCATGAACTTTCTGGCATAGTTGGCAATGGATCAAGGCCTTAGGAAGGGACCAAAGGTATCTTTGTTAGGTTATAAATTCTTGACTAGTAGTAGAGAAATGCCCATGTTATTTCCCCCTTCAAAAAAATTGTAAAATCCTTTATCCTTTCATTAGTGCCCATCATTTATACAAATCTAATTTATTGTGTGTGCTTGCAAAATATTTGAATTAATCACATAAACTCACACACTGATGGTCTTTAGGTATAATTATAGTTTATTATGTCATGTGCTAGAGAATAATTTTGTGCCTTCATGTTTTGACTTTGATTTAGAATGTTTTTGTAACTAATACTTGTGTTTTATTGAGAAATAGAGATTTTATATTCTTGAGATACTCAAGAGTATCTCGTAGTAGTAGTCACCATTTATTATTGCCTTCACCAACACACCCTAATTTCATTTAGTTTTGAAATCAGGGAACCTCTTTTGCTCTAGGATTTGATCTTCTTTCTCCCTCTTGGAGATTGGTTTGTTTACTTGGGACACCGTATCTTGTTTTAAAATTACATGGGTGTGACTAATTGTTTTTTGAGTGATTCATTATTACAATCCAGGTATGAGTTATGAAATATCCACCTTAAAACTTGCTTTCATAAATCACATCTTTGAATTGTTGTTATGAATGTTTTAATGTGTTAAGTATTTTTGGACCTTGACCATGATTCATGATTCAAGATTGCTTTAGATGTTTTTATATTTGAATGCTTGAATTGGACTTGTCAAGTTATACAACTTCCTAGGTTTGATGTAATGTTTTCCCTTATCTGAGTTGTTTCAATTAGTGTTTGTGCTTAGCAATAGACTAATTAGTTTTAATATATTCTATCTTGAAAATTAGTCTATCTCATGTAAATCTACATTATCT
Organism: Torreya grandis; assembly: GCA_037957365.1. Lineage (NCBI taxonomy): Eukaryota > Viridiplantae > Streptophyta > Pinopsida > Cupressales > Taxaceae > Torreya > Torreya grandis. The sequence goes on from JARHVA010000237.1 coordinate 95,356, forward strand.
TTGTAAATTCCTTGGTTTAAAGTTTACATCTGAGTTTTTTAATTGAAATCATTGTCTAAATTTGCACAAGTTTAGTGAATCTTAACCATTTGAGAAGATATCCTGAAATATGTTATTTAGAAAACCTCATTTAAGTTATCTAGTCTAAACTTGTGCATAGCCATATAAATTATCAGAGTCATTATCCCTTCCTCTTAACAATTTTATGTATGATCATGGAAAAATTACTAAATGTCTAAATATTTATTTTCAAAAGAATTAGTAAAGTTTCATTGTCATGGAATTAGCTTATAATTATTTAAGTCTAGATATTTAGTCTAAGTTCACCCTTGGAGGTGATCATACCTTTTAAAACTTAAGACTCTACTTTGTGAATGATAGATCATATGGATATTTTCATTTAAATTTTAATGACTAAGATTTTATAATGTTTCCCTTATAAAACTTAGTCACTTTTCATTTATCCACAGTCCCATTCTAATGTCCTAAGTCTAAAGCCCTTAGATCCAAGTCTTGAGGAATTGAAAATGCCTTAGCACCCATATTATTCAAGTTATTCATGGTCGAGCCCCTTTTAAATGGCTTCAGTTTATGCCTTGGTCTAGAGTATTTGTTTCAATTTATATTATTGAAAGGCATCGATTTAAGCTTCATCAAATGTTAATTTGACTATAGTCTAAAGTTTGAATTTTAGCAAAAATATCCCCAAGTTTTAGAACATTAGAGACTTTATGCTTTCTTAAGTATATTTAAGCCTATGAAAATCACTTTTCAAATTAAGTCTTTATTCTATTTATTTGGCAGTTCTCGATCCCTTCAAAGAACCTAAGTCATTGATCTATGGATGCATGTCCAAATCATCAGCTCCTAGCTATCTAAAGGTATACATTTGAGTTAATATCCTAGCCCTAAACCCTTAAATAATTTTGAGCCATCGATTGGTGGATGCACATCCTAATCACATACACCTAATATTTATAAAAGTAGTAGTCAATTGTTAAATAGTTCCCTTAAGCTTGAAGGCCCAAGATGTCACCACATGGTGACACCTTAGGAGCCTAGGCATCATTAAATGTATAAATCCCCTTTCCATCTTGAAGGCCTGAGATATCACCATGTGGTGACATCTCAGGAGATCAAGCCCAGAGGGGCATAGTTGTGAACATAGACCTTCCATGTGGATACATCTCAAGGGCTCATGCTTATAAAATTCAATGCAGATAGTCAAAGTCAAGAAGCTCAAGGATGACACATAAGAAAGATAAAAAAACCCAGACCAGTAAGTAGTCAATAAGTGGCATGTTATGATTGAAAACATAGTGAGATCAATGAATGAGTAAATGACATGTGTCTGGAATGACATATATAAACTTATATATTAAATGTGATAGTTCATATTGCATGTCTTTCCCATAGAAGCATAAAATTGCCAAAATGATAGCATGGGAAATTATGTTTGAAATGGCCAATGGACTTAAGAATTAAAATGAACAAATGCACTTATAAATTTTCCCTACAAAATAATGGAATTTAGTCTACAAGTGAAATACAAAGACATAGAGAAAGTTTTTAGGGCCAAGTGTAATTCATCATAGTAGGGCAGTCATAGTTTCATTAAAATTTGACAATCTTGATGGCTATACATAATGCTAGGTCTATGTTTGAGTAGGTCAAGCCTATGAAAACATAGTCTAATTAATGGAACTTGAGTGAAAGGTAAAATCATTCAAATGAAGGGAATTCAAATTCAGGTGGCCTTTTAGGCATATGCATATCTCAACATAGCTATCAAAATAGTAATCAATGACTTCAACCTGTAATATGATTGTTAATATGTAGCCCAGTGGCAAGTGGACTTGGCCTCCAAATCAGTAGCATAATGAGTTTTCAAATAAGTATGGTGAGGTGACATGCAACATATGTAGTTATCTAGGGACAAAGTGATAAAATGAGAGTTGGACTATTTAAAAGAAGCACAAAATTTGAATGAACCATAACATTTAAGGTAGAGGGTGGATCCTATAGAACATTTGATAGGCATTCACAAAAGGATTTTAAAACAAAAATAGCACTTAATATCTCTTCATAATTCCTTTTGTAATACTATATATGCAGTATCCAAATGCCAACATGCATGTTCTTAACCATTTATTCCACCTAGATCTTATTTGAGTGACAACTACCATCTTTCACCCATTATTTTCTCATGACTTATATTGGATTCTAAAGTCCATGTTATCATGAATTGAAAAGGTAAAGGTGTTCAACCTAATCCACCAGCTATTAATATAAACAATGTGCCTCCTAAACCAAATCTTGTGATAAAATTTGAAGGAATATGACCTTGTTGGCCAATTGAGTAACACGCATGTTAAGATCTCTATATTTTAATTTCTAAATCAATTTATTATCTATAAGGATATCCTATATGAATCATTATATGAAACCCAAGTTCTGAGTTATATTGAGCTAGCTTAATTTGTAGATTTCATGCAAGATCTCAAAAACAATGTAAAACTAACTACCTTTGATCTAGTAGATTTACCATCTAAATATGTTATTAACCAAGAGTTGCCTTTGTTCATATAAGTAACTACACATAATAAGGGTATAAAAAAGGTGCTTATTGATAATGGACCAGGCTTAAACATCTGTAGCATGAATTTCTTCACCACCATGGGTATTAATACTGACCTTCTTTAAAATTTAGTTATGCATATCAAAGGATTTGATAACTCACATAGTCCACCAATCAGCAAAATCACATTACATGTGATATTAAGGTAAAAAATGGTTCCAACCACTTTTTAGGTAATGTCTCAATCATTACATTATTTTTTACTTTTGGGTAGACCTTAGATACATACCATGGAGGTTATCCCATCTACTTTACATCGATGTGTGAAATTTATACATGATGGGACCTTATTGACAATGCATGTTGATGATGAATATTTTAAAATTTTAAAAATGATACAATATGATATAAAAGGCATTCCTATAGTGGTTCTTCCTACATAATGTATTCATGTTCAAAGCATCCAAACTTATGAAATGGGTGAATCAAGTACAATGGTTCCATTATCTTAAAATGTAGATAAGGCATGAAACATTGAAGTACATATAGATTCGCATCTAGAACAAGAACCATATTACCAAAGGAACCAATGATACCAAAACCATAAGCACCTCTAATATTTTAACTTTTATTATTGGTTAATATTGAGTAGTAAAATGTCTATGTTTCAGATTACTATGATAGTGATGATGATATTGCCTATGATATGATAGATGAGAAAATGTGAAATCTAAATTTTAATCCACTTGAGAATCTTTCACATAGATTATTTGAGCTCATAGGTCTTGGTACATGTAAGCTAAACTCACCCTTATAGGATACAAATCCAAATTAGGATAAGATAAAAACACAAATATCATATGAGCATGTAAATGATTGTTATTCTATATATCCTTCTTGGTTTTATACTTTGAATCAACCTTATAAAATTCAAATGTAGCTAAACCATGTGAAAAATGTGAAGGCTTCCAAAAATATCCACAATAGATTATATAGCTTTTACCAAATAGGATAATCTAGATACAATACTTTATATGTTACTTTAGCATTGCATGATATCTTTACCTTGTAATAAGAACATATCAAGCAACAAAATTATTCCTAAAGATGGATTACCATATTTTAAGTATTATCAAATTATTTATCATTATAAAAATTGATATGAGGTGTTGAACAATAAAAATAGAAAATAAAATAATGATGGATGCATACAAATTATGTCTAAAACATGAAAATGACCCAATACTTTTAATTTTTTAAAAGATAACAATCCTTCAAATAGGCTAAATCATGAGAATATAACTTTTACTAAAAATATTTATGGGATACATTGATCTCATCTCAATATTGATGTAAATAATTGGGAAACAACTTGCAGTGTTACCACATTACAATAGTTGGGACATAATATATATGAGTTATATCATTAACCAACTGTTAGTATTCAAGATGGCACCCTAGCTGAGCAAAATATTGTTTAAGTCTTTTAATCAAATCTAGTCAAACATGGGACTTATCCTATGCTATGGGTATCCTAATAATGGATCAGACCTCTAATGAAGGTTGGCTTCCTTTTGGACCTATCACCTAAACTAGCACTTGTTTGGAAAAGGGAGAGAGATTTTGACAATAACTTATGAAAGCATGTAAAAGAGGGTGATGCACCAATGATTTAATCACTCAAACTTAGACAAGACACAGTCAAGACCAAAAAATATTAATCTCACATAAATATTTTAGAATAAGGCATTAATCAATTGTCAAATTAGCATGAGAGGGCAAATATCCACTTTCAAGCTAGACAACAAACTATAAATTACACTTATAATGACCTATAAGAACTACTACTAACTTATTAAAGGTGAGAAAAACATAGACATAGACAAAGAACATACATTCACTTAACCATAGTACACAAATTCATGGAACACACTTCAATCTAGCTTAGAAAATTATGGAATTCAATATTTATTGCATCAAAAGGTGTTAAAGTAAAATTTTTGGTAGAGTCTATTTATACCAAAAAAAGGGATAAGATTTAAGGATTAAAAGCTTGTATTTATATAAAAGAGAAGGAGAGAGCACTGAACAGATAGAAAACATTGAACGAGGTCCAACTATTCTTGATGGATTTACGTTCTCAAATATGTTGAGTCATAATCTTATCAAAGAATAAATTTTGTAAAAGAATTAAATACCCATTGCCCTTATCCAATCACCAAGTCTCTTCTTGGAACTCCATGTTATTATCTATCTAATCTTATGATGAGTTTCATGTCTTAGAATTGACATAATTATACCACATCTACTTTGGGTGGCCAAGTATATCTACTCATTAAAAAGTGACGCTAATGATAGGCGAGACATTTTTCCATGGTCTGAATTTGCTCCAATATCAAACATAGGTGCATTTATAGGTGAAAACTAATCCAATTATTTATTTTCACATAGTCAAAATATCAATGGAAACCATCAAACTACTTGACTTTGCTTAACAACATTGGTCTATTTTCAACCTCTATATTAGGCCCAAAAGACCTATTTTACTTATGTGGAGCTCTATTGGCAAGGCTTGGTCCCTCTGATTCCACCTGGATCATATTTGAGATCTAGTTCCTTTATTTTTACCTTTCCCAAGTCTAAAAATGCCTTATCAACTTTCATCGAAATGACCTGGGCTCACTTTTGTTTATTGTTTGTTGATTTCCAACTCGAACCATTTACATTATGCACAACTATCTTTATGCTTATTCATCCCATAGATACTCTGACTTATTGACTTTGATTGTACCATTGATCTTGCTCTATGATTAAATTTGCTCTATTGATATTTTGGGGACCCATTGACACTATTAGGTTACCTCTCTCCATTGATCAAGATGTATGATTAAACATGAGCCATTAATCTTGGACCTATTTGAAAACCCAATGGTTACTTTATGGTGCTTAAATTTGATGTCCATGTAACCATCATTTGATGTCCTCGTGAATGTATTTGACATCCCATAGACCATCAAATTTAAGCTCCAATGGATTTTTTCTCAAGTTTTAATTTGATGTCTATGTGAATGTATGTCATTATTTGACCAACTTTAAATATTTATATCTTGAAGAGCAAAATTCATTGAGGGACCAAATTTATTGGAGATGTTCCTTAGACCAAAAACATTATGCCCACTTGATTTGTTATCTTTTGAGACCTCCCAAACATACTTATAAAATGTTGAAGTGAGATAACCACTCATTCCCACATGACATCCTGGTGACATTATGGTTATTAAACTTTCAAAAAATTATCTCTTGATCATTCCTTCAATGATCTAATGATCTTGTAAAGCTTGTACAATCTAGTTCATATTTTTGGACACCATGAAAACTGCTTGGACCCTTCACCTACAAATGTAATCCTTTCTCTTAAAGATCAATCAGATCATACTTTAAGGTTGTTTAAAGTATTTAAAAAGATTTGTAAAAGCTATATGATCTCCACTTGAGGTTTATCTTCTCCTTGTGATATTGGGTCACTCTTCAATCAGGATCTTGCTCCTTCCATTGGACTCTTGGATTAGGCACATTTTTCGTATGTAGACCAAATTTGCTCAACATCTTTGGCAACTTGGTTGGGAAACATACCTACTATACTTGAGAACTTGGACCAAATACATAACTCTTGGATAATTTATATGATACATGGATCATTTACATTGACTACACAATAGCCTTTTGACTTGCAAAGACAAAACATTCCAACATAAAAGGAAAGAAATAAAATTGAAAGGGAAACTACTTAATATAGCAATGGAAACTAACCTAATAAACAAATATGCAAAAAAGCACTTATTTGGGACAAAATAAAAAGGAAACTAATGTGTTATAAAAATAGTTAGACAAAAATAAAAAATAACTATGTACAGGGGACTTAGCTTCCTTAATATTAGTGCTTTAGATGTATCCCATTGACTGGGATAAGAAGCTCTTCACCATTTATCCTTATGATCTCAAAAGCATTGTGGGATTTCAAACTAGAGACTATATATGGACCACTTTAAAGAGAATCAAATTTTGTATGCCTTCCTAGCTTAGCTCTATCCTCATCCCACTTGAGGACCAAATTTCCTTCTTAGAAACTTCTTAAAGAAGCTCCTTTGTCAAAAGTTTTATTTATCATTGCTTGATGAGCTTTCATGGCTAACATGGACTGATGTATTGTTTCTTCTAGCTCCATGAGTTGAGAATATGTTATTTCCATTGTCTCATTCTCCAAAATCTTAAGTTGATGAATTAATTCTAAAGCAAATAATTCAAGAGAAATAGGCATTCTTGCTTCCTTACCATATACTAGCTTGTATGAATAATTGGCTATAGACCTTTTATAGGTGATCTTGTCAACCCACATAGCTGAATTCAATTTGAGATGCCATGACCTATGATTATCTTCAACAATCCTCCTAATGATCTTTAATAAATTCTTTTTAGTGGACTCAATAAGGCCATTTCCTTATGGATAATAGTTTGATGAGGTACTGATTAAAATACCATGTTAAACTACCCATTGGTTGATCTTATACCTTACAAAACCTATAGTATTATCATAAACTATGGCTGAAGGGACCCCAAATCTGATAATCAAACCATTATATAAATCCAGAACACTAGTTTTATTAGCTTCTTTTAATGTTACTACCTCTATCCATCTAGTAAAATAATCTATGGCAGGTAGGATCCACTTGTGTCATGATCTTGAAGGGGGATTAATAAGACCAATAAATTCCAATCCCCATTGGATAAATCATTGATTTACTAAAATTAGTTGGAGAGGTAAGGCTACAAGCTTCACTTTTCCAACAAACATATCACTTTGTCTATGTTTTATAACCCATGTATGACAATCACAAAATAAACTGGGCCAATAATACCCACCTCTTATTATCTTATGGGTTGTGGTCCTTGTCAAATAATTTTCTCCACCATATTTATCATGGAATTGCTAAAGTAACCTTTGTGTTTGACCTATTTATATACACCTTAGCAATATGCCATTAATATCCTTTTTGAACAACACATTATCAACAAGAAGGAAAGAAATTAAATATAATCTAAAATATTTATTTTTATAAGTATAAAAACCATCTTGTAAGTATCTTACCATATCTTGGACCCATCTAGAAGATAGAGTGTGATTAGTTGTAACTTTTTCATCATTTGACACCATAACCAGTTCATTGGTCTCTTGTAAGTCTTAGGCTAGATGTTCACAAATCCCTTTGCCTCTTACCATCTTTGTGACCTTGATCTCAACATCATATTCCATGACCTTGGTTATCCAACTAGTGCTTTTGTCATTTATATCTTTGTTGAAGAGGAAATCCTTGATACTTGGATGTGCAACCATCAAATGTATCTTATTATTAGACAACAAGTACCTAAACTTTTTAAGAGACCTTATGATTAACAGTACATGCTTCTAAACAAAATAATACCTTGTTTCATATTCTTCTAAGCCTTGATTGAAGAATGCTATTGGATGCTCTAAAGTTTCATTATTCTACTACATGATAATACCTAAAATTATGTCAATGTTAGCATAGGTGTATAAGAAGAATTTTTTTGTGAAGTTAGGGTTCAAGAGTGTAGGAGCACTGGCTATAACTTTCTTAATCTCTTCAAAACTCCTTACTCCTTATTTGGACCAACTAAAACTTTGACTCTTCTTTAGCATGGTTATGAGTGGCCTGGTTAAAGTAACAAAATTTAAAATGTATCTCCTTATGAAATTGTTCTTGCCTAAAAATCTTTGCAAGACTTTCTTATGTTTAGGCAAAGAAAGTGCAAGAATTGAGTCTATCCTATCAGGATCTATGCTTGTACCATATTTTTAAATTACATGTCCACCTTCATGAATAGATAAAATAGACTTATTTGGATTCAAAGGCACTCCAAATTCCTTGCACCTTTCAAACACTTGTATGAGATGAATCATATGTTCATATGCATTGTTAGAGAATATTGTTATGTCATCCAAATAAACAAGTATAAACTTGTTAAGGAGACCTTTAAATTCCATATCCATGTCTTTCTAAAAAGTGGGTCCAGCATTAGATAAACCAAAAGGCATTTTTCTATATGTAAATGTCCCCCACTTTGTGGTGAAGGCTATTTTGAATTGGTCTTCTTCTTTGACCAAAATCTGATTGTATCCACTATAGCCATCCAATAAGGAGAACCTTTATGAACCTGCAACTAACTGTAATTTTTTTTCCATTGATGGCAATGGATAGTGGTCTTTAAGAGAGGCCTTGTTCAAGTCATGGAAGTCAACACATAGCCTTATTTCACCATTCTTTTTCTATACTAGAATAAGATTTGCCACCCAAGTTGAGTGCTTAATTAGAAATGTAATAGCTAACTCAATGAGCTTATGCAGGTCAACTCTCATCAAAAGTTCAAGCTTTGGGTTAACTTGCCTTTGTCTTTGTCTAAATGGCCTAGTCTCATCTTATAAATCAATGTTATGTTGAGCTAGACTTAGTCAAATCCTTTAAAGTCATTGTACTACCATGCAAATACATCTACAAAACTTGAACATAACTCAATAAAAGTTTCTTTTTCTAAAGATGTGCAAACTTTGCCCAACTTTAAACTCTTGCGAATGGAAATCTCTAAATTTGTATAGCGTTCTTCCTTGGTTGACAAAACAAAATTTTATTTTCTCAATTCATCATCTTTTTTTAATATGTTTTCAAGGGTGACCAACACTTTAGGCAACTTGTTTGTCTTTAACTGCAAAATATGGTCACCGTAGTACTTTAAGTGCTTGTCTTTGTTCTTTGAGTAGAATTCAGCTTCCTCTTATAAGAATATGACAATCTGACTATCATATTAAAATACTTTCCAATTATCATGGTTGTTTGGGATAGAATGTCTCATAACTACCTTGATGTGTGATTGAATATTTTCATTTTTTATGTCATCTAGGATACTAAATTATGATCCAATGACAGCCAACATGTCTGCGTGCTTGTTCTTATTTCTTGATATGGCTTGAAAATTGAAAGCTTGAAATTCTTTAACTAGGTTCCATACTCTATGAATATAGGACTTAAGTAGTGGGTTTTTTCATACATTAAGTCTCCTTGTTGAATTACCAATTCACTATCTCCAAAAACTTGTAAAGAATTGACCTTCATCTTTCTTGCCCATTGTAAACCATGTACTAGTGCTTCATATTTAATAACATTATTGGAAAAACCAAACTAAAACTTGAGAGAAGATAAATAACTTTGATTAGCTAGGTAAATTAACATCATTCCAACTTCAATGCCATATTTGTTCTTAGATCCATCAAAATTTAGTTGTCATAGTCCATCACTAGGCTAATCATCTTTCATCAATGTTGGAATTGGTTCATCATTTTCATGAAGACAATAGACACCAATTACTTCTTATTAAATTAAATTTTAGGTATCATATCCATGAAAAATATCCTCCAATCAGATGACAAATATCCTCCAATATTTAAAGTAAAGTCTCTTAACAGACACATGGCAAAATAGGGAAACAAATCCACTACAAGTACATCTTGCTGAATAATAACATTGGGGAAAATACTTAATGTTAGTTTTAGATCTTTGATTATGCCTAATATCTTTTTTTATGACCCATCTAATTGCAATATTCCTTTGGTATTTGGCTCACAGACAACACCAAACTTATTTATAATTTGTTTGGGCATGATAGTGCTGCTAGCCCCACTATCTATAATACAATTATGGACTAAATAGACACCTACTATAAAATAGATAGAAGATAAGGGTTTTGTTTTATTTGACATTTTTTTTCATCATCTTTATCATGTTATGTACCTAATGATCAAGTTTTTTGATTTATTGGTCTAAATTAGCCAATATAGCTCCTTATTTTTCAACTAGTTCTTTAGACACCTTAAGATCTAAAATCTCTTGAATAAGCATGTCTTTTTGCCCTAAAATAGAAAGGGAATCCCACATTATAATATTGACATTTTATTTCTTCATTTATTCTATTATGATGAATGAGGTTTTTGTTTCTGTAAATTTTCACTATTTTCTTAGTTTTTTATGAGAAAAGATAGAAACACAAGATGAAGGGTGTGTACTTGGTAAACATGCACTAATTTATGACTAGATGAAGAGATAACTCATTTTTTTCTTGGACTTAATACCTGAAATAAGACAACACTACCACAAGCTTGTTGGTTAGATAAAGATGCAGGGTAGACCACCTAACATATGCTAGATCCAAGAAGTTAAAGCTTCCTTAGATGGCCATCAATCCAATCCCCTAATAACAAATGAAGATGTTAAAATAAAATAAAGGTAATTGAATTTAAATTAATGATAAATTAAATTTTAATTATAAAAATAAATTAAATACTTATTCAAATAAAAATGACTAAATCTAGCACATGCTAAAACTAGTCAAGGCAAGGCCATAGTTTTGGGGTTTAGGTAAAATGGTAAGGGTCAAAAGGATTATTTATTTGGGTTGGGTAAATTATCAAGGATTAAAATAGACAAAATTTTAAATGGATAGATGATTTAAAGAAGAGAATATGTCAAGTGTGGTAAAGAGGTGAAAGAAATCAAGTGAGGAATATGGCAAAGAGGTGAAATGGGGTAAAGGGGTAAAAGGGTAAATGGTAATATGAGGAAGGGATGAAGATAATAATGGTGAAGGGATTGAAAAGGTTAAGGGAAGGAAGGCCAAAAATAAATAACTAAATAAATTTAAATAACAAAATAAAATATTACCTCAATGTTTTTAGATGCTTATTGATGAAGATGGTTTGTTGAAGATTGTTGATGAAGATGTCTTGAGGCAATTTCAGTAGAGCTTCATTAATTTTAATTATTTTCCTCAAAGATGTGGAATATTAATTACCTCCTTAAAATGGATGAACACCTGCTATAAAATTTGGGCAGCAATACTCTAACTTTTTCACCTCTTCCTTGGGTGAAGTAGAGGGGGGGTATTTGTAGTTTTTTTGTGAGGAAACATGCCAAAAGAGGGAATCTTGGAAGTATGGTGAATTTTTCCTCAATTTCAAGGATGGGGTTGGTATAATATTCCTATGGGGGTTTTCAAGTCTCCCTACCTTGCATGCAAGTCCAAGTTTAAAAGGAATTGTGCACATGGTTTGAAAATGGGACCAAAGAATTTGTTACACCCTTATTTGTCCTCATTTATGACTTTTAAAAGTTACCCCACCAAATATAGTGCCATTTTTTAAGGGGGAAAGGGTGAGTCAAGGTGAGGTGGGTGAAGATTCCAATTTTGGTAGATAAGTCTCTTATTGGGGCTAAGAAGTCCAAAATGCGGGCTCTGTCTCTCCCAAGATGTGAAAGGGGTATGTAAGTCAATTTTGAACGCTATTTTCATATAAAAATGAAAAACCAAGTAAAATGACTTACCCTTGAGGATAAATTAGACCCATTTCAAGTGGGGACCTTTATGATGCTTAAATGAGGTCATTAAGCATCTTGGAAAAGGGGGCTAAATGTGGGGTACCAAGCCATGTCATTTTGCCACATAATTTTGCCATGCATTTTTCCATGTCACATGCCATGTCATTTGTCATGTCATATGCCATGCCATTTTCCATGTCACTTTCCATGTCATCATGAATAATGAAAGTGGGTCCCATAATGAATAGTGATGTTGAATAGTGTTTTGTGAATAGTGATTTCAAAAACTATTTTTGAATGGTGTTTTCAAATAATACTTTTTAAATAGAAATGGGTAGAATAAGGACTTTGGTTAAGTTATGAGGGTGTAAAAATGGGTTAGGAATGTTTTAGGAGGCTTTAAGGTGGTTCTGAGACATTCAGACACCTAGAACTACAAGTGTGAAGTTTTCTAGTGTCTACAGTTCCACTAAACTTTGGCTACAACTTTTGAGCCACTGGTTGTTCTCTAGTTGGAGGCATTTGGGGAACCTTCATTATCTCTACATTTTGAATCTTTTATGCTATAGGAATAACAAATTGATCTTTGACATTTTTTGAAATAGAATTTGGAACACTAGAAGTATTGCTCACATCTTGAGCTTCCTCAACTACTCTTCTTTTATCTCTAGTCAGAGTTACAACTTGACCATTTATGTTGCTAGTTTCACCAACTTGATTGAATGCAATATGATCATCCAATTCCCAATTAACATTGATAGTATTAGGATACCTTATAATTTTTTGAGCTTCTCCTTGGAATGTCATATTCATGTCTTGATACTAACCACCTTAAAGAGAGAACTCTTCCTGTGTCATTTGTGGCATAGTAGTATCTTGTGATACCAAGGCTTGATTTTAGATGTCATTTGGATAAGAAGGCTGCCAACCTAAATCTTGCATCAAGTTATTTTGAGGAATAATATCTTTTGAAATGGAAGGTACATTAGTATCAAGGGTTGTATATGGCTTAGTTTAGATTATGGCTCCTTAATTTTGATAAGGTTGCCTATTGTCCTTGAAAACTTGATAAAGATGTCATTAGCTATTGAAATATTGATAAGTGTTATAGTTTTATTATTGATAAGGTATACCTTGGTACTATTGTAACTTGAGTTGAACAATCTCATTTTCAAAAGCTTGTAACATGTTTTTTAGATCACCAATCTCATTAGCTTGATTAGGAGGGGCTATAACTTGGACTTTTGGAGATAGAATAGGAGATACAGATGGAATATGTGGAATTTGAGGAGGAAGAATAGGTTAAAATTCTAGGAATATGGACATTAGAGGCCTTGGATCAAGTTTACCAACTTGTATTAAGCTTTTTTATAATCTTATTGCAATTGCATAGGCATTTGGCAATGTATTACCACCCATAAACTGTATCATGACACTTATATCATAATTAAGGGCCTTGAGATAGTATATAAATGCATAATCTAGGGATGGTCTAACCAATTCAAGGATCCTAGTCCATGTCTTTTAAAATTTAAGGTTAAAATTAGACATGAACTCATGGGGGTACCTTTGTATGGTAGTTAGATTTTCAACCAAAGATAGATGATCGGACTTGTCTTCAAACTGCCTAACTAAGGCTACACCTAAATCATGCCAAGTAGAAATGGAGGTTAAAGGGAGGTTCCTATATCATTGCAATGCTTTTCTATTGAAGGAGGTAACAAGCAATCTGATAGCCACGTTATCTTGAGTACCATTGTGAACAAAATATAGATTAGCAACATCTTGGATATGCTCAATAGCAGTAGTTTTATAACATTCTCTTGAGAAAAAAGGGATACTCTTTAGGGAAGACATAGGGATGTCATCATATTGGGCCAAATTTAGGGGACTACCCCTATTGAATGGAACAAACACTTGATTTTTTATAACCATTTAGGCAAAAGGGATTTGGCTTATGAGGACAATAGATTGGACTAAAACAATAGGTTGACCAGAGGATGAATATTCTTTTGGATGATAAGTTCTTTTACTATTGAATCTTGATCTTTTATAATAAGTAGAAGGTAATTCAATATGTTCAAAAGGAATACCTTTACTTGATGATATTTTTATAACCTTTGGCATGAAAGCACTAATTGGAAGGTGCTATGAGCTCAAAAAATTAAAGTTTTTTCAGCTCTTTTATGATGGTAGATCTCTCTTGTTGCTGTAATTTCTTCTTCTCAATCTTCAAACTTAATTATGCCAAATAAGTTGGGTCCCATCGGGCATGCCAAAACTATTAGTGTTCTAGATTGCACCCTAGCTAAGTAGAGGATTGTTCAAGTCCTTTACCCAAATCTAGTCTAACATGGTACTAATCCTAGGCTATGGATATCCTAATAGTGGATCAGACCTCCAGAGAAGGTCAGCTTCCTTTTGGATCTATCACCTAAACTAGCACTTCCTTGGAAAAGGGAGAGAGATTTTGATAATAACTTATGAAAGTATGTAAAAAGGGGTGATGCACCAATGATTCAATCCTTCAAACTCAAATAAGACACACTATGAGACACATTAAAGACCAAATAATATCAATATCACATAAATATTTTAGAATAAGGCATTAATCAATTATCAAATTAGCATGAGAGAGGAAATATCCACTTTCAAGCTAGACAACAAACTGTAAATTGCACTTATAATTCCCTATAATAACTACTAAGCACTTCCTAAAGGTGATAAAAACTTAGACATAGATAAGGAACATACATTAACTTAACCAAAGTACATAAATTCATGGAACACACTTCAATCTTGCTTAGAAAATGATAGAATTCAATATTTATTACATCAAAAGGTGTTACTTTTTAAATTTTGGTAGAGTCTGGTCATACAAAAAAGAGGCATAAAATTTAAGGCTTAAAAGATTGTATTTATAGAAAAGAGGAGAGAGAACTGAGTAGATAGAAAACATTGAACGAGTCCAATTGTTATTGATGGATTAGCATTCTTGAGGATACTGAATCACGATCTTATCAACAAAGAACAAATTCTGTAAAAGAAGTAAATACCCATTGCCCTTATCCAACTGCTAGGTCTCTTCTTAGAACTCCATGTTATTATCTATTTGATCTACTGACAAGGGACATGTCTTGAAATTGATATAATTATGCCACATCTACTTTGGGTGGTCCACTGTATTTTTTCATCAAAAGGTGACCTTGATGATAGGTGAGACATTTCTCCATGGTTTACATTTGATCCAATATCAAACATAGATTCATTTATAGGTGAAAACCAATCCAATTATTGGTTTTCACATAGACACAGTATCCATGGAAACTAGTAAATTGCTTGACTTTGCTTGGCAATCACTGGTCTATCTTTGACCTATGTATTAAGCCCAAAAGACCTATTTTACCTATATAGAGCTCTGTTGGCAAGGTTTGGTCCCTCTAGTTCCACTTGGATGATATTCAATCTCTAGTTCCTTTTTTTTTACCTTGCTCAAGTCTAAAAATGCCTTATCAACTTTTGTCAAAATGTCCTGAACTCACTTTTGTTTATTGGCTATCAATTGCTAATTCAAATCATTTACATTATGCCCAACTATCTATATGATTATTGGTCCTATAGATACACTTAATTATTGACTATGATCACACGATCAATCTTTATATATGATTAAATACACTCCATTAATCTTCTAGGGACCCACTGACACTGTCAGGCTACTTCCCTCCATTGATTAAGTTGTACGATTGAATGTGAGCCATTGATCTTGGACCTATTTGAAAACAAAATAACTACTTTATGGTGCTTAAATTTGATGTTCATTTGACCATCATTTGATGCCCTCATAGACATATTTGATGTCCTATAAACCATCAAATTTAAGCTCCAATAGAATTTTTCTTGAGCTTTAAATTGACATCTACGTGAACATATCCCATTATTTTACCAACTTTGAAGATTTATATCCTAAAGAACAAAAATCATGGAGGGACCTAATTTTTTGGAGATGTTTCTAAGACTAAAAACACTATTCCCACTTGATCTATTATCTTGTGAGACCTCCCAATCATACTTATAAAATTTTAAAGTGAGCTAACCACTCATTCCCACATGACATCCTAGTGATGGTCTAGTTATTAAACTTGAAAAAAATTATCTCTTATTATTCCTTCAAGGCTATGATGATCTCCTAAAGCTTTTACAACTTGGTTCGTGTTCCTGGACACCATGAAAAATACTTGGATCATTCACCTACAAATTTAAACCTATCTCTTGAAGATTAATCAGATCATACTTTAAGGTTGTTTAAAGTGTTTCAAAATATTTGAAAAATATATATGATCTCCACTTGAGGTATATTTTCTCCTTGTGACATTGGGTCACTCTTCAATTAGGATCCTTCTCCTTCCACTAGACTCTTGGACTAGGCACATTTTTGGTATGTAGACCAAATTTGGTCAACATCAGCTTTCACATAATCTCTTGGGTTTATCATATTACCCATTGCATGTGGCCCAAAGGTAGTGGACCTTTATATATGGATAATGGGCCAACAACCATACATGACTTTACACCTTGGAAAGTAATGGTTGACTGATATGAAAGTAGTTCTTAGTGTTACAAAATAGTATCTTCTTTTTTAATATGACAATAAAGAGGTTTGTATACCATATAACAAATATGGAGGATAAAGTATCAAAAATTGTTGGTAGTGAGTTAGCAATAGACATAACACTTTTGGCACTTATGCAATATAAACAATTTTGGAAAGCAAGTCTACCATGTAGTATCTTCACTCCTAAATTTTAAGACTTTTAGATTAAATAGTTGTAAATATTTAAAAAATACCAAAAAAATCAAAAATCCAAAAATATGTTCAGCATTTACATGTTCTATTTGCTCTTTGGCATATATTTTATTGGTTATGTTGGGTGAATATTTTGTCAATCAGCTAACTGATGAGTAAAATAGGTCTCTTCAACCATAGCATAGGGAAATTGGTCTGCCAGATGTGCAGGTTTACTACATCAAAAGGGGACAAATCTCTCCTCCCATCAAGAGGAGGTTCCCTGTAAGTATGAAGGGGATATATATATGTGTGTGTGTGTGTGTGTGTGTGTGTGTGTGTGTGTGTGTTAATTTACTATAAATAAATTAAAAATAACACTCAGGGGTAGGATAACACCATCCATATCTCTTTTTTTAGAGATGATATTCACCAATCAAAGGATAAATCCTAATGAAATGACAAAAGGCACTCCTCTTCTTTTAGAAGTGTTGTTTAGCAGACAATAGGAACCTTTCGGGTAGTGACAAGTAACTATAATAGGGTGCAGTAACACAGTAGGATGAAATGTAGCACAAAGTCTCCACCTCAACTACCAAAGAGTGAAATATGAAGGATAATGAGGGCACAAAGTCATCCCAAGATCCCTTACATAGAAATAGAAAATAGACAAACTAAAGACAATTGTGGCAGCACAAAGTCTCTCCACAGTCAGCTTCAGGACACCTTCTTGATTACTTTCACTAATTTTGCTTATTTAATTAAATGGACAAAAAATGTATTAAGGAAATAGACATAAGAACAATTTCCCCAACAACCAAGCTATTCCAGCACAAAGTCTGAAAAGTCACTTGTTTTCTTATTCAAATAATGAAATATGATCAACAATCTGAGCTCAAAGTCTTAGTAATGCCTTTCAATTTGGGTAGAGTTTTGTTTTTGATAACAGAGAGATCCCCTTAAAAAAATAAGATAGATTCCAATATATAGTGCTCTAAGAAAGACTTGGGCACTTTGTTTCACAAAAATGATGGCCTCATTTTAAATTCTATCCATGGGCTATGCTGGAATCGGGCGTCAGTCTTAAATATGGGTCCACTAATGTGTTTCCTGATGTGTGTGAAACTATTTTCACTTTACTCAATGCAAGAGAACAGGCCATGCCATTGAGTGTTTGCGCTCTCTGATGTCCACTTGGTTGGTTGTTTCACCTTCTAGAAATGTATCCCATGTACAGAATTTTTTTGATCTTTCTCCATCGTTTCCCAGTTCCTTGTTATATTTTGAGCTCTCAGGCGCTTTATTCTTGATGAAGGGATAGGTGGCACTTTCCACTGTGAAGCAGGCGAGGACACTTGGCAACATCCATTTACCTTATAGAAGCTTAACATATCCTTTGAGAGTCCTATAAAATATGACAAATGGTGGATTCTGCTGAGCTTTTAGAAACATGCGGGACTCATTTGGATTCACATGGATGATGCCACTTGGCATGCTCCGCTTAACTTAGTAATTCACTCGAGACCCACCATAGTCCTTACTCAATAATGAGACAAAAGGAAGAAATGGTGGAAATTGACACTTAGCACTTTCCACTAAGTTTTACAAGGGACACGTGGTGACTTCTACTATATTTTGTCCTTATTTGTGTGATCTAAGCTCTCGGGCTATCTCTTTGGTTGGTCACTAAATTTGTTCACAGGGTCTGCGTCGTATTTGAAAATTAACAGATATTTCATTATCTTAAATTTGACATTTGTAGGGACATCAATGGTTTAATCACTTCCCTAGTTCAATCACTTTCCTAGTTCAATCGCTTCCTTAGTTCAATTGCTTTCTCAGTTTAATCACTTTCTTAGTTCAATCACTTTCTCAGCTCAATTACTTTCTTGGTC
Source organism: Torreya grandis (assembly GCA_037957365.1). Lineage (NCBI taxonomy): Eukaryota > Viridiplantae > Streptophyta > Pinopsida > Cupressales > Taxaceae > Torreya > Torreya grandis. Next base: position 114,058 of record JARHVA010000237.1, read on the forward strand.
TTTGATTGAACCATCCCTTTGTCTGGTGCTTCATATGAACTGTTGAACCTTTGAACCTTCAAAATTTGAACTTTTTTGGTTCAAGTTTCAATCAATTCATTGGTTCATCCTTTGTTCCATCGCTTCTCTATTTTTCTAAGTCCCTTGATCTCTTTGAATCCATTGAACTCATTGAACCCGTTAAACCCATTAAACCAATTTGGTTCAAGGTTCAATGGTTCAATGGTTCAACGGTTCATTCATTTTTTCTTTAAAGTCTTTTTTTACTACCCTCTATAAGGGCACTTGGTCTCTTCACTTTGGGGCATTCCTTCGAATCGGCTGATTGAATCGACTGATTGAACCAATTTTAGTTCAATGGTTCAAGGGTTTAATGGTTCAATGGTTCAATCACTTTCTTCTTGTGTTCCACTTGACCACTTGAACCAACTGCTTTGAACCAACTGCTTATTGAACCTTTGAACCCATTAAACCTTTGAACCATTTTGGTTCAAGGTTCAATGGTTCAATAGTTCAAGCCTTCTTCTTTCTCACTAAGTCTTTTGAAGCCATTTAAAGCTATTAAACTTGCCGAAGTGGTTAGACTTTGAACTTTTGCTGAATTGCTTAACTCTTTATGTTTGTTGACATCATTGAACCTTGGCATTGAACCAAATTTTAAATTGCCTAAGTGTTGAAAGCTTATTTATTTCCTACATAGTCTGTAGATTTAAGCTTATAGAGTCTGTAGATTTAAGCCTGTAGAATCTATAGATTTAAGCCTACCGAGTTCGTAGATTTCTTTCAGCAAAGTTCGTTAGCTGAAAAAGCTTAAGAAATGGAGAATTTGAATGCCTAGAACAATTTTTGAGAAGGGAAGAGGGAATTTTTGGCCTGCAGGACCAAAATAGTTCATATGTTGTCCCAAAAATGAGTGACAAATTTTGGGAACAACAGTTGGTTCCAGTTGGGGAACTTCTTTCAGTTGAAGACTTGGAATAGCTAAGGGAAGTAGAAACCAGAATCTCTAGTGCCTTGAAGTGTGCCATTGGGCTATGGAGTCATGCTATCCAAAAATAAAGGTGCCAAAAACAAAAATGAAAATCACAAAATATAAATAAAGACTATACAAATATACATATGTATAGATGATCTTATCTGATGCCTCAAGATTTGAAGCACTTCAGATGCCGCCCACTTTGAGATAGTGAAAATGGAATTCCATCTTGATAAACTAGTAAGAAACCATTTTCTCCCTAGAATCGGTGATGGGTGAATGGAAGTCTCCACTAGGAATCACATTTTTTATGTACTCATTTTGGTTCTCTCTTCTTGCCCCATGGCAAGGTGTGGTCTCCAATCTGAAAACCATAAAACTTTGCTCTCTTGGAAAAGAGTTCCTTTTTTTGACTTTGGCATGCAGTAGTATGGTCCACTACCATAGATTGTTGCTCTTCTAGTTTAGTCCAGCACATGATTTAATTATCCCCATCAGATACTTGACAAACCATCAACTCAGCATCTCCTTTGGCATGAAGGAGTTTGACACCTTTGTCTTTAGCAGCCTTCAACCTGAGTAATAGAGATTCATACTCGACAACATTGTTGGTGTTTCTAAACTAAAACTCTTATGAATAAGGAAAGATATCTCCTTGAGGAGATATCAACACAATATTGGCTCCAACACTGCTAGAAGAGCAACTACCATCAAATCCTAGTATCCATACATCATCAAAAACTACTCCTTTCTCAGATTTTTCTTCATTTAGAGAGGAGAGTTCCTTTGGGCTTGCACTATGCTCTCTCATGCCTTCTATTGTTTTATCTGAACCAATTCTTGGATTGCCACCTATAGTAATTTCATCTTCTATAACAGGAATGTCTTTAGTAGACAAAAAATAGTTACCCCTGTCTAAAGACTTAAGCATAATTTGAGCTTCAGGGATCGATGCTTGGGTGACAACATATTTTACCTCCTTTTCAGGAAGTAACCTATACATGATGCCTTTGATAGGGATCCTCACTTTGGATAGGTCCATTCTCAATTCTCCTTCAACATCCTTGCAAAAAAATTGCCCAAGAAGGATGCCGTATGAGGCTGGGACGTCGGCCACCAGGACTGTCATCTTGATTCTCTTTTCTAGAAAGGTGGCAAATGCAAATTGGGCATCCTTGATTTGTCCCAATAGTGGCACTTATTTGTTCTCCATGGAGAAACATCTCCCAAATGTCTTGGTTAGTGTGAGACCAAGGGATTCAGCTACTTTGGCAGGCATGACATTGTCTGATGCACCTGAGTCTATGATGCAATTACTCAATTGATGTCATTTATCAGTAGGGAGACATAGAATGGTTCAGTCCTTCTAGAAGTAGTAGGAGGAGAAATGACAAAGTTTTTTGGGATGGACATGTTCCTTGGGGGATCATGAGTTACCTTTTTAACATCTTGTCCTACATGGACGGCTTTATTCTTCACACACTGAACTAACCTATCCAACTGCTCAAGATTGGATTGCAAGAATTTAAATTTAGACATTTGAATTTTGTTCTTCTTGACATGGTTGATTATGTCAAATGACTAAAATGGACTAGGAATAGAGGAAGGTAGTTCATCTTTCTGGTTTTTAGGAGGGGTGGTACTAGTCTGTGGAATTGAAGTTGAAAATGGAGGAATGCTTGATGTATTTACCTTTTTATCACTCACTGAGTCCTTTGACTGGAAAGGTAGAGAAGTTTCTCATTTGGAAATTGAAATTACAGGTTGAGAACTTTCCCCTATTTTTACTTTATTAGCTTGTTGGGTTGACTGGTTATGGGACCGGGTGAATATAGCATATGATCCATCAACTACTTCACCTTTATCTTTGGGTTCATCCTGGTAATTTAGGAAACCAATGTTGGAGTCATGAGCTGATTCTTCTTGCTCTACTTTTAAAAGATCAGCATCATTTTCTTGCTCAAACTCAGGTTGGAAAGAGAAATCATGTTTTGTTTCTAGACATCCAACTACTGAGTTAGCTAGTGTTGCTTCAATGACAAGTTTCCCTTGTGGGGAAGGCAGATGATTTGGTTGCCCTTGACTTTTGGCAGCATTACCTTGATATGACTAGTTTTGAAATATCCTCCTTGGCATATCTCGATAAGGAGGAATAGACATACCTTGGGCCACTTGTCTTTTCAAGGCTAGCAGTTCATTTGCCAACTTTTACACCATTTAATCAGTGGTGCCTGTAGATGAATATTTAGAAGATGAAGAAGATTTACCTCTATTAGGATCTCTCCTTATCTTTCCTACCAAGATAAGGTCATCTTCCACCTCAGTGGCCAAATCTTGAGCTACAGCAAGGTCTATTTGGCCAGCACATCTCAGTAGAAAAATCACTTCAAGTAGCTGAGAGTTGATGAAGAAACATTTGAGATTCTCATCTATAGGCTGATAAATTACAAGAATTATATTCTTTAGCTTTTCTAACTTGGCTATGAAATCCTTCATTGGTTCATGAGGCTCCTTATTCATTTGTGTGATTTGAGCCAGTAGGGCATGCACATATTCTGTAGGCTTGAATCTAGATTCAAATTTGGCTTTGAGAGTATTCTAGTTAGTCACAATTTGGGCCTACAGATGATAAAACCAATCTATAGCAATACCTTTTAAAGTTTCCATGAATATCCTGACTACTACATTCTCATACTTCACACTTATTATGCCACAGGCTATGCTGAAGGCTGCAATATGTTCATCAGGATGGACCTTCCCATCACAATAGAACTTGGGGAAATTTTTTCTTGAACTGTGTGGTAGCTTATGTAGAGGTGGAGTTAAATTGAGTGGGAAAAAAGAGTTACCCCAAGGGCCTTGAATTGCCATAGTATGACTATGGAAAGGTGGAATGACAAATCTTAGAGGGGTAAGTATTGACAAAGCTTTATTAATAGCAAAAATGGATGCTATGCCCGGTAATGGAGACTTGAATTTAGTAGGAGGAAAGCTCCTGGTTCATTGGAGGTGAGATGGTGAAGGAAATGGATCAAAATTACTTTGTTGTACCAACTTGAATACAGGGTCAACAATACCTTTAGCCCTTTGGCTTCATGTATACTGTGGATCTACCAGATTGTAAAACAAAAATGGGAAAGAACTAGCCCTACTTTGGCTTGAAGCTTGAGGCTTCAAACTGCACGTTCTATCCCAGTTGACATGGAGGTGGAGGGAGATGGTAAGGCTATAATGATAATGGGTAAGACATAGAATGGAGTTGCCAAAGTCTATAATGGATAAGGGTAGGGACTACTTCAATCTGAAACTTGAGGCTTCAGATTATGCATAAATCCCTAATGGAGTCACCAAAAACTGTTGGGTGAATATTTTGTCAATCAGCTAACTAATGATCAAAATAGGTCTCTTCAACCACAACATAGGGAAATTGGTTAGCCAGATGTGTATGCTTACTATATCAAAAGGGGACAAATATCTCCTCTCATCAAGGGGAGGTTCCCTGTAAGTATGAAGGGGCTATATATATATATGCTAATCTACTATAAATAAGCTGAAAATAACACTCAGGGGTAGGATAACACCATCCATCTCTCTTTTTTCAGAGATGATGTTCACCAATCAAAGGATAAATCTTAATGAAATGATAGAAGGCACTCCTCTTCTTTCAGAAGTGTTGTTCAACAGACAACAGGAACCTTTTGGGTAATGACAAGTAACTGTAATAGGGCACAGTAACACAGCAGGATGAAATGTAGCACAAATTCTCCACATCAACTTCCAAAGAGTGAAATATGAAGGATAATGAGGGCATAAAGTCATCCCAAGATCCCTTACATAGAAATAGAAAATAGACAAACTAAAGACAATTGTGGCAGCACAAAGTCTCTCCATAGCCGGCTTTAAGACACCTTCCTGATTAATTTCATAATTCTGCTTATTTAATTAAATGGACAAATAACATATTAAGGAAACATACATAAGAACAATTTCCCCAAAAACCAAGCTATTCCAGCACAAAGTCTGAAAAGTTATTTGTTTTCTTATTTAAATAATGAAATATGATCAACAATCTAAGCTCAAAGTATTAGTAATGCCTTTCAATTTGGGTAGAGTTTTGTTTTTGATAATAGAGAGATCCCCTTAAAATAATAAGAGAGAGACCAATATATAGTGCTCCAAGAAAGACTTGGGTGCTTTATTTCACAAAAATGATGGCCTATGATGCATTCAATGCCTTCAATGCATTTTAAATTCTATCCATGGGCTATGTTGGAATTAGGTGTCGGTCTTAAATATGGGCCGCCTGATGTGTTTCCTGATGTGTGCGTAGATATTTTCACTTTACTCAATGCAAGAGAATAGGCCATGCCATTGAATATTCATGCTCTTTGATGTCCACTTGGTTAGCTGCTTCACCTTCTAGAAACATATCCCATACATAGATATTTTTTGATCTTTCTCCATCGTTTCCCCTGTTCTTGCTATATTTTGAGCTCTTGGGCATTTTATTCCTAATGAAGGGACAGGTGGCACTTTCCACTGTGAAGTAGGCGAGGACACTTGGTAGCATCCATTTACCTTATAGAAGCTTAAGATATCCTTTAAGAGTCCTATGGAAGATGACACATGGTGGTTTCCACTGAGCTTTTAGAAACACTATAGAAACATGTGGGACTCATTTGGATTCGCATGGATGATGCCACTTGGCGTGCTCTGCTTACCTTAGCAATTCACTTAGGACCCACCATAGTCCTTACTCAATAATGAGACAAAAGGAAGAAATGGCAAACATTGACACTTGGCACTTTTTGCTGAGTTTTACAAGGGACACGTGGTGACTTCCACTATATTTTGTCCTTATCTGTGTGATCTGAGCTCTCGAGCTCTCTTTGGCCAATCGCTAAATTTGTTCACAGGGTTTGCACCATATTTGAAAATTGAAAAATATTTCATTATATTTAATTTGATGTCTATAGGGACGTCAATGGTTTAATCACTTCCCTAGTTCAATTGCTTTCCTGGTTCAATCACTTCTTTAGTTTAATCACTTTCTCAGTTCAATCACTTTCTTAGTTTAATCACTTTCTCGGTTCAATCAATTTCTTGGTCTTTGATTGAACCATCCCTTTGTCAGGTGCTTCTTTTGAACCATTGAACCTTTGAACTTTAAACTTTTTTGGTTCAAGGTTCAATCGGTTCATTGGTTCATCCTTTGTTCCATCGCTTCTCTATTTTTCTAAGCCCCTTGATCTCTTCGAATCCATTAAACTTGTTGAACCCGTTGAACCAATTTGGTTCAAGGTTCAATGGTTCAATGGTTCATTCCTTTGTTCTTTGAAGTCTTCTTTTCTTCACTACCCTCCATAAGGGCACTTGGTATCTTCGCTTTAGGGAATTCCTTTGAACTAGCCGATTGAATCGACCGATTGAACCAACTGCGGTTCAACGATTTAAAGGTTCAATGGTTCAATCTCTTTCTTCTTATGTTCCACTTGACCGCTTGAATCAACTGATTGAACCAACTACTTATTGAACCTTTGAACCTATTAAACCTTTGAACCATTTTGGTTCAAGGTTCAATGCTTCAATGGTTCAAGCCTTCTTCTTTCTCACTAAGTCTTTTGAAGCCATTGAACTTGCCGAAGCGATTGAACTTTGAAATTTTACTGAAGTACTTAACTCTTTAAGCTTTCCGACGACATTTAACCTTGGTGTTGAACCAACTTTGAAATTTCCTAAGTGTTGAGAGCTTTTTTTATTTCCTGTAGAGTCCATAGATTTAATCCTATAGAGTCCGTAGATTTAAGCCTGTAGAGTTTATAGATTTAAGCCTGCAAAGTCTGTAGATTTCTTCCAGCGAAGTCTGTTAGTTGAAAAAGCTTAAAAATTGGAGAATTTGAATGCCCAAATTAATTTTTGAGAATGGAAGAGGGAATTTTTGGCCTGCAGGACCAAAATAGTTCATATGTTGTCAGAAAAATGAGTGACAAATTTTGGGAACAATAGGTTATATGTTGGTAGATGGCATATAAATATTTTATATATACTCATGTGTTTCACACATCTTTGGAGTGTGATACAGACATACACAAATACATGATCTATGAACTTTTGAATGTTGGGCCTTCCCTCTACTCATGTCATGTGAACGTTATGGGAATCCACTTTTTTATCATGATATATCCACGCTATATCATTATATGGACATTTTACATTATCAAGTTTGAGATTATATATGTATACATGCCTTTATCCATGCTTATATCTTTCACAATGTACTTAATTTGTTATGTACTTAACATTTTTAACTAGCACAGATGATTTATGCACTAGTATGTTATGTTTATGTTGGTTGATTATGTTTTTATTCATGCAATTCCTTGAGTGTCTTTCCTTGATATTATTTCACTTGTTTGATAATTTGAATATGTTCCATTGTTTTTAGCCTCTGTGCCTTTGTTTTCCTCTTTAACATTTGAATATTTCATTATTTATTGTATGTATACATTTGAATATGTCATTTTTGCTTTTGTATACATTTGAATAAGCAATGACCTTTTGATTGTGTGTAATTTGAACATGCCCCTTGTTTGAGGTCTTTTTAGACCATTATCTTTTGATTTGATATTGATTGCTCTCGTGTGTGTGTTTGATTACATGTTTATCTTGTGATACTACTATCTAGACATTGTCATTATCTATATCATGCATATTAGGATTTAATGTGATCACATTCTTCATGCTTCAAAGATATATCTACCTAGGCATGTTCCTTTTATATCCTACTTAGTTTATACACAAATTATACAATTATCTTATCCTTTGAGGTAAGGTGACTACCTATTTATACTCCCCCTCACCTCAAAAGTAGGGCATATTAGTGGGGGCATGTCATAGAAACATGGCTTCCACATTTTTCATAGTTCATTAGATTCATATTATAGTGGGGGCATGTTTTAGAAACATGTTCTCCATACATAGACTAGTTCTCAGTTTTAGATATATAGTGGGGGCATGTTATGGAACATGTTGTCCACACATACACTATTATCAATGTCAGATATACAGTGGGGGTAAGTTATGGAAACATGTTATCCATACACCATTTTTTAGTTTTAGATTATAGTGGGGGGCATGTTTTGGAAACATGTTTTCCACACAATTTAAAAATTGGATAAAATCCATAGGTACATGATTCATATACACATTTGTGGTATAATATTATACATAGGTACCATTTTTATACTTATTTTCAACATGAGACATATCTAAGGTTCATATTTTATTCAATGTACACCTAATATTATAAAATAAAATAAGTTTTAGATTTCAAAAAACTTCATGGACTATCATCACCCATCAGGTTGGATTTTTATATATTGATTGAACCAATCAATAGTAGTATTTGGTTCCATTTTGGTATGGTTGAGGTGATTAAATAACTTAATATTTATAGTGTGAATTGACTTGGATCACTCACACTCACCAAGTTATAAGTATGATTGGGTTTCATGATTGAGATAATCTCAATTGTTAGGTGGTAACTCACATTTTATCTAAGGTTAGGGGAATGTGTCCTTTAATCTCTCTATCTCTATAGATATATGTATAATCATCTAAAAATGACACTTGAGTTATAAGAGTGTTACTTGAGACCACCCTTCCTAGCTTAGCCCTAGACCTATATTAGGGCTTATCACTTATCCAACTTTCATGTGGGCCACACACATCCCTAGACATCTCAAAATTAGTCATAGATCCTTATTTATGAATTTATGACCCTAGTGCCTTTAGTTCTACCACCAGACACTAGCGCCATAAATGGATAATAGCACCATAATGTTATTGTCCTTTTATAATAGATAAATTTTATATTCCTAAAGCACTTAGGGTTGACATAAACCTATTTCAAACCATTCATAAGCACTAGATCAATATATACATGAATTTTATCCATTTTCCCACTAGATAGAAATTAGATGCAAATACACATAAAAAGTTCAAAACAAGTTGTGCACAATCAAGGTTATCAATCCCTATTTTTCCCCACTTCTACATATAGTCATCTACAACCTTACTAAGCTTAGAATACTCAGATTTCTAGTCTCAAGAATAACTCAAATCACTCAAACCAACATTCATACTAGCTTCACTTCCACTTGCACCAACACTTAGATGGGGAGACTACATTGAGCTTGATTCTTCCTCAGAGTATTGGTATGTAGGAAAATCTCATCACAACAAGGTGTTGAGGATGTCTAGCCCACCCAACTAACACCACATATTTACAACTCATGCTGATTCAAATGCCCTAATCACATGGAGGTCTATTATTTTCATACAAAATTAGTCATAACAAGTCACAGATAATGAATCAAGGTTTGTCTGCATAGGAACATGCTTGGTAGACTCAAACACAGGTACTCTAAGAAGCTCAGAATGGTTACTACATAGATTAAACTAGTGTCATAAGTGGACAATAGTGCCATATCACTACTATCTATTGTAGGGTGTTATTTTCCAAGAGGGTTTTTGACACTTAGATCTTATTTGTAACACTCAGACTGGCTTTTGTACCAATTTTTAGCCTTTGGATCCTTCATCTCAATCAATTTCCAGTTAAGAATTCATTTGTCTCCTTCATTACTATTATTATAAATACAAGTTTATGTTAGTACTCATACCCTTTAACAATAGAAGACTTACACTCCATAACCCTAAAAATTTAATTCATTTGGTGAACCCAACTTACTTTGAACATTGTAAAAACCTTAATGCTAGACTACCTTCAAGGTTTTATGTTTTTAGCCTTATAAAAATCAAACTCTAATTTTAGATCCTTAAATTTTATAATTTTTTATTTTTATCTAATCATGATAATAATGACATAAGATGTTTATCACTTTATAATGAAAACTCTTCTAGTTTGATTTACATGCTTGTTTCATTTCATTTAGAATCAATTCAAAGAAGATATGCACATATATGTACATAATGTCCTATATCAATTAAAATCTAGTTTATCAGACTTATTTCATAAATTTAATACCCTAAAAACCATCTTTTAAGTTTTAATGTCACATATTATGCATAGGAAAGAATCTCCTTCTCCTCCTCATCTTCATGAGGGTGATAACTACTTTCCCTCTAACTAGGTCCATGTTATCACCCCTCCATGATATGAATTAGCCTATATTATTGTTTCTAATACCCATACTCAGCCTATCCACCCCTCACCTCTTCTCTATAGGGTGTGTGCCTTTGCATCTAATTAGAATTAATTAGGGTTTGTACTTATGAGACACTAAGGGGTGAAATTATCAGTATGATCATGTTCAATTCAAAATTACCAACACAAAATCAACTATTGCATAAAAATATTACATTGGAAGATCATATTACAAGACAAAATCCTCTAGGGAACATTGGTTCCAATCATGTATATGCATCTTCACCTAGTCAATTTATGGCAAAAATTGTTATACATCAAAATAATAAATCACAATAAAGTGCATCTAGAACTAGTGATTCAAAAAGTACTCAAAGATTAAATAGAATTTTAATTGATAATTTTAGGAAAATGATTAAATCTAAGTTGATCAACCTAACTCCTCTACACCTAGTGATGAGATTCATATATTATTGTGCATATAATAGAATGCATGGGCACCACATTGATTCATGTTTAGCATTGAAAAAGAAAATATAAAAACTAATTGATATAGATGACTCAAATAGTGATATATCATCCAAAAAAGATACAATGGCACATGTAAAAATTATAAAAGGATCAAATTTAGAAGTAGTATAAAAGTGGTTACCCAAACATAACTTATAACATTAAAATGTTCATAAAGCACAATCAAAGTAAGAAATAATACAACAAGCACAAGTAAAGAAAGTAAAAGATACAAATATACCTATCGATAATGAGGTCTCACTTTCAAAGCATGGGTTTGGTCAAAAATATTTACAAAAATTTGATTATCATGGTCAAGGTTTGGGAAAGCATGATCAAGGCATCATTACTCATATTCTAGCAGTTGATAATGTTGGTCAACAAGGTTTGGTATTGATGGAACATGCTAAGGTAAATCATTCATAGATACAATTTATCAAGGAAAAATATCAAGATAAAAGTGTCATATTACTAAAAGAAAAACCATGTCAGTTTCAAAGTCAAAATCATGTTAAGCCAACAAGCATTCTCAATAAAGGTTTTTTAACAAAAGAGCCTCCAAAGCACCATATGCCTACAATAAGCATAGTTTCAAAGGGAATAGTTATATAAAATATTACAAAGCATAATTCAGAAAGGTTAATTCCATAGTATGAGGTAATTTCATATGCTCATCCAGATATAATATAAGTTGACACTAGCATTCCATTGGTTTAAAATCAAGATGATAATGATGAGCAAAATAATCTAGGTTATTATGATTGCTAAGATACCAAAAATGAACAATACTCAAATTCACACTACAAATCAATTCAAATATAGCATATCGATCACATTGCACAAGAGGTTACCATTCCTATTCTTGACATAGGATCCATTAACAATGGGTCCCTTGAAAGACTCATCAGTTAGTATGTTCCTCCCTAATTGTATATAGTTTAATTCATTTTGATCCTCGTATATAGTTTCATTTTCATGTTTCTTTTACATAGATTATATCCAAAAAATACAAAAGTAATATAATATGCCAAAAACACAAAAATATTCAAATATTTTCTTAGAAAATACAAATTATAGATTGTAGGCATTTTCATCTTTACACTTCTTATACTTGTCAGTTACCACATATGTTAGTTATCTTAGTGCAATCAATTTTATCACACATACATGATTCACTTGTTTTTTTAAGTCTTTACAAATATTTATAGGACATAGATCTACTACATGGATCCATATTTGTTACTATCTACCCACTGGGGGAATATACACATATACATAGATTCCTCATTTGATACATTCACCCATTTGGGGCATCTTATACATAGTTTTGATTACTAGGTTACATCTTTATATACTCTACATCACAGATTTAGCATTGGTATAACTTGATATTGATCATCCTACATTGCTCATATTTTTGTTTACTACTACTACTACTCTAGATTCAATTTATGCACATATTCACATTATACAAATTTGTACCACATGTTTATGCATGATTTCATTTATATATTTACTAGTTTAGACTTGATGTTGTCTCTATGCTTATACATATATTTGAGGGCATTTGCATATGTTATTGTTCCACAACTCTATGCCACTTCCTTTCATTCTATGTATGCTTTAAACGTGTGATGATGTCCTTATGTGTGATTACTTGATTGTGTATGTGAACATGTCCTTCCATGTGACTCTAAGCTGAATTACTTGCTATTTGCTTATTTCTACATTTAAACATGTCCTCTTATGGATTACTTTCTGAATTTTAGTGACATATGCCGATGTCGCTTGAATTATGGCCCCTTGGCCTACTTTGTGTGCCTCATATGTGTTTTAGGTATGATTTCATGTAAGTTTCATGGCCATTACACTTATCTCTTTCTTTGTAAACAATCCAATTTTAAATTCCATGAGGGACCTCATGCATCTACCCTTCCTCCATGGGTGCCATTGTGGACATCATGCCCCATCCCCCTAGGTATTTACTCAATTTATTACTCATATTTATTTTTCACACACATGTTTACATCATTATATATATCTTGATAGCTTTGTGAATACTATATAAAACATACATCAGATATTACCAACTTATGCTTATATTATCTTAATATTGTGACATAGATTTCCACCCTATGGATAGGGTTTTTCAGGCTCTCTCCAACCTAAACACACAATGGGAACACCTTCAAGTTATGGTATCCTATAATGGAGGTGAATCTATAGGTTATGGGATATCTCCCTATTTGAATTAAAACCACTAATAGGGGGTTAATCAATGTGAAAAATCTTATTTCAATTCCATAAATCATCCATTAATCAATCAAATAGATCTAGAGATATATCAATGCAAAAAAAATCATTCACATGAGCAAGAAGTGGAAACATAATCCATGAACAAAAGATATATGTGATAAAACCTCATGGAGATTAAAAATTTTAGTGAGGAAACAATCCCTCACTATTCAATCCTATAAGCAATGAATCAAACTTTTAGTGAGGCACCAACCCCACAAGGAGCACCAACCCCTCACTAGTCAAACACCAACTCAACTAGTCAATTAGTAAACACCAACTTATAAGGAGGCACCAACCCCCTTAGTAAATTATCACAAAATAAGATACCTAATAACCATTTAACACCTATTACTCACTCAAATAAATATGACCACCTTCTTTTTCTCTTCTCACTTTTCTATCTCTCTCAAATAGCTTATTAGGCCTTCTTCCTCAATTAGCCCTTTCCTTAGCAGAATTAGGTCATATGACCTTGATTATCACATATATAAACATATTTATATATTAATTTAATATTCATAAAACATATACTATTATATTAAATCCCTTTACCTGGTTTTCAAAACTCTATATCATTCACTCATATGCTTAATATTCTAATTAGTCAAATTAGGCCTATTAGGCCTTCTCTTTATACTTGACTCCTGATCTCACCCATTTTGGTTAGAAAAAAACCTCTTCATACTTAGATAATAATTTTAATGTATCAAAAAACATGTTTCAAAATTGAAACACCCACTACATAGGTTGATCATTACCTTTAATGGCAAAAACTACCACTAGGCCTAATAGAAACTTAATGCAATTAGGCCTTCTCTAAGCACATATTTCACTTAGGCCTCCTTGGAACACCTTGAGCCTCAAAAAATGGATGAAAAACTTCATAAAAAATTAAATTATACCCATGATAATCTCACCATATGTCACAAACATTATTTAGATCATTTCACTCCTTGAACCACATAATTAGGTCTACTCGCCATTAAGCCTTCTTACTACTAGAAAGTTTGTCTTGAAAATATGAACCATAAACTCCACTTTTCCACATAAACATAATAAAAAATAACATTTATGTAACCTTAATTACTTTATTTTCAACCCAAATTCCATTATAATTCACCAAACAAGGAAAAATATCTCAAACTGATCAACTTCATATGCTTACTCAAAACTGCACACAAACCTTAAAAACCAATTCAAAAGAGTTTAAATTTTAACACCTTCATGGGAGTTTATAATGCGTAATTTTTTTAAAAAATAAACCTATGAGAAATAAATAATAAATTCATTTTTATTTTATTCATAAAATCTATGCAAAAAGACTTAGGAACAACATTCTCACTCATACACAAAAAATTGCTTGTAGCTCCAAAAACACAGTCATGAAGATCAAGATTTAAAACACATGTATGAACACTTTTATGAATATATAATGGGTTTTAATGATACTTAAAACTCATTATAACATATTTTAACATATATATTACAATTTTAAATATCAATATTTTTCTTACAAACCAATCTCACATCTTCACCCTACACAAACTTCATTGTATTAGACAGGTCACTTTAAGAAAAACTATTTGCTTGTTTGTGTACATCAACAAAACTTATAAATAAAGGGGATATGAGTCATATTTTTTTTAAAATTAAACCATGAATTTTTATCCATCCCTAATATTCTACAACCAATCCCTAATCTCTTTCTCACTACTACCTAGTTTTCTCATGATCTTGCTCATTAGGCCCTTTTAGTGATAGGCTAACTTTCATAACTAGTTTATCCTATTTAAGGTATAAAACATAATAAAAAATTACATGGACATAAAAAAAAATTTCACACATCATCCTCCATCTATTTTTATGCTTTGACTTGGTCAAGCCTACCTATTACATCAAAATTCTAAGAAATAAGGGGTTTCCTATAGCTTCTACTCACTCTTCTGACAAACCAAAACCACCTATATAAACTTATAAGAGTCATTTAAATGTTAAAAAAATAAAAAGAGGTCAAAAAAACCATTCTAATCCATAACCAATAAGATATTTCCTATCAGGTCATTATGAGGGTTTTAGGAGGGTTTTGACTAGTTTCCCTTCTTAACAATCATTCATAAAGGATTGCCCCTCAAATCCAAAACCAATGATATGAAATTAAATATATTAACCTTCCCAAAATTACATGAACTAATCAAGATATAATTCAAATGTTACACATGTAAACAGGCATAATAAAAACCTTCTCAGTCTGCAACACCTCAATAAATGCACCTAGAAGACCTCAACACCAATTTTCATGTTTTTCTCTTCAACCTATGATCTAAAACTTGGTAAACACACTTAAAAAAGCATATAATACCTATTTAAATTATATTAATATCTCTATTACATTGGGAAATGAACTTGACCCATCAAAAAGGCCATATTAGGTCTCTTTGCACATTAGGCCTTGAACTGCTAGTCATACTTAGACCTTGATCACAACTTGAAACCTCTTGTAATATTATCAATACATCATCCTCATGTGATAAAATCTCATATATTTCTCACACACATCCAAATTTCTTCACACAAGACTCATATTGCTCAACTTATCATGCTACCAGGCCTATGCCTTCTCACAAGGTCTTTCAAGTACATGGCTTATGAACTCAACATCTCAACATAAAGATAAATAAAGACAAATAAAAATGAAATTAATGACACTTTCATGACATCA
Organism: Torreya grandis; assembly: GCA_037957365.1. Classification (NCBI taxonomy): domain Eukaryota; kingdom Viridiplantae; phylum Streptophyta; class Pinopsida; order Cupressales; family Taxaceae; genus Torreya; species Torreya grandis. The sequence goes on from JARHVA010000237.1 coordinate 129,730, forward strand.
ATGAAAACTTAACACATACCTTAGAAAACATTCTCAATAATCTCCTCCTTTGTCATTGATGGAAACCACTCATTGTTGGCAATCATTCAAAGAAGCTTCTCTTACTGGGATACATCTCCACCATACAGATCAATATCCCTTTGAAATTAATTACAAATAACTACCTAAAACAAAACTTCAATATATATATATATATATATATATATATATATATATAAATGAAATATCATATCAACAAGCTCCTCTTATCTCATAACATATCTCAGATATCATCTTCTAGAAAAATTGATATGACTCCCCCTTTGACCTCACATCTTGTGCACATCTTTCCTACTCTTGGAGATAAAACACCTCCTCATTAGTTCCCCCTAATAACTTTAACTTGATCATTTACTACTATAAATAGGAATCACACCCAATTCCTATCTTAGATGTTCAAAACTAACCTTTATAAGTGGCTTAGTCAAGATATCTACAATCTAATCCTTGGTGGACATAAATTTAAGCTTAATACTTTGTTCACTCACCTATTATCTTAAGAAACGATACCTGATAAGAATTTGATTGGTATTTTAATGCATGATAGGGTTCTTTGAAACACTTATGGAACTAGTATTATCATAAAAAATAGGATTAAGACCATCAAACTGCACCTTGTAGACTCTTAAGGTTTGTCTCAACCACATCACCTGAGTTCAACATGAAGTTGATATAATGTACTCATCCTTACAAGTAGACAAATCCACTAATGGTTTTTTCTTGTTTATCCATGAGACTAGGCACTTACTTAAGAATAAGGCTCCTTCAATAGTGTTTTTTCTGTCATCTAGACTCCCAGCTCAATCTACATCTGTATAGACTACTCGATCAAACTTCTTGCTCCTTGGGTAACATAATCCATATTCCATATTTCCCTTGAGATATCTAAGTACCCTCTTGACTACTTTTATATGTGTTTCCTTAATATTTTCTTGAAATCTTCCCATAAGACCTATTTTTTTCATGATATCAAGTCTAGAGGTAGTAGTATACAACAAACTCCTAATCATGTATCTATATTTTTTCTGATTGAACCTTGAGGATTCATCCTCCTTGTTTATCTTGCATCCTATAACCATAGGTGTACTTCTAACCTTGTAATATTCAATTTAAAACTTCTTTAACATCTCTTTTATATACTTGACTAGTGAAATGAACATACCTTTTTTAGATTGACTAATTTGAAGTCCAAGAAAGAAGGATAGTTCTCCAAGAATAGACATTTCAAATTATGACTTCATCAGCTCTACAAAGGCATTGGTCATGTTTTCATTAGTTCCACCAAAGATGATGTCATCTACATAGACTACCACTATTAACTAATGATCATTTTAAATCTTGATATACATGTTACTATCTGCAACTCCTCTTTTGAAACCTTGGTCCAAAAGGTACTTACGTAGTCTAGAATACCAAGATCTAGGGGATTATTTTAGACCATAGAGGTCCTTCTTCAACCTGCATACATAGTCCTTGTTATATATCAATAGGAAACCCTCAGATTGTTCAATGTATACTTCTTTTAAGTTACCATTTAGGAAAGATGACTTGACATCCATTTGGTATATCTTGAAGCATTTAAAACTTTCATAGGTAATAAACATCCTAATGGCATATAACCTTGTTATAGGAGTAAATATTTCCTAAAATTCCAATCCTTGTATTTGAGCATATCCTTTACATACAAGTCTAGATTTATTTTTAGTGACCTCTCCATTTTCATTCAACTTTTTTATGAATACCCATTTTATACCAATGATGGTTTTGTATTTAGGCTTAGGTACTAACTCCCAAGTTTCATTTTTCTCAATTTTATTTAATTATTCATTCATTACATCTAACCAAAACTTATCTTCACTTGCTTCTACATAGCTCTTAGGTTCAAATTTTGAAAGAAAGGCAATATTTTCTTGATTAGCATCACTCACCATTCTTCTCCTTATTTGTATACCTAAACTTTTATTTCCAATGATCTGAGATTCAGGATGATCCTTTTGAATTTTCCTAAAAGGACCTTTTAAGTCCTTTTTACCCTCAATTTATTCTTCATTCTATTCTATCTCTATTTCACCTTCATCATTCTTTGGATGAGAATATGATTTCTTTGTCTCATCAACCTTCACATTTGTGTTTTCCACTATATTTTTCAACCTCTTGTTATAACATCTATATGTATCACTTACTGATGAATGTCTTAATAAAATACCTTCATCAGACCTTGAGTCACACTTGACTAGGTCCTCATCATCTCTCTTGATATAGAATTTACTCCCAAAAACCTTAAAATGTTCAACACTTATAGGTCTTTCATTCCATAACTTATATGGATTCTTATCACCATTGATCCTAATTTGACCTTTGTTCAAAGTGTAAAATACAATAATCACAACTTCTCTCCAGTATCCATCAAATAAATTTGACTTATTCAACATGGTCCTTGCCATTTCTTAAATTGTTTTATTCTTTCTTTCAACCACCCCATTCTGTTGAGGTGTTCTAGCAGTTGAGAACTATCTTCTTATTCCATTGACCTCACAAAAATTATCAAACTCATTTAACCAAAACTCTCCTCTTTTTTCAGACCTAAGACACTTTATCTTCACATTCATCTCATTTTCAACCAAATCTTTTAAAGTTTTGAACTTACCTAGAGCTTCTGACTTCTCCTTTAAGAATGCTACCCAAGTCATTCTTGTGAAGTCATTTATAAACAACATGAATTAGTTGTCACCTTGAATACTTTAAATCCTTGGAGGACCACATAGATCAGTATGAATTAGTTCTAAAGGTCTAATAGTAGAATATTATTTAGACTTAAATCTCTTCCTAGTCTGCTTACCATGTTGACATGCATTGCAAAGAGCATCTACAAGTTTAGAAAATTTGGGCATATTATTCACAGATCCCTTGGATGTGATATTTACTAGATTTTCAAATTTAATATGACCTAACCTCCTATTCCATAGCTAAATTTCATCTACCTTAATCATTAAGCACTTCTATTTTGTGATCTCATTTAGTACATAAATATTGTTCTCAGTTCTCTTGGTTTTAGCAATCAACCTTCCTAATTTTGCTCTCCTTATCTCATATCCTTTATCATAAAATGTTATGGTATGTCCTTAAGTTCACATTTGACTTATGCTCAACAAGTTTTGTTTCAAGCCATCTACATATAAACCATTTTATGTCTCTATCTTTCCATTTTCCAAGCTCAAAGTACCTTTACCAACTATATTAGATGTGTTATCTCCAAACCTTACTGAACCTATGGTATTCTTATTCAAATTGATGAATTTGATTTTATATCCTATCATGTGACTTGAACATCCACTATCTATGTACCACTTCAAATATTCATTCTGGGCATGAAAATCAATTTAAGCTATCATAGATTCCTCTCCTCTAAATTCCTACTTCTATTTCAATTTACCCATAGGGTCTACTTTCTTGATCCATTATTTAGTGTCATGACACCATATATTCTCAACATGACTAGTTTTCCTTATATATCTTGTCTTACACTCTTTTGAAATGTGTCCTCTTTGGTTCTGGTTATAACACATGATTCTACTTCTCCATCTATAGTTAACAATTTTATGTCCAAAATTACTATAAGAGAAACAATAACCAATAAATGAATCCAGATATTATTATTGTTTAGCCTTAATTGTATTTTTATGATCATAATATTACAACCATTGGCTTTGATTTCCTTTGACAGAGTAAAACCCTTCTTGGTTTGTTGATGATTGTCTTAAAACTTGACTACTTCTGCATAAGTCTTGATTCTACCAAATTCATCACTCCTTGAGTGATCAATGTATTTTGGAAACTTACTCTCCTTCAAATCCTGAAACTTCATAAAAATATGTTTGAATATCTAAAATATTGTTAACTTTTCCAATACTCTCCGCAAACTTTTGATAAGTCCTTATCTTGATTGTATCCTGCTCAACTTATGCCTCTAAAGTCTTTACTTTCATTATAAGATGGGTACATTCTTCCATATGATTTTTTTTTTTTTTTTTTTTAAATTTACAATATATTTTAATTACTATGGATAGATCCTTATTGTAATCATATAAATCACTTTCATTATCAAAATCTATTTTTGTGATCCAAATATCTCCTTTAGAGTATTAGTTTGCATAAGGGACCAGGCTCTGATACAAATTATTGTAATTAAAACCAATAATATGGGTGGTTAATCAATTTTAAAACTATTATTTCAATTCCATATATCATTCATTAATCAATCAAATATATCTAGAGATATAGCAATGCATAAACAATCATTTACATGAGCAAGAAGTGGAAACATAAAACATGAACACAAGATCTATGTGGGAAAACCTCATATGTAATAAAACCCACCAATAAAATACTTGGAATAAATCAATATAATCAATTAATCAAACTTTTAGTGAGGCACCAACCCTACAATAAGCACCAACCCCTCACTAGTCAAGCACTAACTCAACTAGTCCTTTAGCAAGCACCAACTTGCAAAGAGGCACCAACCCCCTTAGGTAACTTGACATCAACTCAGATACCTTGAATCTATAATCACCCTTGGACATATATTTATCACTAAAATTAATATGACCACCTTATTTTTATCTTTTCACTCTTCTATCTCTCTTGAATAGCCTATTAGGCCTTCTCGCTCAACTAACCCTTTCTTTGGTAGAATTAGGTCATATGATCTTACTTATCACCTGTATAAACATATTTATGTCTCAATTTAATATTCATCACACCTATATTATTATCTTAAATCCCTTTAACTATTTTTAAAAACTCTATATCATTCGCTCATATGCTCAATATTCTAACTAGTCAAATTAGGCCTATTAGACATTCTCTTTATACTTGACTCTTGATCTCACACATCTTGGTTGGCCAAGAATATATTCATAATTGGATAATAATTGGAATATATCAAAAAAAATTCACAATTGAAACACCCTCTACATAGGTCGGTCATTAACTTTAAGGGCCAAAACTACCATTAGGCCTAATAGAGACCTAATGTAATTAGGCCTTCTCTAAGCACATGTTTCACTTAGGCCTCTTTGGAATACCTTGAGACTCAAAAAATGGATGAAAAACTTCATAAATGATAAAATAAAACCTATTATAATATCACATTATTTATCAAACACCATTTATCTCATGTCACTACTTGAACCACACAATTAGGTCTACTCGCCATTAGGCCTTCTTACTTCTTGAAAGTTTGTATTACAAATCTGAATCATACACTCAAATTTGACACATAAACATACTAAAAAATCACATGGATGTAAATTTAATTAATTAATTTTAAACACCAATTCCATTATAATTCACAAAACAAGGCAAAATATCTCAAAATGATCAACTTTATATGCTTACTCAGAACTGCACACAGGCCTTAAAAACCCAGTCAAAAGCCTTTGAATTTTCACACCTTCATGGGAGTTTATAATGAATAAAAATGTGTTAAAATGAACACATGAGACATAAATAACAACTTAATGTGAATTTTATTCATAAAATCTATGCAAAAAGACTCATGAATAACATTCTCACTCGTACACAAAAAACTGCCTCTAGCTCCAAAAATGCAATCATGAAGATCAAGATTTAGAACACCTGTGTGAAATTTTTTATGAAATTAAAATGTATTTTAATTATCCTTAATAATAATTATAATATATTTTAATATATATATATTATAATTTTAAATATCAATATTTATCTTACAGACCAATCTCACATCTTCACCCTACATAGACTTCACTATGTTAGACAAGCCACTTTAAGAACAACTTTTTGCTTGTTTGTGTGAATCACCAAAAATTATAAATTTTTTTTATATGAGATATATATATTTAAAAATTACCCCATGTATTTGGATCGATCCCTAATCCTCTACAACTAATCCCTAATCTCTTTCTCACTACTGCCTAGTTTTCTCATTGTCTTGCTCATTAAGCCATTTTAGTGATAGGCCAACTTCTACGACTAATTTAGCCTATTTATGGTTTGAAACATAATTATATACTTAAATTTTAACAAAATAAAAGTCTCACACATCATCCTCCATCTCTTTTCATTCTTTGACTTGGTTAACCCTACCCACTTCATCAAAATTCTAATAAATAAGGGATTTCTTATAGCTTGTACTTACTCTTCTGACAAACCAAAATGACCTAGAGAAACTTTTAAGAGTTATTTACATGTTTAAAACATAAAAATAGGTCAAAAAAACCATTATGATACATAAGGGACAAGATATTTCCTGTCAGATCCTTATGATAGTTTTAGGAGGGTTTTGATTGGTTTCCCCTTTTAGAAATCATTCATAAAGGATTTCCCCTATATTATAAAACTAATGACAATAAATTAAATCTAGGAACCTTCCCAAACTTTTATGAACTACTCAGGATCTGATGCAAAGGTTACACATGCTAACAAGCATAATAAAAACCTTTTCAGGTCTGTAACACCCCATTTTGTGCACATAGAAGACATCAACACCAATTTTCATGATTTTTTATTCAATATATGACCTAAAAATTGGTGAAAACACTTAAAAAAACCTTTCATACCTCTATAAATTATATCAAGGGATTTGGCACCTTGGTAAATGAGCTTGACCCCTCATTAGGTCATACTATGTCTCTTTACATATTATGCCTTAAACTGCTAGTCATACTTAGACCTTGATCACACCTTGAAACCTCTTGCACTATTCTTAATACCTCATCCTCATGTCATACAACCTCATATCTTTCTCACACATGGCCAACCTTCTTCACACTAGACTCATATTTCTCAACTCATCATGCTACCAGGCTTATACCTTCTCACAAGGTCTTTCAAGAACATGGATTATGAACTCAACATCAAGATCAGAAAATATAACTAAAAATTACATCAATGACACTTTAATTACATCAATTAAAACTTAATTCATACCTTAGAACACATTCTCAACACTCCCTAGGTGTATCAATTAGGCTCTTAATAAACAACTCTAAACTATTGATTACCAAAGAAAAGGGTTAAAAAGAGGAGAAAGGGATGATTGAAAACAAAAAATGGTGATACATAAAACTTTGATACTCCTTGTTTTGAGACACACATATAGATGATAGCCAAGAACTCATACACTCACACAAACTCCATTACTAGATGATTGCATAAGTGCTTATTAATAAGGATTATAGAAATAAGATAAATGAGGAAGGGATGATCATATCCACAGCATATATTTACCTCATTACTGATATATAACATAATAATACCTAAAAATATAAACCCATCTTGCATAGAGGCAAGAGAGAGAGGACAAACACCAAGAAAAAGAGATCCTTCACAAAGTATTCATGCACAAACTCAACTAAACACAAGATGAGAGCATAAATAAAGTTAAATGAACTCTTATATTTATTTAAAAATGTGTTTTCATTAAAAAATTGGTATGTATATGCCATACCATAAGAGGAATTATCTTAAAATGAGAAAAAATGAGAGATATATAGAAGAAAATGGAAGAGAGAAGAGGGGGAAATGGATGATGACTTGAGTGATATCGTCCTCCACTACATGGAAAAAGTATTAATTTTTATATATGTATCATTAAATTATTTTATTTTCCTCATCTTTCCACTTAACCTCTCCCATTTTCCAAATTCATCACATCCCCCACTTGGTTTTCTAGAAGCCTCTAGACACTTTGTGAAGGCTTGTCACTTTAGCATTTAATGATTGGAGACCTTGAGGGTGAATTTAAATTTATTAATGATTTATTGACCATTTATAGTCTCCTAAAAACCTTTAAAAAACATGATTATTCTTGAAAATATTTTTGACTCCATTAATGTAGGTCTTCAAGTTCAAACCCTTCTTCACTAGTTGCCACAATGAGTTTTTCTAGGCCATTTTAAGCCTAAAAAACACCCACACATGTCATTTTATCTCTCCTAAAGTAAATTATGTGATTTAAACCACTTTTAAAACTTAAATTACATAAAAATATACTTTCATGTCAAATATCAATTCATGTCATTGAGTCTAACTCAAAATATGCATCTTTGGGGTTGCCTCAAACTGCCTAGTCTCATATATGAACATGTGTAGCTCTAAATTTGGCCATTTTATTGAGTTTTATGAGGTCTCAATACTTAATTATTCTTTAATTATGACCATTATGGACCCCCAAAACTATTAAAATCATTTTTTGTCCATTTTCAATCAAGAAAAACATCTGAAAACATGAATTTAGACCTACTACACACTTTGAAAGTAAGAACCAAAAAACCTAGGAAGAGAGAATCAATCATATCTTGAGATTTATGACGGATCAAGAGATCATTATTTATCAATTTTTACCTTTAATATCTCATATAAATATTTAAATCATTATATTTCATCATCAAATCATTTAAACCTCTTAAAAATGTATTTTCTAACTGCCCCCACTTGCATACTAAAACCCTAAAACTTGTAAATTTGAACTTCTCCACTGTTTGCCTTGAAATTATGATTGATGAAGGTGTATAAAGTTCATATATACCCATAATATCTCACACCACATTTTTTCATCAAAGAACTCAAAAAATGCAATTCATCTCCCAAAACCAAGCTATGAGGGTTTAAGAAGGATTTTACTCCTTAGTGATTGTTCATTAAGATGTGAGCCTTAATGGCATGATCAATTATTTTAAAATAAATAATAAAACCTTATCCAACCCATATTAAAATCTTATCTTCCCATTCAACTTCTGGAGCATGTACTATGCATTTAAAAATTCATTTTGAGCTCCTAGTTGCATGCTTGGACAAGAGAGTGTATTTCGGCCTAAAACACCAAAATTTAGTTTGAAAAGGATTGAAAAATTTATTTAATTTTTAAAAAAAATTATAATACCTAAATATCTCACTCAATGATTTGGAAGCTTCACTTACGGCAAAAATGTGTTTGGTTAACTATGAGTGGGCATAGGCTTCTTAAGTCTTGCAAGGATTTTGGCTCCTCCATAATTACTTGAGGTCTTCAATGTCTTGATTGATTGATCAATAATTATATACTGATGTTCCCAATTCATTTTATACCCATTTAAACTTTTTTATCCACCAAACTTGATTGGAATTAGCTTTACAAGACATGTACTTTTTAGGCTTGATGGTGTGACTTAGTGTCTTAGGCTAGTTTAAGCATCTTCAAGTCAATTTTGGCACTCTTTATTATTTCCACATGTCACATAGATCCTAATTAACATTATTTATCATTATTTAGACAAAAAAAACCTTTTAATTCACTTATTCTAGGCATTTAGACCTGAAACTACTTAGCCGCCATTAATGGAGAACGTATATTTTACTCAAAACCCTAAAAACTTGCTTGGACCTTAATTTTATATTGTTTCCTTGATGCTCAGTGCTCCAATAATGGTCTAAAATCATCATATCTCCCTCTTGTAGGCATAAGGCTTTCCTTATCTGAGGTGATCTCCACACCTAAATATAATTGTAGAGGCCTAACAGAGGATAGGGGTAACATAAAAAAATACATGTACATGATTATTGAGTTACCCCATGACCAAATATGGCCAAAACCTACTCCAGTATGCCTCTAATAAGGCCATAACTACATCTCCTCTCACTTAAACTATTTCCCTCCACTCCAAAAGCTTTACAAAGAATTGAAATATGCTTGAATGGGATACATATACCAAATGGAGGAAAATGAAGTCAAAACAAAATTTACTTACTCAAAAATCCCCATGTAACCTTTAACATTTCTATTTGAAGGCTCATCAATTGACTTAAAGCACTTTAGGTGGTTTTTGGGAAAATTTGCTTAAAATGACCTCATTTTTAGCTCATTGAAGGCTATCATTGGATAATCATCCTGTTATGTACCTTGTGGAAGAAGACCTAGCACTGGAAAATAAAAAAATTTATATGTAATCCAATTTTGGCCACACTTACATTATAAAGTCATGTATATACATTATACTAGTTTATTACATAGATATCATATATGCTCAGGCTAAAACATATCATGCAAAGTTTTTTTCTTTTGAGGACAATTCTTGCACAGGTTCAACAACTCCCCTCAAAATATGGGGAATTCACATAGGTTTTTTACATAAATCAATCGATATGAATGCACTCAAAATATAGTTTCCAACACATAGGCACAAAATACAGAGGTTGGTTTTAGAAAAACATAGTGGAAAATAATCAGATAGATATTAGACCTAGTTGGCAAAAAAATGGCACAGTTAGACACTACCACCATAGTGATACTATCTAAGATATTTATTTATTGTCTAGTAGCCCCATAAGTAAAAAAATCTAGATTTTATAGAAAGGCATAGTAGTTACAGTCTAGGTTTGCACATATTCAGTTACAAATTACTAGTGTTTGCTTAGTTTTGCTCATTTTTTACATAAAATCATAATAGTTTGCTTAGATTAGGGGAATAGTGCATGACATTATCACTCCAATTTTAGTTTTAGATATTCAAATACATATTATTATAACTCATTCCAGAATCTATATGCTCAGATATCAAAATTGGGGGCATGTGTGTGGCACATTATTTATGTATGCTCGCTTATGCACCAGTTGATCAAATGGAATAGTAAACTCCATGTCATTCTATATGTTATACACACCAGACACCATGTTCTAAGTAATAAACTAGATTTATGCCTTATTATTTCTACAGTGGTTAGTATTACTGTATAATCCCTAATCTACATACCTAAGTGCCCAATGAGGTACCTAGGTTGAATTTCATTCTAGAGTTCCTGAGTAGTTATAGAGCCATTATATATAGTCTTAGTTATGATCATACAGCTTCAGCTACATTGCATAATTTAGTTATAGATGCATCTACTACACATGGGTATGAAATGATGGATTCGTATTCTACTTGAGCTCTTGATCCCTTACATAAGAGTGTTGAACAAGCCATTAGTCTAATCCAAGCTATTCACAAGTCATGATATACCAAGTAAGGGTTGGAAAAGATGGAGTCATAAATAGATTGAGTTCTTGAGCTACCCACACATTGGGATTGAGCAATCCATTATTGTAGTCCAAGTTATTCATTGATTAATCACTATCTACATACAAATAAGATGTCACCAGGTTTATGCATTGGTTCGCATGCCTAGTGAGGTGTATTCATTCATTTCCTCTTTGTTATCTCTTTACTCAATTTTATCTTTGCTTTTGATATCTCTTAAGTAAGGACTGATCTATGCATGTTTTATTTTCAAGACATGAAATGGAGATGCTTCACATATTCATATCGAAATTCATGGACTTTGCATCATAGGTAAGTCTAGGTATGCTTCTTCTTCATTTATCCTAGTCATTTCACTTTGTTGCATTTCTAGAATAAAGGGGGCAAATGTAATCATCTAAAAATGAAACTTGAGTGCTAAGAGTATTACTTGAGACCACCCATTCTTATCTTATCTGTAGACCTATCTTAGGGCCTATTTAGACACTTATCTAGCTTTTTTGTGGGCCACACACATCCTTAGACATATCAAAATTAGTCCTAAACCCTTCTTTAGGCATCCAAGCCCCTAGTACCTTAAGTTTTACCACTGGACACTATCACCATAAGTTGACCAATAGTGCCACAACTCTATTGTCCTATTTGGGTGTTATTGTCTTTTTCCCTCTTTTAAGATCTAACATATATCGTTTAAATTTTTTAATCACATAGGGTCAACCTAGACCTATTTTAAACTATGCACAAGCACCATATCGGTATATATACATGACTTTTAGCCATTTTTCCACTATATGGAAATTAGATGCAAATACACATAAACAATCTCATAATATTTTGTGCACAATCAAGGTTATCAATCCCTATTCTACCCTACTTCTACATACAATCGTCTATAGCCTTCCTAAGCTAATAATACTCAAAATTCTAGACTTAGGCACCACTCAAAGTACTCAAATCAGTATTCATACTATATTCATTTTCACTTACACTAGCACTTAGGTGGGGAGAACTACATCTAGCTTGATCCCTCCTTCGAGTATTGGTGTGTAGGAAACTCTCATCACAGAGGGGTGTTGAGGATGTCTAGCCTACCCAAATAACACCACACATTTATTACTTGTGATAATTCAAATTCCATAATCACATGGAGGTATAGGGTTTACATACAAAATCAATCATAATATGTCACAAATAGTGAATCAGGGTTTATTTTCATAGGAATAGACTTGATAGGTGCTCTTAAAAGCTTAGAATAGTTCCTACATATAGGACACTATCATCATAAGTAGAAACTATCACCACAACACTATTATCTAAGGTAGGGTTCTATTATCTAAGAGTGTTTTTGACACTTGTATCCTATTTATGACACTTAGACCAGCTCCTGTACCATTTTTAGCCTCTATATCCTTCATCTTAGTTAGTTTCCAACTAAGAATTCATTTGTCTCCTTTATTATTATTATTAGAAATATTAGTTTAGCTAAGTTCTTTCACAAGTTAGTGGTTATAATTATTGTATATTTTATACCCTAATTTATTGTATTTAGACCCTTTAACAACCTAGGGCTTACACTCCATAACCCTAAAAAATAATTTAATAAGCAATTTCCATATTTTATATTTTTTCCTAATGTCAATTTCAATGATTCATAATGATACATGTTTCTAAATCAAATTACCAAAAGGTAAGGCAGTAGAATTGATACACATATGTACTCTTAAACCTTGTTGTCTTTTAATTTCAATCATTTTAATGCTTTCAATTTCAGATTATATGCACTAATTATATACTATAACATGTTACTGGTTGAAGGTCAATCACCAACAAAAAACTCAAGTTGGACTCAAGCAAAGGCAAGGTGTGTTATGCACACCTAGTTATGCATTTATTTTCTTTTAAACTAGAAATTTCATTAATAGATTAAAGTGAAGAAATGTAGACATTATTCTTGAATTATATAACACCTCAATCTTATATACTTGGGAAATACATATCATGGATGTACCTTCAGCGTCTAGACTCTTTATATTGTCAAAATGCTTGCATACACTATTTCTCTATGCCTATTGCTTATTTTTTAGTTTGACCAATTTTATTATAATGACCCAGACCTTTTATCATGCTCAAAATGTTATGAACATATTTATCTTTTCTCTTAAATTTTTGGACCTACACTTATTTTCCAACTACCTGGACACTTGCATTTGATTCAGATGCCTACATCGATGAAAGTGTTTTATTCTAATGTAAGTGTCTAGTGCCCTAACATAATCAAAATTTCAAATTAAACATATTCCTATGGTCCACACAAGTTCTTGATGTGATATATTCTCCAAATTTAATGGTTTAAATTCAAGATCGGTCCTCATTCATTCTGAACCTAGTAACTTCTTGCCTACTCACAAGGCAACTTACCAAAAACATTCAATTAATCACTCAAGTGAGTGAAATATTTCCTATTTTTTCCTATTTCCATATGTTCAGACCAAAATACCCCAAATTTTTATACTTTTATTGAAAGGGGGCCCTTGTGAATGTTTCAAAACATCTGTGTTTTGGATTGAATGTGAAAGGGTTATTCTCTCTTGAAATTTAAAGGCAATTCGGTAAAAAAAACATGAGCCTTGATGTATCTAGTTGTGATTGTGTTTTACGGACTAATGTTGCTAATGATTGTCTTTGAGGTGATTAGTTGTAGGCTATATGGAGAAATCTAGGGTTCCTAAGCAATAAACCCTAGCAGTTTGAATTCAAAATTCCATGGGAAAAAGTTTAGTGCAAAATTATATTTTCTTTCAGTTATAGAAACCCTAAGTCTAAATTTATATTAAGCTTTTATTATGTTTTTTAACATGACTAACCATTAATATAAAATCAAGACTTGGACATCTTATTTTACCCTTTAAAACTTGAGAGCCCTTTTGGATTAACTAGGTTTTTATTAATGTTTAAATATCTTGGTGTTTGCAAGCATGAACAAAATTTTAAAGGTCAAAACCTTAGTCAAAACCTTTATACATATTAGGCTTTAACTTAAAGCTCATGCACTTTCTTAGATCTAATGTCTCACATTCAATCAGAGTTTTTGATCTAATGGCATGAACCAAAGCTGACACTGAAAGGGAGACCAATTGTTATCAAGCACTACGATTATGATCCAATGGTCCTCGTTACCTCAGAGGATTTGATCTGATGGTGTGCATCGACCCTAAAGCCCTAGGAATTATTGAGATCTTGATGTGTATCACTCAATCATTAGACTAAATTAATTCCATTTTCTTAAATTTAACAAGATCATTCCGATCATTTTACATCCATGAAGACGTAGTTGATGTTACCAAGCCCACCAAATTTAACCTAGACAAATTTTCAAAGCATAAGCAAAGGGGGAATTTATAAAGACCCTTTCAAATGAATTCCTAGCATTTTTTTGTAGAAATACTTAGTATAAAAGCCTTACCCTAAGTTAATTTATGTTTCTTAACATAAAAATACTTTAGGAACATCATTTTAAGTTTAAGTTTATATAGTCATAGGACTGATTAAAAGGTGTGCATCTTATAGGATCCAACAGTGATCGCTCACCTGCTAGATTTGATCCAAAAATGTGTCAAACCTGAAGACTTTTCAAAAGCTTCATAAATGCTACATGTGGCCTACCAATGGCTAGGTAACTGATAGAGGTACATAGATCCCCGTGAGGAGGATGTGTGGTAGCTTGTCATTCAAAGGATGAAAATCTGATGGGAACTACTTAATAAAGATGATGAATTAAATGAATTGGACCTTGTAAAACTCAATGGTGATCACTCAACCAATGGATTTGATCGAATGGTGTGATGAGCTCAAATACTTTTCAAAGGCCCCCAAATCTTGACACATGGCTAACGCATGGTTATGATAACAACTCGCAAGAGTAAGCAGCATAAGGAAGATTTTTTGAGGTGCCAAGTGGCATAGCCATGAACTTAAAGATAAAGGGAGTAATAATAACCCAAGAACTTAGATTTGGATTGTTAGATCAAAATAAAGAAAACTTTTGAAAACCAATGGCTAGTATCTAACTAGCATTTATGAAAATTGCCATGAAAGGCATAGAGCCATGCCACATAGGCTCCATGTAAGCATGGATAATCAAAATCAAAGATCTCCTAAGATCTAAAGAGAAAAGGGCATGAGAATAAGGTCAAATCAAAAATAAGGCATGTATAAGATTAAAAAGCTATATATTTACACCATTAAAACTCAAAAACCCTAAGCCCTCTATAAATAAGACCTGAGTTAACTCAATTGGTCACAAAGTAATCAAAATAGTGTAACTAAACCTTGAATCAAGTACCCTATCAAACCTTTGGTGACCTTAAAAATTTAATTTGGTGTCATCAATGGTGATAGGTAGGCAACAGATGAAGATGGAAGCATAACTTTATCTAACTTTAGATAGTGAGGAGAGGATCTTTAAAGACATAGAGCTAGACCTGATAGCCCTAAATGTGCATGGAATCAAGAACTGGTTTGAGTTATTCTTCCTTATGAAGGAATTGCAACCAATTTCCTAAGAAGAAAAGAGGAATGTCATTGTGCACTAGAGATATAATGACCTAGTCTTAATTTAACTAGAAGGTCTCCACCATGTTGTAGCCAAACCAAAGGTAATGCATTATATCAACCTCCTTACTCCCATTTTCATTGATTACAGATTAGATGGAGAATGGATCATTCACGATGGAAGCACTAAGAAGGTTGCATGAATTTCCCCTATAGCCTTTGAAACTTATTACAAGCTCTCATTGCCTCATATTGACCTCCCATCCTTGAGAGAGTGGAAAAACACCCAAAACCTAGATTCAATCCTCACACCTTGGTTAATCCAAGGCTCCCATGTATTTAGGTCCCCTAATGGTGGGATTCATATTATCTAATTTATGGAGTGCATTAGTATATCTATGACCTTATTGAATAGAGCCTTTGGTGCCCCTTCCACTACTTATGTGAGTAAGGTTTGGGTATCTTATGTTTACTACATACTAAAATGGAATTTAACCCCTCCCATTTGAAACCTAATAAGCTTTTTCTTGGCCAAACAATTCATATCCATCAAGAGAAGGACCTCCAAGAAATTATTTATGATGTCCTACCTTTTGGATTCACTTTTGGCCTTTATATATTTCCCTAGCATTCAAAGGTGGTCCCCTAATGGTAGGACCACAATCTCTCACCACTACTCTAAATTTGCATATATTCAAAAATAAGAACCACATGAAATTTATCTATGATAGTGCTTTCCAAATTATTTATGAGGCAATCACTAGTGTCCCTATGCCAAGACTTCACCCTCAAATCAAAAAACAAGAAAAAGCTATGGGAGATGTATGGTTCTATTCAGATTGCACTGTAATAAGAATAGAAGGAATCATGATTTAACCCTACCAATTGCCCATTCATGTCCCTAGTAAGATTGTAGAGTAAGATATTTCCTATCAAATCATCCAAGGTGTGGATGGGACATGCAAGAAAAATAAGAAGGCTCAGGTTCACCCCTTTCCATTGGATATTGGCAGGATTATGATCAAGGATTAGAAGCAACTGAAAGTTATGGTGATTCACAGAAATTATTTTGATTTCTAGTTGAATGACCTTTAGATGTGGGACCTCAATAACAGAGTGACCAACCACATTCGAGATAAAAAGTTCCAAAATATTGAATGCAAACATCAACCAAGTGTGGGAGATGGTATTTATACAAGGGCAAAGAACTTTGAAGAGGTCCTATCTAGGATCAAAGGCTATAATATCCAGTAGGAGCATAAGCTGATCAGAGACAATAAACTCTTAGGAGAGAGATGAAAATTGCATCCATTACATTATCGCTTATTGTTAGGTCAATCTGGAAATACTCATCAGGTCTTCTGAGCCTCAACAAGTAAAATTGGCAAAGCCACCCCAGGTTGGGCAACCTAAGGATATAAAATGAAAAGGTAAAGTTGTGGCTGAGGAGCTAAAGATAGAGCATATACCTAGTGAAGTTCCTCAACCCCACACATCCCCATAGAGACCTCCTTCCCTAGTGGAAATCATTATCATAATTTCCTTGGAGGTAGGAGAAATAGTGGAAAGTCCCCTTGTTGACATTATAGATACCTATGGTTTTGATAGGGAGGAGGATCCCTCTAATATAGCAAGCAAGGATTTGATCCCACTAGATGAAGGAAAGAGACAAGAAGAATTGGCCTTGGTGCCCTAGCACCTGAGAATAAGCCTGAGTTAACCTTCACTCATCCTACTAGTAAAGTTAACCTCTTTAGTGATGAGAACCCTATTTATGGACCAACCATTCCTGACTAGTTTGTTTATGGGAAATTACAAAAAATCCAATCTCTCTCACAATCATTGGCCTTAACCTAAGTTGGCATAGATGTACAGGATAATGTTAAGCCATGGATCCAAGACATTATAAACAAATAGGTAGAGGGATCCAAATCCTTCATGAAAAGAAATCTAGAGGATTGACACCCCAAGAGCCTCTAAGAGTTCAAATGTAGAAGTTCTCAAGCAACCAAAATTCAAGGAGTCTAACACAATAGTGAATTTTGATCTAGATACATCAAGTTTGGAGAGAATAGTGACAAAGTAGATGACCATTAGCACTAAGGAATTCATTTTTTAAAAGGTGCAACCTTTTTGTGGGATTAACTCATATTTAAGGATAGGTAGTAGGATAGCATCCCATCCATCAGGAAGATGTAGCTAGTTTGGTGTTGGCACAATCAACAATGACTATGGCTAGAATACAAGGAATGAAGCAAAGGATCCTCAACTTGGAGAAAGAGAAGTAGGGTTTAGAGGCTCAAGTCTTACTCTCAATTCCTGAGGACATATCACAAGTACTAAATAAATATTTGTTGGATACATTTGAGGATTTAAATAACATCAATCTTAGATTAAGTGCTTTAAACCATCAAGCTAAGATGGCACAAGCCTTAATCACCCAATGGAAAGATTCTCAAGCTCAGATGATAGAAATCATCAAGGTGCATAAGACAAAGTAGGCCTTAGACTTCAAGATCATCAAGCTTAGACATATAGATATCCTCATGGTAGTTTTGATGGATAAGAAAGAAGATTGGATCACCTGGTGCAACAATGTCAACAAATTCATCAAGGAAGACAAGAACTTGGTAACCAGAATGGAGAAACTTTTGGGGAGCCTGTTAGACAACCCTTCTCAAACCATTTCTATGGACCTGATCAGTGATGGAGAATTTAAGCAGAGAGTTGGTGTCCACATCCAAGGCATTAAGGACTATCAAGACCATTCTATCAAGGATAATTAGAATAACCTTGACACCATCCTTACTTCAAGGAAGAAAATCACATAAGCACAATGTATCAAGGAACTCATGGCTAAGAGTGACAAGGAATTTGACACATTAGAAAATTAATAGGAGGATTTCCTAATGAATCCTATAGTGGATTTTGAGCTAATCAAAGAGAAATACACCAAGGTGAAAGACTTCCTCAGACAAGGCTAATTGAAGGGCCCACTACCAATGTAATTTGTAAAATAATATCCCTTTATAACAAATATATGCTAACATGTTAGTATATAAGGTTTCATTTTGTCAATTTTAATGTAGTAAGTCATATAAAATGTAATATTTTTATTAAGGATAGTTATCCTTATCCTACATGTGGATATTTTGAGAAAGTTAATCGGTGAACCACCTATGTTTCCTATAAATAGGTAAGGGATTACCAATTTTTAGGAGAGATATTTTGAGAAATTGTATACTAGGAGCATTTAAGATAACTAAGGAATTATAAAAATATTATATTTATAGTTTGTTAAATGTTAATGTTGTCTCTAAATTGCATGTTATCATCTTAAGTTTGAAGGAATCTTGGTACTTTGAGTCACATTCTCTATCATAGGGTTGTTGATTTGTGTTAATGCTAGATTAACTATAAAAATCTCAAGTATACTTCATTTTATTTTTCTCTACACTTGGATGTTCTTAGGCTATTTAGACCATAGTAGTAAACATTTAAAGTAAACTTGGTTCTTACTTATGATTTTTATATTTCCTCTAAATTTTGCTTGATTTGTGAGGTAATCTAAGTTCATGTTATTTTATAATATAAACTGGTTCATGCATGCTCAAAGTAAATAGAATTTTTTCATAATATTTGAGATGAGAATTTGCAATCACATTTCATTTCTACCTTACCCTTCCCTTTTCTTATTTTTATCAAGACTCACTTTAGTTTAAATATTATTGTTAATATTCATTTATATTAGTCTAAAAATCATCAAATTCATAAAGATCTAAAGATTCAGACCCTAGTGGCTCCCAACCACTAAACTAAAAAAATATTTTGGATATTTCCCATACTCTACTTCTGTTCCACCATATACATCACTAAATTGTCACAAACTGCAACTCATCCCTTGGATTTTTCAAATCCTAAAATGAGAAGGGTTCATCAACACTGAAGAGGACATGTGGTTCATTTAGAAGTATCAACACCATATCAATCATAAGGAAATAATATCTATAGATCTTAAGTACTTCAAGATCATTCCATGAAACACATTTACCAAGTTATAAGTTAGTCATTTTTGTACTTATTTATCACACATTGCATGATTCACACACAAGACAACACGTAGGGGAGAACTACATAAGTCTAAGGCCCTCTTCCTATATTGTTTATGTAGGTAGCACTCATTGATAGAGAGGTATTTGGGGTATCTCGACACTATGTGCCCACTAACCCTTTGTTCCCATAGCCACTATGAAGAACAAGAATTGGGGTTTTCTCATTAGACAAGGAATGACAACCCATGGCCCAAATTCGAATGCACCATATCAAAGGTGATATATAACCCATAAGTATCTAGGTGGTTGCATCCAATTATAGTAGGTATTCTGTATTGGACACCTAAATTTTATCTAGATATAAGCATCTACATAATCATCCCAAGTTAATGTAAGTGTCCACAACTATAAAGGCTATAAAGGTACAATTTCCAAAATCAGGCAACTGATCTAGAATCCATATCTAGTCTAATTTATGTCTTTTCTACATCCAAATATATAGTAGCATCATAACCATCTAAGTATCTTATTTTCATTATCATTTCAATATCTAGCATAGTTTTAGTTTCCATTTTTAGCATATCTCAGCATAGTAAATTTAGTATATGTTTATCTAAGTTTTATAATTAATTGGTTAGCTTTAGAGATAATCTACCATCCTTGATCCCTAGGCTATCTCTACCCCTTTAACCCTATATTCTCATATATATACAATTTAATTACTTTAATCATAAATAATTATGTTTTGAATTACGGTGATTACTTTTAGATTAGTAATAACAAATTACCTCATGATTAGTGAGTTTAGAATCAATGTTTTCTCTAAAAGAGAAGATAAATACTCATGATTATAAATCTAAATTTGACTCACTCTAGAGAATCTATAAGTTATTACAAGAAATAAGTAAAAATGAAATAATTTATTTCAAATAAACCAACTGAATGAATTAATTATCAACTATCTTACACTTTACAAATAGAAGTGGTCTATATATAACAAAATCAAAATTTATAGTCTATCTTTTCTTTTGATTGTGTGATATACATGTGTGTAATAATCTCCATATTAATAGGCACACGAGAGATGAGGGGGTTATGTTATGAGTTCCACTTATCCTAATCTAAGATTATGAGGTGTGCATGCTAGTCTGAAAGAGCAAAGCTAAAATTAACTAAGTAAAACTTAAATAGAAGTCACATATATAAAAATATTACAAATCTTGTCACTTGAAATTGCACCCCTTAAGGATATGTTTCAACTCTCCTAGTTCAATTTTCATAATGGAAATACTTCAGGGTTGTGGGTGACCCAAATTTGAGGTGAGTCTCTAGATTAGGGCTAGTTCCCTTAATGTACCACTTAGGATTGAACCTAGTACTTACTTTGGGGGTGAAAAGGGAGAGAGATAACTAAAAACAAATCTAATCTAGGGTATGTGATACACCAAATAGATGGTCTACTCACACCACTTATAATGTACTTAGAACCAAAGAGAATCTCGCACATACACTTCATCCAATAAAACACTCCTCTTCTACATCAATGTTTCAATCATGGGGTTTTGAAGAGAGTCTAGGTTAGGAAGACTTATATAATAGGTCTTCTAGAAATACTAATTAATAAGCTACTCACTATACCTACAATCCACATTAGACACTTCTTGTTAACCTATAAAAGAGACTTTTCAAACTACACAAGGAACTAAGAAGGACAACATGTTGAGGTAAGAAAAATACACTTGCACAAGACCAACAACCATAACATTCACTTATTGTAAACATGATTGAGGTAAAACAATATTATTTATTAGTTCAAGGAAAATTTTTATCAAGGTTTCACCATACTCAGGTGGAGAGATCCCTACAATAGCCAAAAAGGCCAGTATTTATAGCAATTGTGAGAGAAGAGAGAAAAGGTGAAGCTCAAGAGTCATTAAGACACTTGTCAAGCAAGGATACTGATTTAAAATAGCATGGAATCAATAATGAGATAGGTCTTTTAAGGAAAACAAGGACAAATGTCCCTCAAACTCATCTAACTCCTCCATATGTGGTGTAGATGCTATTTTACTTAAGAAACTATCTTCATGATTTTCCCTCATTATACTACATCATCACTGATTAAGGTTAAGTATAATAATTGGTATAAAGATTAGGGGTTACTGACAAGAATTTACATGCATTGGATTGGTCTAAAACCATTCATATCTTTCTGTCTATGAGTAATCATCTCTAAAAATTACAAATGACTCTCATGCACCTCTAACACTTGGCACACAAAATGCTTCCAATTATACAATCTTATCCATGCACAAGGAGTAATGATACCTTTCAATAGTGTCCATGCCATTAGGTTCAGGAATCAAGCCTTAAAAGGCTTCCCAATTAGAGTTTCATCATTTTCACTAAGCGTTCACTACTTGTTCACTATGGTTGGCTGAGATGAAGGAGATGATAGGCACACTTAGGATATTATATAGCTCAATATATTAACATTAGGACTTATAAAAATTCCCAATCTCTCTTAAAATTGGTTGCATCCTTTGAAACTCCTCCATGCCTACAAAAGACACAAACTATCAAGAAAATCCCTATTATATACCATTCATATAGTTGTAGTATAACTCAATAACATGGGGAGAATCCTTGAATAATCCTATAAAACTCCAAATCATATCCTTATCCAACTTGAATCATTTAGATGTTCCATTTTCAATATCTTCTCCATCAGGTCCTTAGAGAGGGTTTGTGAGGGTTTTCAAGCAATTTCAAGTCTTAGCATTTATTCATAGAGAATACATGTTTAAGTGTTGAACTAATTCCATTGAGGGCTTCTTGAGGACCCTATCTAACATCCCAAAATTCCTTAACTCTCCATTTAAATCATCATGGGAGATAAAAGCATTTCAAATTGGCCAATCAAGTCATTTTTGAGCATTTTACATGGTCTGGGTGCCTTCAAGCCAAGAAATGGATCATTAGTTATCTTATCTATAAATTGAAGACTTATAAACCTCTTTATATGCTCCAAGAATTTTATTTAATAGGTCTCAATTTTTATTCACCCTAAAAGGTGATAGGACTACTTTCAAGCATTAGGCCTCATATTAGGTCTAGTGTGTTGTGACTGCAACCCTTATTACCTAGACTACCCTATTTAGTTTCAAACCTTAAAGGTTAGTTTTCCATGTTTTTATGGATTTTATACAACTCTTAAAACCTTCTTGGAAGGTTTCTATGGCTTTGGTCCACTTTCCTTTTTTCTATTCCAAAGTTGCAAGTTTTGTGCAAAGGGGAAGTAGCCCCCGTTTGAGACAAAATATGGGGTACTTCCCCTATTTTCATTAAAAAAAAATTGTGTAGGCTTATAAAATTTATCATGGTTCTCTCCACAAAATATCATCCCTTGATTCAATCATTTTACCATCCATCTCTCTCAAATTCCAAAACTAACTTTTTAAAGGTAGACTGTGGGGAGCTTTTAGCAAATTGGCTAAGTTTTCATCATTTAGGACCCTTCATTTGATTGATTTTCCATTTATTTCATGATAAAAATGTCACATAAACTTCCATGGTATTTATATAGGTGGTTCCATCTTTTATCCCTTAAACAAGTTCACCTCTTACTTTGACCTTAAACCATGCTCAACACTACATAAAGACTATTGTAGGTGTATTTCAAGGTTTAAGGGGTATGTATGAGTTTTTTCAAATTTATTATGACTTATATGGGTCCTTTTTACCATAATTAAGGTTATTATAATCTTAATCCATCATTATGACCCATCAAGTCTCCCAAACACCCTTTATGCCCTTGAAAACACAAGATTATGTTCAACATGACTGTGTTTCTTGTTTGAAAGGCTCCTACCTATAGCTTTCTATGCCTAATTTGACCTAATGCAATGTTTTAAAACCATTATCTAATCATTCATATTCATTTCATAGTGAATTGACTCTCTTCTTTGGTGATTATACCATACCAACTCCTAGAAATATCATCTTCACTAGTCACTACATGCTTGCCTAACTAAGATAGTTAGCTTACCCCTACCTGTAGGTGTTAATGACCTTAATTAGTTTATTCATAATTAGTGTGGATATTCCTTTAATTCCATTTTACCATAAAATTATCACTTTACCCTGCACTCACTTTGTAGGATCTCAAAACATCAAAAGGCATAAAGCTTGGGTTGATTGTATCATAACCTATTGTAGGTGCTTATTGAGGTCATCTGTATGGACTGAAGGTAAGTGTGTGAGGTACATGCATTAAAATCATATTATCTTTTTTTTATATTGAGTTATAACATACCTCTTATCTATTGGAATCATTTGATCATGATGTTAGGTCTAAGTTATAACTTTGAGTGATAAAGATCTCCTTTTGAGCTTGGAACTATAGATCTATCTGCCTACTCACATTGCATTAGGGGCCATCTTTGAGCTCTTCAATAACCACCTTCCCTTAGGTATATACCTTTCAAAATTTTCATATTTTTTTTTTCATGCCAAGTTTTACAAGATGATCATAACTAGGTGTTGTAATTATCTTAGCAAAAAAAGTATAGAATATATATAAAACCTCCTAGACCTCTGTTTAGTTCCTTTAGGGATAAAGGCCCTAAAATATTAGACTCTACTATGTAATGATTCCTTAACACTTAGTAGGCTACCAAAGTACTTAAACTTTCTCCCTAAGCTATTAAATTGTTTCATAGTCCTTATGTAAATTCAAACCTATCAATTTACTTCCATACAAACCTTTGTAGCTCTACAAATGACACATATAGGTGTATACTTCTAAGTGTAAGGCAGTGAGGGTGATATGCCACAAAAAAAATCCTAGGAGAGGCTCTCTTAGGAATTTTAATGAATCTTATGTAAATTTAAGTAATTGGAGAACAAGTACATCTCTCCAAACATCAACATGATGTCATCAAGGCATGTAGGTGAGTGTCTTGACCTGTGTTAAGCAGGTAGAGATATGGAAGGAGAAAGAATATGTAAGGAAAAGGCCTCCAAAACACTCAAAATAATTTCCCATTCTAAAATATATGACCATTATCATAAAACACCCTGAAAGGGAATAAAAACAACCTCTCCCAATCTTGATGACACATGTAGGTGTGAAAAGAGCTAGTTTAAAGGCACAAACAAGCCTAGAAGAGGCTTATTGAATCTTTGAGAGATATTAAATCCAAAAAACAATGGAAAAACTATTTATATTTATTATACAACATTTATAAACACCTAAAAATAACCAATATTTCAAATCAAATCAAAATATTCTAAAATAAGCTCAAACAAGGACCCCTCATGGATGTGAGTGCATATAAAGTTGTTTGGCTTCTTAGAAATGGTTCATAAAGTATTATCCATGAAAATAAAACTTTTTAACATGAAAATTAAGTTTACTAAGACTCCTCTCAACCCTAATATCAATCCTCCTAACTCCACCTGTATGGACTATACCAAGCATTTGAAATTGACTTTTCTTGGCTTACAAAGGCAAGAAAGAAGGAGTAGAAGAAAAAAATGATCTATCTAATGAAATATATGCATACCATGCATGGAATAGACCTTATTTAGTTTAAGAGACACTTTCCCACATTTTAAGTTGAAGGTGAGCTCACCAAGTCCATACAAGTGACACTAAGGGGTTGTTTTGGAGGAGTTTTCCCTATTTTCATGCATGAAACTACTTATTGACTACAATATGACTAATTACTAACATATTATAACCTTATCCACATTTAAAAATTTCTTGGTGAAATTTTTTCTTCCATAACCAATCAATACATGTCATTTAATGAGCCAAAAATGTGATAAAAAGGCACTTTTGACATTAAAAACATAACAAAGGGAAAATTTATGACTTAGGAGCACCTCAGAACATTTAAATGAAGATATTAGGACATTTTAAAGATAATTTTATCCTTTTACCATGTTTGACCAAATTTGACTCTGGTTGACTAGATAAGTACAAGGAAGTTAGGCTTAGACTAAGGCTAGAGCAGGGATGGGTGAGGTGTTTAAACACAAATGATACCCTTTTATACATATAGGAACCTTTGAAAAAGTTTAAATATGTATGGGTTGACCCAATTTAACTAAAATTTAAATTTTTTTCAACAAAAATAACACCCTCCCTTAAGTTATATTTAGGAAAGTCTAACAAAAAATAAATGAGGCTCTTAAGTTTCTAAAAATAGATCCTATAAACTAGTCTTGATAAGGTGCCCATGTAAAAATGTTCCCTCATAAGCAAATAAAAGGATAAAACATATAAAAAACTTCACCCTAAAATAGATATGAGAGAAGGTACCCATGTATAATAAGCTACAACATAGAAAAAATGAGATATAAAACAATGGTCTTTAAAAATACTAAACTAAGTACTTGGGAAGGCTACATTGGATGGGATGAAATACATTATTGAAGATGCACTAGATGGGATGAAATTCATCACTGAATAAAGTGAAAGAAGTGAAATAATAATGGCTACATGGTGAAGAACTAAAAACTACTCAAGTGATCCCAATCTATTACTTGTTTACTAAAGATTGATGTTTGGGATGTTAGCTAGTAATACTACCAAGCAAAGTGTTAAAAGTACAAAATATTACACCAATAATGCCATCAACTTCCTAAATTAGATGCAAAGGAAACTCAACACCCAAAATAATTAGTAATTTTACACACACCCTCCATAATTTTGGATGGGTTGAGTAGATGAAAAAATATGTATGAGTGACCTAAATCAACTACTCAAACATAAAACAATGATATAAGTTGGATATGCCACAATCTGCTCACTAAAATTAGAATAACTGACTATCAAGGAGTCACAGAATACATAAATGGTCTTTCAAATAAGGATGGCCCTAATAGTGATGAGAGAAATTAGTAGCTAAAATAAAAATGGTGCACAAAACAAGGTACACATGCATGAAGGTAGACTAGGCTGTAAAAATCAAACCCCTCATGGCACTTTATAATTTACTATAAGTATAAATATCCTAAAAAAACCAAATGAAGACAAGGAAGACACTATATACACTAACATAAATCCTAAATAAGGAGATTGTCTATATGTTGAAGAAATGCCATATCAATGTGAGAGTAGCTTTGAAAAAAAGGAGCATAACTAAGCAATGAAGAATAACACAAAATAATAAAAAAGGCTAAAATAAGAAGGCAAAATATGACATATTTATGACTTGCAATCGAGAAAAGGGTGTGTGAAACAAGGCACACATGCATGAAGGTAGACAAAGATGTGAAAAAACACAACAAATCCCCCATGGCAGTTTATAAAATATTATGAGTATGGTAAAAATATGCATTAATAGAAGCATCATAAAGAAATTTAAAAGTCACTTTATACATGAGTGAAGTTTACATTTTCTGATGTAGTTCAATAGAGTTTTATAGAATTTTACATGTACTAAATTACAAAACAAAAAATAAAAATATATTCCTAATATATAAATGAATCAATATAAAGTCATTTTTGTGAATAAAATTAAAAACCATACACTTAAAAAAAATAAAAAGTTAATCTAACATACGAATCAAAATATATGGCTATTTGAAGGTTCAAAAAATAGGCAACATTGGTAAATTTTGTAAAACCTTTAAATTTCTAAAAAAATAGGCCACCAAAATGGGAAATAAACCCCACCATTTTTAATATCTCAAATAAAAAGGAGTGAAAAAAACACACTTACAAGCCTCTCGGATCAAAGATATGGCCTCTATAAGTTTGAAGCTTAAATATCATTTCTCAATGGTTCAAGCAAAAGAAAAAAAATTCACAAGGGGTTAAAAATTCTAGAAGTTGGTCACATGGGCACTAGAACCATGTGACTAGGTGCTAATAATGTTTTAATAAAAACTTACTTTGAGTGAATCAAACCATAACATGTTGAAGCTGGAAAGCCTTAATCAATTCAATGTAACCATCACACCACCCAAGTGCACATTACATAAAGTGATAAATAATACCTGAATTATCTTAATCCACCATACCAAATGTGATGCACTGATATGAATAGGAACAAAATACTTGTAGTATCAAGTGCAACATGGTTTTGAAGGTTAAATATGTGGCATTAGTGGTGATGATTGCATCCACATAGGTGGTGGTGGTGTAAATATGTGATGCCACCCCAAAACATTATTTAAATAGTAATAAGGGATTACCCCATTACGAAATGCAACTTCAAAAATTTCCCTTCACATTCAAATGCTCACCACAAGTGCCTCGGTGTTCCATTTTTTTAAAAACCATAAATATTCAAAAAGATCTTGATGAGAATTATCTAGTGATGTAAAATTTGACCCACATTTTCAATAAAAAATGCAAAAACCCCATTAACTTCTTTTTACTCCTTGTTTGTCATGCAAGTCAGAATTTTTAAATATTCGGATAAAATCACCAAAAGCTTAAAAAAATGTATTTTCTAAATAATAATCATGAAAAATAGTTGCATGCACCAATAAAATCTATTTTTTTTATAAAAATAGAAAAAACTTGGGAAAAATCCATCATTTTAATGTTTTGTCATAAATAAAATAGACTTAGAGGGTGATTTTGAAAACCCAAAATATGGGTTGAAATGAAAACTTGATTAGGGGCCTAGGGAGTTATGTGGGAATAATAGATTGATGAAAAACACATAAATCCATAACTCAAACTAGTATAAAATCATTCTAACACCATGAAAGAGAAAAAATCTCATTATTATATCTCAGAAGATAGAAGTGTTTGACCCTTTTTGGAAATTTAAGGTTTGGGGGGAATAGTCTATTCCAGAGTGATATGACATACTCCTAAAAGTAGGCTAATTGAATAATTTAATTTATGATATTCAATTTCAATGTTGAATTATGAAAATTCTAAATATAAAAATTACAATGTTAAACAATATTTTGATTTAATAATAACAAAGAAGAAACAATCCTTAGTTTATGCAATGATGTATAACTAGATC
The DNA here is from genome assembly GCA_037957365.1 of Torreya grandis. Lineage (NCBI taxonomy): Eukaryota > Viridiplantae > Streptophyta > Pinopsida > Cupressales > Taxaceae > Torreya > Torreya grandis. Next base: position 158,407 of record JARHVA010000237.1, read on the forward strand.
TGAGATGCACATGTGTGGAAACAAGCTTTTTAATGTTCATGAAATAGTCTTTAGATTTTGTAAATATTTTTTTTAGATACCTAGATACTTGTGTTTCCCTATGGACACTTACATCAATGTTATTATTGGAATCCTAACGTAACTACGATATATATAATATTCATTATATCAAGATGAAAAACTAGGGTGTTTTTAGGTTTTCTATCACCTTTCATATGATGTATTTAGCTCTTGTGAATAGGTTATCGATGATTATTTGTATCTCAAACCCTATCTCTCCACCTTATGTTAGGTTACCTTATTAAAAATGGGTTTGTGGGCTCATGATGTTGAGCTAACCCTAAATTCCCCTTTATCGATGGGCAGTACTTACATAACTAATACTCTAAAGAACTCAAACTTATGTAATTATCCCTTATGTTTTTGAATGTGTACGCACAAGGGTGAAATATACTATATGAGGATGCATGCACTAATCTAGATTGCAACTTAAAAAATATGGCTCATGGATTATCTTTTGAGTGCTTCAGTCTTGTAATATGATTGCTCCTATGTTTGATATGAAATTAAGATGAATAGGGTAGAATAGCTTGGTTGTGTATTTTATTGATTAAGCTTTTGTAAGTGGTTTCTTGGTAATTACTAGATTTCCAAATGAAGTAGTTCTACCTTGTATTTATACTATCTCTTTTTAAATAATCCTCATGGATGGGTTAATGTCATTCTTAGGTTGGTCTGTACACATTAAAAGATTTGAAAATTTGAGTGTTTGTAGGATAAGGACACTTGCATTACAACAGAGGCAATAACATTGATGTTACCATCCTTTCCTAAACACAATTATCCAAGATGGAGGAAAGTTATTGAGGTTCTGTAACTAAATGTGAAGGATATATATCAGCATTTAGGTGTTTTATGGCTACAGGTGATCTAGATAATTAGAATAATTAAGGTTGGACTAAGAGGTAAGTAATTATACCCAGTATGGTGGTGAGTACAATCATTTTGGTTGTGAGGAAGGTCAAACTAAAGGGTATATCCATGAGATATATTTTTCAAGTGTATAAGACTAGTTTTAAATATTAATCAGTATTTTAGTATCTGCATTTGGCCCCAATTTAATATAGTTATGAATAAGGATGAAATTACTAGTTTAAAGGAAAAGAAGTGTATCATGGTGTGTTAAACACACCTTGTCTTTGCTTGATCCCACTTGAATTTTTTGGATGTGGATGAATTAAAACCAAGAGCATGTTATAGGTGTAATTATTATATATGATCTTAAAATTAAATAATTTGAAAATACTTGAAAGAAAGAGAGCAAGGAAAGAGTACACTAGTGTGTCAATTCAACCATGTTGCTCCTTGGTAGTTTATCTTGGTAGGGATGCTTCTTATCTAAAGCATTGGAAAGATATTCACAACTAAAACTTATATATTTGAAGAGGGTAATTTAAGGGTGATCATGCCCCTAATTTGGTATAAGGATGAATTTTTTTGAGTCTATTGAGAGCATAAAATTTCAATCACATAACTCAAGTGTAAATCAATTTATCCAATTTAGACAATTTAGCCAATCTCTCTTGAATCAAATGGTGTAACCATATCAACCAACAATAATAGAATAATAGTGTCAAGTACATCATAGGAGTAGAATGTCAATCACACTAATAAAAAATATCCAACTATTGCAACAGATAAAATCCCAATTGTTGCATCGTGGTAAGGTCGGTATATAAATGTATGTATAATTTTTTGAAAGTGTATCTATAATTTGATGCAATTACACCTTGAATATGTCTCAAGATAAAATATATATCAAAATTTAACCTCTAATATATAACATTTGTATAATATGTATCATAAATATAAAAATATTTATCCCTAATATGTTCTCAATACAGAGAATTCTATCTCAAATGTATATCAAATCATGTAAATTGTGTAAACAAAATCAAATTCTTCTTATTTTGTCAACTGTATGTATGTGGAGTCATGTCTTCTATGACATCTCCCCACTAATATGCCCCCCATTTTTAGGTTAGGGTATTGCAAAATTTATAATCACCTTATCTCAAAAGGATAAGACAACTATGTTGTATCTGTGTGAATCATGTAGTAAACATACATATAGTAGTGTCATGTTAAAGTAGATATATCAATGAAGCTCATAGTATGCATACAAAACAAGCCCTAAAATGTATGATAATAATCATGGAAACATATATAATATAACAATTTTAGAAAAAAATCAAGCACACACATAAGAGTACTCAAATATCACATAAAGAGGGGTTCAAAGAGACCACAAACAAGGGGCATGTTCAAATGTCTCACACTCAAGTGTAAGATGTGAAAATTTATACGCACTAAATAAACAAGAAACACTCAGAGAACTATGGACAATAAGTAAAGGAACATGTTCAAATATTCTACATTCAAGATGAAGAAGCAAACAATAAGTATACCCAAGTAAGCTAATGTAAATATATGGAGTAATGAGATATAAATAACCAATAGAATCATGTCATACTATTCAATGCATACATGTGTTACTAAATTTTCATGTATAATAACATATCAAATACATTTTGTAATATAGTAACATGACTACATGCATGTGTAATATATATAATCTCTATAATATATTAGAAAATGATCATAAAATAATAGAACCTATGTCAATTGTGATCATAAAAAAGAAAGATTCCCCCAACATAGTGCATTACGTCAAAAGAGGAAAGCTTTAACATCTACATACTTGAGATATCATGGGTCTAACATATGCTTGCATTACATTCAAATACCTGTGAAACATATGTGTGTGTATAAATGATATGTTATCTACAAACATAAAGTAAACAACATGTGAAAATCCTAGTAAACATGTGAAACACTAAATATTTTTGTATTTTTTAAATTATTTGGATTTTTTTTAATTTCTTGAATATTTGATTATTTTTGAACTTTTGAATTTTTTTTGAATTTTTAGAATGTTTGTAAATAGAGTGTTATCCTATGATCCCATATAAAATAGTCTCATAGGGTGTTCTATATTCTGAATATTTTACAATAAACTAGTCATGATGTCAAGGATCATGTATATGTGCCAAATCTAAAATTCAAGAATTTATAATGCTCTGTGTATGTCTCATAGGAATTTATGATGGTGAAGTAGTAATATAAGATGTAAGGTTTCATAGAACCCATTATTTAGTGTTTTATAATTTCCTTAGTGTAATAGTGGGTGTTACCCATTTTGAAATATGATATTTTTTTAGGTAAATGACTATGTTGAGAAGGTGTGAATGAGGATCTCGAAGAGTCCACTATAACTCACTGATGTAAAGGCATCCCAAGTATGGGTCACCTAGGAAATGTTTTTGTATGTTGCTTACCCTTTCATAAATGATAAACCTTAGTAGTTTGTATAATCAACTATCATGGAACAAAATTTGCCTATTGCAAAGGTTGTTCATATAAAATCCCAAAAATTATAATTACCTTATTGGCATGAATATACTTAAGATAACCATGTATTATGGAAGGTACTGCATAGAACTTATGTATCCAATGAAGTCCCAATAACATATTGAATACTCTCATATGTGGTATAAATGAAAACATAGTGGTCATACATGTTAGACCAACCTAAAGAGGTACATAAATCTCACCAAACACTTGTTATAGTTTCCCATCGAATGATTTTATCATTTTAGTTGAAGGTAATGAGTCATCATGTGTGTATCCAAAATGTGTGAGCTCATGGTGCATACATTCTTGCTAGCATCATTGTCAATCATGACATTGTATATATGTTGATGATTAATATATGCCATAATAAAAAAAGTTTGAAGATCTGAGTCATCATACATAATCTCATGGTCATCAAATGAAATAGAAGGTATCAAAACAATAGGAGGTATATCATATATAAATGTACCAATAATCCCATCTAATGGATAGCCATAAAGAGATGGAAGAGGATGTTCATGATATGATATTTGCACTTATGTAGTTTTTTTAGAATGATCTTGTAATGGACTATTGAATATATTTTGGTTTTGATGATCATTTGGCTATGATCTTGAATATGTAGGGGAAGCCTACAAGGTAAGTTGATCACTATCAATAAGGTTATCTATCTTGTGATTTAGTTTATAAAATTTGTTCATAGAATTCCTTGTACATTAATGGAAGTCATAATAGGCATTGGCATCATATCATTTTGGTAAAGTTCAACTCATATCAACCACTATAGGATGAGGGAGAGATATGAGATAACACTATACTAGCTTTAGGAATAATGAAGCTAGAGACTCAAGTAATCATGAAAATTATCTCATAGGTGCATTTGATAATATGACCCTATTAGGTGTTTGAAACACTGTATTAACTATGGTAGTTGTGTCCTTTTTAGCCTCAATAGGTTTTACCTTATAACCTAGTTTGATATGAAAATTGTTAATGGATGTAGTTGGTGTGTTATCTAAATACTTGAGCTTGTTCAATATATAAAGTTTCATTTCTCTATCTCAAAAAATATGGCATATGTCATAAAAAGATTTGAATTTATTGAAAAAAATAGACTCATGTAAAGGAGTAAACAAACTTTGCTTGAATATGTCTTTAAGATCTTTATCCACCATTGGATTTTTTATTTTTACCAACATTGTCTTAGACCTCAAGACATATTCATTAATGTGTTCATTAATTCCTTGTTTTGTCTTATAATTTTATGCATATAACATATTTTCAATAATGTTGATTAAAAAATGTGTTAAAAATTAATCAGCTAGGGATTTGAATGTTTTTATGGATTGTATTAGTAGATCATAGAATTATCTCAAATCATAGTCCTTTAAGATTCTTGGAAATAATTTGGTCAAATTTTTATCATTAGAATCATAATCAAGGGATGCCACATAAAAGTATCAAATATGTTGCTTGAGATCACCTTTTCCATCATTAAGTGTGAACTTCAGTGCAAAAAACTAGCTAGAAAAGGGTACAAAGATATCATAAGTGCAATAGGGTTATGTAATACATCTTGTGAATCAATATAATGAGGTGATTTCATATAATTTTTATCAATGGTGGTAACATTATCTTGCAAAAAAAGATATTGCACACTTTGATTACTAAGGTTTGAAGTTTGAGAAGTCACCAAAGGAGTTGCAAACTTTTGTGTTGAAATAGGCATTAAAATTGGTAATTAAGTTGAAGTGTAATGGTTCCCATGGATGATTTATCAATAGTAGTACCATAAGTGTTAATTATTAGATGTGGATGTAGTAACCTTAGCATGTTTACTAATTTCATCTATTGTAACATACAAAAGGGCATCAAATGTCTCTTTATTTGCATTCAAATGATTGATTCATGCTTCTTTTTCTATTATTTAAAAACAATATTTGTGATTAGGATTTTCCATTGTTTATAAATGAAGACAAAATTGTGAATAATTAAAGCAAATTAGAACTAAAAATAAACATAGAAATATGAAATCCTAGGAGTTTATAAACCCTAGAACATACTAGGTTTGCATGGAAGACTCAAATATTGGGTTCACCAAATTTTATACCCTTTTTAGAAATTCAAGGGTTAGGTGGGAATAGGCTATTAAAGAGTGATATAGCATAATCATAAAATCATGCCAATTAAATAATTAAAATTATGATATTCAATTTTTGTGTTGAACTATGAAAATACTAAATATATAAAGTACACAGTCAAATATTATTTTGATTTCATAATCACAAAGAAGAAACAATACTTAGATTATGAAATAATATGTAGATAGATATGAGATACACAGGTATGGGAATAGGTTATTTGATGTTCAATAAATAGCCATCATATTCTAAAAATATTATTTTTGGTTGTTTGGACACTTGTGTCACCCTATGGACACTTGTGTTGATGTTACTACTTAAATCTTGACATAATCATCATGTATAAAATATCCATTATATCAAGATGTTACTACATGTGTCTTTATGGGTTTTTTATCATAGGTTATTAATGACTATTTTTAGCTCAAAAACTAGCTCTCTACCTTAGGTTAGGTTACTTTGCTAGAAATGGGTTAGTGGGTTCATGGTGTCAAAATGATCCCAAAGAGCCCTTTGTCAATGGGTGTTGTCTACATAACCAATACTCCAAAGAATGCCTCAAACTTATATATATTTTCCCCTATGTGTGGTAATGTCTATGTGTAAGGGTGAAATATAATATATGACAATAAATGTAGTGATCTAGCTTATAACTTGAAAAATATGGTTCATGGGTTATATTTTGAGTTCTTAAGACCTATAGTATGACTGATCATATTATTGATATGAAAATATGGATGAATAGAGAAGAATAGTTTGGTTGTGCACTTGATTGATTGAGATTTTGTAAATGATAGATGTCAAAATGAATTATATTTAAATTTTATTTATAATCTCTTTTGAAATAATCCTCATGAAAGGGTTAATGACATTCTTAGGCTAACCTATACACATCAAAATATTTGCAAATTTGAGTGTTTATAGGGTAAGAAAACTTATGTTGTAGTAGGGAAAATAGCATAAACATTATTTTCCTACCCTAAATTCAACTATACAGGATGAAGGAAAGTAATTAAGGTTATGTAACTAATTGTGAAGAATATATATCAACTTTTAGGTGTTATGTGGTTACAAGTGATTTGAATAATTAGAATAATCAGGGTTGGATTAAGAAGTAAGTAATTAAACATAATGAGGTGGCCAGTGTGAACCTTTTGGATACAAGGAAGGTCAAATTAAAGGCTATAACCACAAGATATATTTATCACGGCTACAAGACTAGTTTGACATATAAATCTAGATTTTAGCATCTACAAGAATTTGTTTCAAGAAATAAGTAATAATAAAATAATTTATTTCAAATAAACCAACTAAATGAATTAAATATTATTTAACCCTATAAATATCTATATTAGGGTTATCTAGGGTTAAAGGGGGTAGAGATATCCTAAGGCACAAGGGTGATAAACTATCTCTATAGTAGTATAATTAGATGTTAAAACTCAGATAAACATATACTAAATTTATTATGCTAAGATAAGTTAAAAATAGTAAGTAAAACTATGATAGTTATGGAAATGACAAAGAAGTAATGACTTGGTTTTAATGTTCAGATAGTTTTGGATCCAGAACAAGTAAGAATTATATTGGAATATGATTTTGGAATAGTTTCCAAATTCTAGATTGAGTGCCTCTAGAGTTGTGAACACTAGCATCATCCTAGGATGGTTGTGTTGATGTTATTATCTAAAATTGATACAGGTGTCTTATATAGAATACTTAATGGAAAATAATGTAATCACCTAGATGTTTTTGGGTTTGTATGCACCTTCACTCTAGTGCATTCAGATCTAGGTCATGGATTGTTGTTCCCCACAAAATTGTAAAACCCTAATTATTCATCTTTATAGTGACCTTGGGGAAAAAATGAGTGTATGGGTACATGGTGTCAAGTATACCTCTCTATCAATGAGAATTTCCTTCATATCCAACACTCTAAAGAGGGACTCAGACTAATGTATTTCTCCCCTACATATTGGATTGTGTGTGAATCATGCAATTGTGCAAAGCAAGTATAATAGCGACCTAGCTTGTAAATTGGAAAATTAGGATCTTGGGTTGCTCCTTTAGTACTTCTAACCTATGTATGTGTTATCCCTATGATTGATATGAAAATAGTATAAAATGGGGAAGCTTTTATTCATTGATTGCTTGAATTAATGTTTTGATAAGTTACCGTAGGTCTTTTTAAGGTGAGGAATGAATGAGGGTTGATCTTGTATTTATATCAATCCCTTTGGAGAAATAACTCATATTAAAGAACTTAAGTCAACTATTAGGATATGTTTCATTTTTAAATTAGATGAATTTAGGGTATTAGATAATTAGGTCATAGTAGGACACTTACGTTGATGTAGGTGTCTATCTGAGATGTTAATGTTTAAGGAATAAGAAAGTAGGTACAGACTTAGAACTTATAAAGGTGTAATATAATTAGACTTTAAGTATTATGGGTAAGATATAAGGTCTATTTCATCAAATAAGACTATTCATACCAAGATATAGGATAAGGGGCACAAGCTAAAGCAAATGTGAGACTTCTAAAAGTGGGAAAAGGTTTAGAATTGAGAGTAACAGCCAAGGTATAAGTTTTCCAAGTATACAAGACTAAGGTGCTATATAATCCATAAATATCATCTACATCCCCACCTTTAATTAATGAAATTTATAGTTTAAATTAAATTAATGCATACATGGGTGTGTATAACACACCTTATCTTTGTGTGAGTCCAACTTGAGTGTTTTGTTGGTGATTGGCTTTTGTATCGATGTAAATACCTTGCCTATTGGAAAATTGATTTAAACACATGTATCATTGTAATAATATGAAACTAATATTAGGAAAAAAATATATAAATATTAAAAGTACATATATTTAAAGAGATAGAGAGATTAGAAGGCACATTCCCCCAACCTTGAAAAAAATGTGAGTTGCCACATGGATGTTGAGATTAACTCAACCATGCAATCCAATCGTACTTATAACCTAGTGAGCATGAGTGAATAAATTCAACTCATAATATCAAATCGATAAGGTTGGATGATATAATCAAGTCCAACCTAAAAAGATAGAAAGATTAAGTTATTTAATCACCTCAACCATACTAAAATTGAACCAACTATTAGAGTAGATTGGCTAATATAGTCCGTAAAAGTCCATCCTTGTAGGTGATGATAGTCAATGAGAGTGTTTTGAAATCTAAAACTAATTTGCATTTTTCAATATTAGTTTCACATTGCATATCATATGCATCTTAGATATATCTCATGTTGAAACTATGTATAAAATTGGTACCAATATATATAATTTTGCCACCATTGTGAATCTAAATTATATAACTACATGTTTTGGCCAGTTTGAAAATTATGTGTGGATAATATGATTATAAATCATACCCTCACTATATATGGAGAAACCTAAAAATTTAAATAAGTTCTATTGTGGAGGAAATGTTTCCAAAACATGCATCCACTAAATTTGGGTGTGTCAAATACTGAATAAGTGTGGAGAACATGCTTTCAAAGCATGCCCCCACTGAATATGCAAATTGTGCTCAATATTGAATAAGTGTGGAGAACATGATTCCAAATCATTCTCCACTAAATTTTAAATTATTAATGTTTTAAATCCATGCCTATATGACATGCCCCCATTGAATCTAAAATTTTTGAATGTGTGGAAGTCATGCCTATATGGCATGCCCCCACTAAATCTAAAAATTGTGCCAAATGTGGAGAACATGCCTCTATGACATGACCCTATTGATATTTCCCCCTTTTATGTGAGGGAAGAATAGAAACTGGTAGTTACCCCACCTCAAAAGGATAAGATAACTAAATAATTTGTGAATTTAACCTTGTAGTATATAGAAGAACATGTCTAGATAAATGTAACATTGAAGCACATAGAACAATGTGATCACAAAAAGGCTTATGATACATGATAAGGATCATGGCAATGTCTAGATATTAATATTACAATATCAACAACTAATCAAGTACACACACAAGTGCACTCAAAAAATAAGTCAAAAGGAAATGGTCCAAGGAGGCTATAAATAAGGGGCATGTTTAGATGCCACATAATCAAAGAGACATGACAGTCAAATGTCCAAAAAATCAAAGATAACATATTAAAATGTCTATACAAAAAACAATGACATATTCAAATGTCAAAAAAATCACATAGAGGCATGTGGGCTGCAAATAAAAGATAATATTCAAATGCTTGAATAAGCAAGACAATATCAAGGCAAGGCATTCAAGGGAGTGCATAAAGGAAAGCATAAGCAACCAGCAGAAACACATCATAGTCCCTCATGGATCAAATTTGTTAGAAAAAACATCAAGTGTATAGCATATCAAGTACCCTATATAAGATATAGTCATGAATAAAGGCATGTGTAAGTACATATGTGAGCTCAAAACATGATCATGTAGAGTGACCATAAAATGATATAACCTAAAAGTATTATGATCATAGAGGGGGATTCCCCTAATGTCCATATCACATGAATAGAGGGAAGGCCTAACATCTGAAATAGGAATAGATCATGTATTTGTGTATGCCTATATCACCCTCAAGTAGAATTATGACATAGATGTATATGTATAAGTAATTGGAATGCCATCCATTAACATGGAACTAACACATAGATGTGAAGGATCCAATAGAGTATGTTTTATTCTAAAAAAAATTTGGATTTTTTAATTTTTTTTAATATTTTTTTATTATTTTTGGAATATTTGAAGATGTCTAATCAAGGAAGTCCTCCACATTAAAATGTGTAGGACCACTTAGAAAATTTCTTATTCTCTATTTATATCATTACACTACCACCACTTAAATCTTTTTATTTAATGGTTTACCTGAATCTAATGGTTTAGGCAAATAATCATACTCATCATGCTATATACAATTTTTTTTACTAATATCAAGAAAAATAACACACATGTTTATAGTATATAGCTTAGCATTCCACTCAACTACAAAATTTCATCCAAACTTTAGTTTTAAATGTGGTTTGTTTTCTATTATCTATACAGTGGAATGTTCCACACATGGGCCATAGGATATAGGTAATTGGATGTATCCTCAAGATTCTAGTATTAATGGAAATTATATTAGTTCATCTATAGTGTGTCCTAATTATGTGAGAAATGTGGTGCCATAAATTATATCCCACTTATTATTATGAAACTAGAGATGGTGAAAATATACCCCATTAATATTAGCATTAATAGTTAAATCTTCATGCTTTGGTCATTTTGAGAGATAATTCTCTTCTGAAAGATATGAAGGATTTTGCCTTTTTCTCATGTCAAACACAATGTGTATGTGTCCTTTTTTCTTATATTTTGGAATTAGATTCTTCAATGCCTCACATTGATTGGTATTATGGCTAACAATCTGATGATATATATAGTATGGTATCATGTCTTTTATAAGTATAAGTCTACTATGTGATTTGTGTTTGGTAGAAGGTAATAAAATCATTTTATGTTTAAGTAACATAGATAATATGGTATCTAGAGTATCTTGTTATGTCATGATCTGTAAAATTTGTTATGAAGCCTTTTGAGAAGATTCCCATTGTTCACATGATGAATTTGCATTTGACCCTTGTAAGGTTGACTCAATGTTTTTAGCCAAGAGGGATGTATGGAATAACAAGCATTTATATGTTCATCTGCTATTTTTATTTTTCCCTTATCTAGATTCAATTTTGTATCTCCTAAAATTAGATTTATCTTATATGTACTAGGATCTATAAGTTCAAATAGGTTATGCAAAAGGTGATCAAGTGGATCAAATTTTATTTTTTGCATTTTCTCATCTATCATATCATAAGTGGTATCATCATTGTTATTCATATTAATTTGAAACATGGCTTTCTAAGTGTTTATTTTGGAATTGTTTTATGCCATCTCACTTGTTTCTCTTATAACTTTTGGAGTTATATTTGCATATTTATTTATGCTAGTTTCAATTTTTCAAGCTCTTTTTTGATGTAGCTTTTTATAGATGCATAAATTAACATTTAATCTAAAATTATGCACTTATGATGAATATTTTGACACATTTAGCCCATGCCTCATCCAGGTCATTTTGATCATTTGTATTCACTTTATGCATGATAACCCACTTCTCTAAGCAACTCAAATGACTTCTGAATGTCCCTACTCATTATGCATATCAATACAGGCTCACACTCAGACTATCCTTGGTACCCATAGTAGATTTTTGTGCCCCTTTGACAATAGTTCCCCAATTAGGTAGTAGTGCTCCCCACTATTGTCCAAATCTACCAATAGTGTCCTCCTACCAAATAATGGCTAATCTCCAAAATTCAAAAGTCATAGAAGGGTCAGCTTGTAATTTTAACAAACCCCATTTAAAGGAATTCCAAAAATAACACCATAAATCCACATTTCAAATCATTTTGCACACATAAGGCTTCCACACTAAAAAGCACTATAATTAAAATTGCACATTGATAGAAAACTCCCTATTTCTCCCAATTTTAATTACATACAACCCTAGTAGCCTTGATCCAAAGTCTGAATACACTTCCAAGGTCACAAGTCACATTTGAAACACTTAAACACACTAAGATTGCCCCAAAATCTAGTATTTTGCACCAATATTTCACATACACCACTATATCATGGGATAACTTTAGAGTATTAGTATGTAGATAATACTCAACACAGGGGTGTTGAGATCAAGAACAACTTAAACCACTAACCCTTTTTATTCTATGATTGTATTCATCTTCATTTATCATTGACGTAGGGTTATAAGTGAAAATAAGCTACACAAAGGTATTCCATCATATTGAAAGATCCCACATAGTCTATAGAACACAAAATTGAAAGCAAACCTAACACAACAATCTCATATCTTTGCTACCTATCAAACACCAGCACTCCCTAAGAAAACAATGCATTAGTCTATTATCTAATTACAATGTTATTGTCTAGAAGCTCTTTTAGCACCTATTTTGGGTCTACACTCAGTCAACATATTATCCCTATCATTCTTAGATCTAGAAATAATCCACATATTAATTTTCCATCTAAATTTTTATTTCTCTTTTATACTTTACATATTTAGTATTTTTCCATATTTAGAAAATTCCAAATCAATTTGTGTCATTTATTGCATATTTGTGGCATTCTAATTTTACATAGTAGTTTGTCATATCTAGGTAACTAATCCATTAGTTTTATAAATTTTGAGAAAACCTATTGGTGAACCTAAAACTATTATGCGAACATTAAAAATCCCTAACCATAGATTTTGTTGGGGTTTTATCCTTATTTTTTCTATTTAAAATTGTTGTCCTAGGGTTTTCAAATCTAATAAATTCTATAATAACATCAATATTTCAAGTTTTTATTTCATAGTTTATGCACTCTAAGAAATATATTTCTACTTCCCTTATAATAAGTGCTAATTAAGTGGCATTCTAATTGAGAATACTCATATTCCTTTTGTTAATGTACATAACATGGATAAGAATAAAGTTATATCACACCTTTGGATGTTAATAAACACAGTGAATATATAAAGGTCAATGATACTACTTCAGAACATGAGAAATATGATCAAGATAACATTGGTCCTCAATATGGACACTAAGATGTACTCCCTCCTATAAGTAGTAAAAAATAGATATCACACCTTTGGATGTTAATAAACACAATGAATATATAAAGGTCAATGATACTACTTTAGAACATGAGAAATATGATCAAGATAACATTGGTCCTCAATATGGACACTAAGATGTACTCCCTCCTATAAGTAGTGAAAGTTATTCAAAGTTTTAGAGAAAGACTTTATCAATAACCTATCGATTGTCATATAATTTTTTAAACCCTTTTGGACTTAAAAAGTGTGAGCATGGCATGGTCATCTCAAATTTATACTCCATTAAATACAAATTTAGTACCACCATTTACAATGGGGGTAACCTAAGGGCTTCAATAGATTAATATGTCAATTCCTATTCAATCATTTGGAACACTGCCTTTAGTTAGCACAAATTATTCTTATCCCAATGTATAATCCCTTATGCATGAGATTCAATCTCTAAAAACTAAGGTGTTACATTTAGATCAAGTTACTTTAAAACCTAATCAGGCATTAGATTCTCACATTCTATTTCACACTCCATTATTACATCATATGATACTATATCCTCTACCTACTAATTTTGAGGCACCCATATTTACATTATATGATGGAAAAGGTGACCCTAAACAACATCTTAGAGTATTCCATGTAGCATGTTTAGACTATGTGTCCAATGACAAGTTATTGACTAAGTTATTTCCAAGAAGCCTAAAAGAATATGCATTACAATGATTTTATGACTTACCACATCAGTTGGTCCATGCATTCAATCCATTGGCTAATATGTTCCTAGCACATTTTTTAATCAATATCAGTGATAAGGTTTCATATGATCAGATTTTTCAACTCAAACATAAATATAATGAACCTATCACATAATATGTCTTACGATACAAGACTATGTTATCCAAAATGACACATCCTATGGTAGACATAGAATTATAGAATATCTTCAATCATTCAATCCATTAGCTAATATGTTCCTAACACATTTTTCAATCAATATTAGTGATAAGGTTTCGTATGCTTAGATTGATCAACTCAAATAGAAATATAATGAAACTATCACATAATATGTCTTAAGATACAAGAATATGTTATCCAAAATGCCAAATCTTATGGAAGACATAAAATTATAGGATATATTCAAGCAAAGTTTGCTTCCACCCTTACATGAGTTCAATATGTTTAAAATTTTACATCATTCATAAATTTGTGCCACACAACAAAGGAAAGGGAAGTCAAATTATTGACAATGAGTAAGCTTAAATATATAACCAGTTTAGATTCCATTACAAATAATTCAAGCAATCCACCTTATAAGGTAAAGACAATTGATAATAAGAATGATCAAACGGTAAAAATACATGTAATTTATGAGCCTAATCCACATATTATCTTATCAATTCCTCCAAGAAGATAGTTTGTTTGTCTACCAGAAGCTCCATATAAGGTCCTCAATACACTATCATAATTCAATGTCACATCTCTCCCTCTTATTAAAGAGGTTTATGTGAATAGGATTCTTCCCAAAGGTTTTGATCAAAACATTTTTTATGATTATCACAAGGTATCAAGCCACACTATTAATAGATGTATCATTTTGAAACATGAGATTCAGTATTTAATAGATGCAAACATCATTGATGTGGGCACACTAATAAATAGTTCAAAAGCTTAACCAAATGAAATTAAAACAATTAAAATCTTTATTGATACTTTTCCTAAGCATACAATTATTGAGATAATAGATACATCAAGAGTGTATTATACATATAATGCACACCCTCCACTAGTTTCTTACCATTCTCATACAAAGGTATCATATCCTTTGAATGGAATCGTTGGTACCTACCATAATTTAGTGCCATCTAGGCCACTCATCACATTTGCATCACATGAGATAGTAGGTGATGACTTGGACTTATATTCTTTGTTTATTTGATCTCACATTGATCACTCACCTATTCATAGTGTTATAGTCAATAACTGTTCAAGTGTCAATATGTGTACAATCACACTTATTTATCATCTCAGATACACATATCAATATTTGATTCCTACTATAAGTTATATTTATAGATTATATAACACATCAATCTTGTACACTTGGAAAAATTAGACCCTGGTTTTTCCTCTTAATTATGGACCTTTCCTACTTTCAAAAGTCTTGCATCTACTCTATCTTATGCCCTTTGGCATAAATATCTTAGTCGAACCAATATTATGTTGATGAACTAGGCCTTTTATCTTACCTATAATGCTTAAAATGTACTTATCTTCCATATCTACAAGATTTAAACTTTTACCTACTTTCCTACTCCTTGGACACTAACATCCAAGATAAACACTTGCATCGACATTAGTGCCCTTACCCAACACAAGTGTTCAGTACCCTGAAGTCATCTAATTTGTAAATAAAATATATCCTAATAGTCAACCTAAGTGATTTAATGTGATTTATTAATCCAAATTTATTGATATAAATAGAATATCAACCCTCATTCATTCCTCACCTAGCAACACCTAACAAAAGACCAAAGAGACCAAGGCAACTTATTAAAAGCACTCTATCAAGAATTTAATTAAATAAAACTTCCTTATCTCCACACTATTCATAGGTATAAGACATCTACAAGTATAAATTACTAAATTAGTATCCAAATATCCCAATTTTCCAAGTTATAAGCTAGGTCACTATTGTACTTACTTTACACATATTCCATGATTCGCACACAATCCAATACATAGGGGAGAACTACATGAGTTTGAGGCTCTCTTTTTGAGTATTATATATGTAGCTAATGAACTCTAATAATGGGGTATTTTGGGTCAGCTTGATATTGTGTAGCCACTAACCCATTTTCCCCAATATCACCATGATGATGAAGAACTAGGGATTTACAAATTCATGAGGAAAAATAATCCATGACCTAGATTTGAATACACGTAAATGAAGGTGAAGTTAAACCTAGAAGCATCCAAGTGGTCACATCATTTTTCAACAATTATTCCATACAAGACACTTGCATTCAACCTAGACCATAGTGTCGAAGAAACCATCCCAGGTTGATATTAGTGTCCAGAGTGCTAGAAGGGTCAAATTCAGAATTTGGTGACTATTCTAGAACTATCTTCCAGCTTATTTCTTGCCTATTCTAGATCTAGCATTATGTTGGCATTATAACCATCTAATTATAGTACTTATTTTTCATTTCCATGTATATCTTAGTTTTACTTTATATATTTAGCCTATAATTAGCTTAATAAATTTAGTGTATGCTTATATATGAGTTTAGCACTTAATTGGCCTATTGTAGATCTAATTATAACCTTTATGAATTATCATTTATATATTATTAATCCTTATACCAAAAAATATAAGATATACCCTCTTGTCCTAATTTAGGGTTAAACATTTTAGTGAACCTGATCTTTCAACATCAAACCCTGACAATTAAGGTTTTCTAATTTTTTTTGTTCCTCATCACTAATGGATATGATTTTTTAATGATGTTTGCCATGGAAAGATCTATAAATTATTTTATTGTCCAATAACTTATAGTTGTTATGGTTTTATACATTATTTTCTTAGGTCAAGCCATTTGATCCATAAGAGCATCAAACCTACATTCCTACATACTCATTCTTTTTTACAATGAGTTTTTGCATATCACTACAAAGCACCAAAGTGAATGCATGAAAAAATCATCCTCCCTAGGTCATGTTACCACCTAGGCCAAGGATAGTATGGTTAAAACCTCACTCTTAGACTTATCTCACCACTTAACCTATTATAAAGATATCTTTTTGGATGCATTGCATATGACCCTATTCCCTTGTCATGTCAAACCACCATATGTGGCCTCTATCTTAAGTTCCATTAAAGGGACTGAACAAATTATATCCTTTAAAATGAAGATTTACCACCCTAACATATTATAAATAGTTATATTCCACCTACATATAGGTGTGCATTTGTAAGAAAATAATAAAATGAGTTCTTGTGGATAATGGGTTAGGACTCAACATTTGTAACATATCTTTTCTCTCAATAATTGGAATTAGACCTTAAGACTTATAACCATATAATATGAGCATTAATGGATTTGATAATATTTAAAGCTAGGTATTGGGGTAAATAACATAATATCAAATATTACTATGGGTCCCCGTACATTTCCCACTTTGTGTGAAATTATGCCAAATTATTTGAAATATAACATTCTCTTGGGATGGCCTTGGATACATGAAATGAATGTGGTTACTTAAGATTATCAAGCACCAAGTGGGGGAGATACCTATGACCATCCATTGGATGAGATCATAGAGTAGTCTCTTCAAATATTCTAAGAATACCAAAAAAATCAAAAATATTTAAAAATCCAAAAACACTTCCAGCACTTACATGTTCTATTGGCTCATTGGCATCTTGTGTTAGTTCCATTTCAATGGATGGCATATTCAGTTACTCCCACATACACATAGTGTCAAACTTGTATTTGAGTGTGATACAGGCATACATAGATACATGATATATTCTTATTTTGGATGTTGGGCATTCCTTATACTCATGTCATATGGACATTAGAGGTATCCACTTATTTGATCTTGATATACATCGAGTGTATGATTTGATAATCACTCTACATTATCATGTTTAAGATTACATATGTACTTACACATGCATTTATCCATGATTATATCTTACAAAGGGTATTTGATATGATATACACATTTTTTCCTAAAACATCAATCTATGGGATACTTTGATATGTTTATAATGATTGCTTATACTTCACTTTATTCACTTCCTTGAGTGTCTTACCTTGCTATTGTATTATTTGTTCAAGCACTTGGATATGTTCCTTTGCTTGTGGTTCATATGCCTTTGTATGATTTCATTAAAATTTGTATATGTCATTATTTATTGTATGGACATTTGAATATGTCATTATTGCTTTTATGGACATTTGACTAAGTCTTGTCCCTTTGATTATGTATCATTTGAACATGCCCCTTATTTGTGGTCTCCTTGGACCATTGCATTTTGACTTGTTTTTTAGTCTCTTATGTGTGTACTTGTTGAGCTTGTACTATTACTATTTAAATGTTACCTTGATCCTTATCATGAATCTTAGGCCTTCATGTGATCACATTGGTTCAATGTGTTTTAATGTTATATCAACCTAGGCATGTTACTTTTATATGTTACATGGTTACATTCGTATATTATATAGTTGTTTTAATCTTTTGAGGTGAGGTAACTACCAATTCCTATCTTTCATGTTGACCAAATTTGACCCTAGGTCAAATTAGGTCAACCCCTTATATACTAAAATTTTATATAGGGTCATTTTAAGTAATAACATGGTTAGCATAGTTCTTAGAGAGGTCTAGTCACATTTTGAGGGTCACATTATATGTTTAGTCTTTGTCATATTTGTTCACCTTGTCTTATGTCATTTTAGGCCACTTTTGGTCATATTAAAGAGTTGTACATAAATTACATAAAAGATAAAGGTTTAAATATGTATATTAACATAAAATATGTCAGAGAATGTTAGGTAACTATTTGAAACTAAAAATGTGATAGGTTCAAAGTGGAAATAAGGAAATCATTGTAAAAAGGGAAGTTTTAGGTAGTTGTATGGATTGAATGACACACTTGGACTATGAGAAGGATTTAAGAGAGTATTTTTAGATCCCCATAAGTATCTTCCAAGCTCAAGTGGTTCAAACGAGTCCAAAAATGTCAAAAACTAACCTCTCTCTCTCATCATGCTCTTAGGCCAGTCAACAAGGTCAACTGGTTTACACTTGGTACAAATAGGAGATGAAGAGTTGGTTTGAGTGCACTTGCTAATGTTATAAATACATTTGTACTTCCATTTCAAGGTAATATTTTTAGGGTTGGTGATATGTGCTTCATGAACAATCACTAATAATGTTAGTGACTCCAAACTACCTACACATCCCCAACACCTCAGTTTCCTCACCTATTTACATTAGTCTGTGTGAACCAAATGTTGCATATGGACTTATAGAGAATAAGGCACAATTGAAGTCTATAGAGTAGTGTTGCTAGTTACAGTGTTTTGATCTTCTGTGAGTAGTTCTAGGTTAATGTAATGCATTGGTTTTCAACCCCTAAGAGCATGGTGATGGTATAGGTAATTTTATAGACCAATGGAAATCTCAAACCTTTGAAACTAGGTGGATTTGAAGATGGAACTCACATACATAGTTAGACTTAAATATGATAGCCACTTACTAGACTCTATAGGGGTATTGAGACAAAGTGTTGAAAGGGATTTAGAGGTGTTAAAACTCAATTGAGACCTTTAAGCAAGTCTAAGAGAATAGAGAGTATCACAATTATAGTGATGAGTCCATTGCATATATTTAGACATACATCCTTGATTCACAGAGTTAGAATCTTTCCAATAATAAGTTTTACCTTAACTTCTCCAAATGAGGTATTGCTCATACAATGTGTCATCTCATGGTGAAGTATCTTGAGGTCTAAACAAACCTAATGGTTTATATCTTGTAGATTAGACATAGATTTCACATCTTGATACAAGAATTAGGTTTCTAGGTGATGCGCTGTCACCTCGGCTTTGTTCTTTTCCTCTCTTTGTTGTATGGGTCTACCTCAGTCAGCATCTCACTTATAACTGTGTCCCCTACACTATTCTCTTAACAAGATAATTGGATTCAAATTGAGCAAGCAAAACCTTATATGAAGGAAATAGTAGGCAATCCATTATCAGTCCCATTGAACAACTGCAGGCAATGGAATAGTCAGTGACTGCCTCAAATCAATAAGGTTAGGATCACCAATACTATTAACTACCACTTTCTCATAACTCACCAAACAACCCACCAAACATACTGTTTGTAATGCTGATAAAATGTAGGGTCTTTCTCTCTCAATAATTTCAAGTTAGCCAAGAATTTCCTTGAGAGTTCACTATTCTGCTCAGTTACCAGAACCTTCAACAAATCAGGGCTACTAGCTGCTTCAACTCCAAGAAACCTAGTAACAAAGTCCACAGACAACACTTTTCCTAACCAAAGAACAAAATGAAATCCATCATCATACAAAAAACTCCTTTTGAGCCAATTTATCAGCAGATAATGCCAAAGGCTGAAGCAAATCATTTATATCAGCTTTGTCCTTAATGAGACCCTTTTACGAATATTCATCTAGCTGGACCAAAGATGGATAAAGCAACTTTAATAATCTTTTAATAAGTATAATCATCATCTTGAAACCAACTGCACAACGTTCATCAATCAAGGAATCTACATATCCTCCTCGTAGAGCTAAGGATTTACACAAAGCAAGTCCATACAGGGGCAATAACATCAATGATTCAAGATATATAAGCCATCCAGCCAATCTGTGTTGGACAGCATATAGGTTACGGTATTCTTGTAAACTTCTAACAATCCTCAACTGTATAACATGGCGTGCATCTTCCAGCTTATGAGATAGAGTCTTTTCAATTGCTTCATTCCATTCCAGCTATGAATGAAAGACAAGACATATAACTATTCCATGGCTTTTAAATAAGAGAATACGTCTCAAAGAAATTTGCAGATCGATCCCATGGAAATATACATTGAAAGAATGTTCCCCAGTGATCATTTAGTTTGAACCCAAGGTAGCATAGCCCATAAATATCAGACAACAACATTCAAAATTAGATAATTACAAATAGCTCGAGCATAGTATAGTTGGTATTCATCAACAAAACAATGTGTGGCATGCGCAAGTACACACATAGAGTAGTGTGTTCGAATTGGTAATACAATTTTTCAAAAAACAAACAAATACATATACCTTAGCAAGATACCCTTTTTTGCATAAAATGTGAGTATTTACAACATCTCTATAGATAACTAACAATTAGGAAGAGCAGATTCTGAATACCCAAGAAGGCCACAAGAAACTGTGAATGTTAATGCTTCCAGTAGTAAATTACATCCAACCAGACAGAAAGCTTTGAGAATTCATGAATTCTGTCTCTCGAAAGAAACTCACTTTGCCACCTGGTTAAGAGGATTGTCAAGTTATTTCTTTCACAACTTCCATATCATATCTTTGTATTGGTTGTGTGAAAGACCAGGTTTCTCTTCCTTCAGTCTATGGAGTTCAGCTTCCTCGAATGCCTTAAATGATGCTTTGAGTCATCTTTCTAGATGTCTATCTGGAGGTAAAGCAGTAATAGTCATTTGTGTCAAATCTCTCTCAATAGAATGAGCCTCCAATAATGAATCATCTCTATTTGTATTCTCAACTGCAACAATCTTCTCATATTCTTCATCCTGGAGCTCTATTAAACAATTCACTTCATGTCTCTCCACTCTTCCTTAGTCACTTTTCATTACATCAACTGGTTTCAATCCAAATGACCAAGAGGTTTAAAAAAAAATGGATATATGAGCCTCACAGACTTGGCTCTACTCAAACAAATTCTAGCTCAACATCAAGATCCTCAGCACTTTTCTCTTCATCTGGCAGGAATGCCTAACATGCTTCTCCCAATCATGACCACCCCAAGAAGCAGGGCTGAAAACCCTTCTAGTCTCAATAGGAGAAGTAGACCTCCTAAAAAAAATGACAATCAAAACCAATAAAAAATAACAGACCAGAAAAACAACTTGGCCAATGAGCTCTGCCATCTGTTACTCCCTTCCTAACTTCTACGCCCAACTTGGGCTCCAGATCAAAACAATTTTTTTAATTTCCAGCCATATACTATTTGGAAAAGACTAATATCTTACGGTTGAAAGATTTCAACCACTCCCCTCATTATTTTCTCAACAGCCCTGACATTTACTTTTTACCTTTATTTTTTTTTTACAATTACTCCTCAATTTCAACATTTGGAGGGAAAATACAATAATTTGGATTTCAAATTAATCATGACAATGTCTTGCCAAGATGTATGTAGATGCTCCTGCATCACTAGGTTGGGATAAAATGATTGTAGAGTGTATTTTTACTCAGTTAGGTTTCCACTCAAAACACTCAGTAAGCACAGTGTCAAAAATCCACATGAACCTATAACTTGCAATGACACATAGTACGTTGATGGTAGAAGAATGATGTGTGGTCACAAACCATATATTATTCTATTCAAGTATGATGTCTCTAATGACTTGATGATAAACAAGGATGTGAGTATAGTGTTCAATCATATGACCACCTACAATAATCTCATGATTCCCCAAATGAAACATCTACAGTTTGACTACAGACTTATAGTGTATTGATAATAGAGAGACAAGAGTATGGTTTCAAGGTAGAGATAAAGACTTTTTCATGGGAACTTTCCTTTCCACAGGGTTATTTTGGGATATTTCACATAAAAATTTTCATTTTGAAGGGATTTCATCAAAATAATTCCTTTCAAAAAGTTTGGTCCATGAAAGCTTTATTTTAGGAACATTCTTTTCAATAAGTTTCATTTTGGATGAATTATTTTAGAAATTTTAGTCATCGGTAAGTTTGGTCCATAGAAACTTTGTTTTGACAATTCTATGGTGGCAACAATTACTTCAGCAGTTTTTTCAAATAAATTTTTTCTTTGAGGTTTTATTCTTAAAAATATTATTCATCGACAACTCATCATATATGCAAACTTCACTATGGAAACTTAGTATTCAATAACTTTCTTTTAGAAGGATTATATTAGAAAGATTTTTAGGATGGTACTTAGTGACCTAAAGATAATATTAAGGTGTGATATACAATTTTAAAGCAGATATAGACACCTATATGAATCCCATATTCCCTAAGATGCACACCTACAGTTTGATGCAGTCTGTAGACTAGCCTAGGCTAATGAAAGATACAAATTTGGAGGTTGACAGAGCTATAGGATGGAAGGACCAAATAATAAACCATGATCATAAGTATAATAATATATTTATAATAAATTATTAGAGGCAAGGAGATAGAGATGATTTAGCTAATTAAGTTTTCAAACCTCAGACTTAATCAACCTAAAACCATGTACTTGCAGATAGATCTAGAAGCTAGTTTTGACAATTTAAGGTATTGGGAGCTCCAAAAAGGTGATATAATATTGAAACTCTATACATAAGCTACTCATGACCTAAAATATAACTCCATGGTCTCTATTTGGTTGTACCAATAAGGTAGATGTCCTTTATTTTGTCTCAGATAGAGGTCACTCCATGAGTAAGATAACCTACAGGCCTAGTGTATCCATGATGAAAGGATGAAATAAAAAGTCATAAGGCACTATGAGAAGATTTTTAGGGTTTTAATAAAGGTGAAAAGAGATGGAAAAGTCCCTACAGTCACTAAAAACCCTCAGAAGGGTCAAATCCTCAGAAATGAAGTCTATGTCTACGAAGCCTAGAACTAAACATAAACCCTCAAGGTGCCTAAATAATCCATAAGTACATATGATATTTAAAAACCATGTAATTGAATTTAGGGGAGAGTATAAAGTTTATTAGACCTATTGGTTTGAATAAGATAATACAAAATTGGTCATTTTGGTCTATTTTCTTCTCAATCCTACCTAGAATGCATAGAAAGAGCTCGAGAGCCAATTTCATTTGCTCATATCTATATGGATGGTGTGCATGGTCCCTATATAATATATTTATAGTTTATGAGAGTCCTTAAATTGATCTCATTATAATTTTATTGAAGTTTAAGCATCTAGATTTTATGAATCATTGTTAAGAAGCTAGATGACTTAAAACCTTCTCAAGAACCTGATAGAGAAGAAATGAATGGGAATGCATCCAAAAGGGGTAATTTAACTTGAAATATTACTTTTATGTGTTCATCTCTCTCCAATATCCTCACCATCCAATTTTTACATACCATCACTTTTACAGATAGACCTATGTTTGTGTTTCTTGCAAGTTTTGATTTGTTCTACAAGTGAAGAAGGGAATTAGTGAATGAAAGTCATTAAAGAGGTGTGTAGGGACTTGTTATAACTCCCCATACTCACCTCTTAGATTAGTGATTCATGGAATTACCTATGTTATACTATTCATTATAGGTAGTCTAAATAGGATAGTGAGAAGGCAAAGTGAATACCTAAGTGTGAAGATGAGAAGTGTTGTTTGATTTTCATTGAGGTATATTAATAGACTAGAATACAAAGAAGTTCTAAGTGAGTTATCGAACACCCATGTACTGAATATCCATGGGAAAATGAAATCCACTTAAGTGAAAAGTGTGAGGGTCTAGGCTTAGAAAGCTAATGAGTGACTATAGATAGTGAATGACAAGTGACAAAGGGGAGTGCATTAGTTAGAGAGGCTTAGATGATTGTCACTATCTTGTTTCCAACTTTCCATGATAGGACATATGTTTCAAGGACTTTTAAGCTAGTTTCAATCAGCTAAGTGACTCTTCATCATCAAGGAAATTTCAATTAAGACAATGAAGATGTCTACGCCAACTTGAGGAAGGTGATATGTTTCATATTGACACATGTTCATGACAACTTCGTAACTAATTTTTAAACTCATTATCTATAGTTGTAATTAGTTTCCAAGTCTTGACACTTAGTCGTGTGACCCTTCCACTTCTTTTCTTTTCTCTCCTCTCCTATGTTCTATATATACAAACCTTTTTGGCGTTGTAATGGATCCATAATTGGTATGGTGAAGCCCTATTGGTTGGACATCTTGATTTGCATTTGAATAAATATTATGAATTTTATTTTATCTTTATAACTCTTACTTAAGTGTGTTAATTATTTTTCTTGGATGTTAAGTGATGAATATCTTCTTGTTACTTCCATTCTGCTCTTGCATTTTTTGTGTGAGCGATATCTCTTCTAACATGTCTCATAAAGTTTATATATTTATTAAGTATTGTTTTAAAGTGTGAGAGGGATTAGTATTTTCTAGTATTAGACCTATTTTTCACCCACCTCTAAATATGCATATAAATCTACCTTTATGAGAAACACTTATCCTAGAAGGACATTGTGTTGAGGTTAGTTTTAGGAGTCTTCTTTCTTAGTGTAGATACAAGTGTGTTTGTGGACTTATATTTTATGTATCACCTTCATTATTTTAGGTTTATTTATGTTTCCTTTTTCCCTTTTCACCCCCAATATTGATTATCCTAGTGTAGTGTGTGAGCCTAAAAGATAGATCAAGGGAGCTATCTCTTTCAAATATAGAGGTCTATCTCTTGAAGTAACTTTCCTATTTGTAAAGGTAATCCCATGTTATCCTAAATTTGAGAAGGTTTCCTTAACTTATCTATGGTTAAAATTTGGGCTATAACATTTTCATCACGTTAAACAGGGGCATATTATTGGGGTCATGTCATAAAGACATGTTCTCCACACTTGGCATAGTTTAGAGATTCAATGGGGGCATGTCATATGGGCATAGCTTCCACACATTTATAGTTTCCAGATTTATTGGGGGCATGCTTTGAAATCATTTTCTCCATACTTATTCATATTTTTCATAGTTCTCAGATTTAGTGGGGGCATGCATTGGAAACATGTTGTCCACACCTATTCATATTTAGCATAGTTCTTAGATTTAGTGGGGGTATGCTTTGGAAGTATGTTATCCATACCTATTTAGTATTAAACATATCTAAATTTTAGTAGGGGAATGTTTTGAAAACATGTTCTACACATTGGTACTTATATTAGTTTTCATATTTCTCTATATATAGTGGGGGGGATGTTTGGAAGCATGTTCTACACACTTACAAAGTTTGTCCAAATTGGCCAAAGAACATAATTATATAATTCAAATTCATAGTTGTGGCAAAATTATATACATTGGTACCATTTTTATACATAATTTCAGCATGATACATATCTAAGGTGCATATTTTATGAAAAATGTGTGCCTAATATTGCAAAATTCAAACCAGTTTTAGATTCCAAAAATATTTTATGGGTTGTTACCACATCTCATACTTTTTTGTACTGATACCCAACAAAATTTTATGAATTTTATTGAGCTAATATAATGTAGTAGTTATTTTAATTTTTTGTATGGTTGAGGTGATCAAATCACTCAATCATGCCAAGTTTTTAGGTTGGACTTGAATGTATCATCCAGCTTCACCAAGTTTTAAGTATGATTGGGTTTCACGATTGAGATAATATCAACTACCAGGTAGAAACTCATTTTTTATCTAAGGTTGGGGGCATGGGCCTCTCTCTCTCTCTCTCTCTCTCTCTCTCTCTCTCTCTCTCTCTCTCTCTCTCTCTCTCTCTCTCTCTCTCTCTCTCTCTCTCTCTCTCTCTCTCTCTCTCTCTCTCTCTCTCTCCTTGGATATATGTACTTTAAATATTTATCTATATTTATCCTAATCTTAGTTTCAGAGCCTATAATGATACATATTTTTCAAATCAACTTGACAATAGGCAAGGTGGTTACATCATCATATAAGTGTACTCATAAAACTTGTTATTTTAATTTCAATCTATTTCAAGTAATTTCAACCTAAATTATATGCACTAAGTATATACTATAACATCTTATTGGTTATAGTTTATTCACTAGAAAAGCATTCAAGTTGGGCATATGTAAAGACAAGGTGTGTTATACACACCTAAATATGCATTCCTTTCCTTTAAACTAGAAATTTTACTACTAGATTAAAGGAGGGGAAATGTATATGATATTTATGGATTATATAGCACCTCAATATTATACACTTATAAAACTTAGACCTTGGTTGTTCCTCTCAGGTATGAACCTTTCCTGCTACTACAAGTCTTGTATTTGTTATATCTTGTGCCCTTTGGCCTATATCTCTAAGTCTAACCAATCTTATGTTGATGAATCAAGCCTTATATCTTGCCTAAAATGCTTAAAAGATACTTATCTTCCATATCTTCAAGTTTTGAACCTATACCTACTTTCTTACTCCCTAGACATTAATGTCTTGGATAGACATTAGCATCAATATTAGTGTCCTAATTTGATGCAAGTGTCTAATGTCCTAAATTCATCTAATTTGAAAATAAAATGTATCATAATGATCAACCTAAGTGATTTAATGTGAGTTATTACTCCAATGGATTGATATAAATATAATATCAAATCTCATACAATCCTCACCTAACAACACCTAGAAAAAGACCAAAGAGACCAAGGCAACTTATCAAAAGCACTCTATCAATAATTTAATTGAAAAAAGCTTCCCTATTTCCATACCAATCATATGTACAACACATATACAAGTATAAATTAATAAAGGAGTAGCCCAAGATCTTGATTTTCCAAGTTATAAGCTAGGTCATTATTGTACTTACTTTTCACATATTACATGATTCACATATAAGCCAACACATAGGGGAGAACTACATGAGTTTAAGGATCTTTTCTATAATATTTACTATGTAGGTAACACCCTCTAATAGTGGGGTCTTTGGGGTCAGCTTGATAAAATGTGCCCACTAACCCATTTTCCCCCAAAGTCACCATGATGATGAAGATCTAAGGTTTTTTAAATTCATGAGGAGTGACAATCCACAACCAAAATTTGAATGCACCAAAGTGAAGATGAAGTTAAACCCAAAATATTCCATATGGTTGCATCCCTTTTAATCAAGTATTATGTATATGATACTTGCATCGAATCGAGACAATAATGTTGATGCAACCATCCCTGGTTGAGGTTGGTGTCTAGAGTGTTAAAAGTGTCAAATCTAGAATCTGGCAACTATTATAGAACTATCTTCCAACCTATTTCTTGCATGTTCTAGATCTAACACTATGTTAGCATTAGAACTAGCTAAGTCTATTACTTCTTTGTCATTTTCATGAATATTTAATTATACTTTTTATATGTAGCCTATACTCAACATAATAAATTTAGTGTAGCTTATATCTTAACTTAGCACCCAATTGGCCTATTATAGATCTGATTATCACACTTGTGCATTATCATTTCTCAAATTATTAACCCTTATACCAAAAAGAATAGGTTATACCATTTTATCCCAATTTACGTTTAAAAACCTATCATCATGGTCATAAAATGATTCAGTGGTCATATTTAGTGTTCCATCAGTGATATTACATTACCATTGTAGATTGGTCACACATATGTGGCCACCAAATTCATAGTAGTACCTAGTGTAGGTTTTTGATATGTTATTGGGGTGCCCTTAAATTTAATAGATTTGCACATTTCCTTCCATAGTTCATAGGTGTTTAAAGTATATCTATGTTAATGAGGTCATTATAGTTTGAGTTATCCCATATGTGTACCTCCTATCATAGACAAATTTGATTTCTTTATAAAATATTTTAGTTGAGCCACCTAAAAAGGTACAACCTAATTAGATATTTCCACAGTGGATATATACCCTTCCATGAAGGCTTATCCTTGAAAGACCACTTTAGTAGATATTTTTTACAATTTATAGAGAGATTCTCTCTACTCCTACGTGTCTTATATTGATATTACAAAACACTAATATTATCTCACATAAGGCATGAACACAATATACATACACTCTATGATGGGTTCCAAAAATCCATAGAGTTCATCATATTCAACAAAAGACACTACATGCTACATATCATCATTATGATAGTGGTGGTTATGGTACTGAGGGTAATCAATATTTTGATTCTCCATTCAACTCAGCTCAGTCACATAAATATGGACCTTTCCATTCACTAAAGGTTACCATTCCTACCCTAAACACATGGCCCATTAATTATGAATCCCGTGTAGGACTCATTGGTTAGTATAATTTCTCACTATTTATTTTTTAATTCATTTATGCAAAAATATATAAAATAAATCCAAAAAATTCAAAAATCAAGACCTTTACATGCTTATGATTAGTTAATTTACATCAGTTAATTTGTGAATAATTATTTAGTACTTGTTTCTATTTAGTTTCATATCATATATGCTTCACAAGTGTACATGAGTGAGTGCATAACATACAGGTTGCCATTCCCAGACCCGGTTGTAGTTTATTTTAGTATCGAACTTAGAAATTATAACTAGGTAGTAGCACCCTATTCAAATAGTAGCACACCTCATTATTGTCCTATTCACCCACTATTGTCCTAGTGAGCACATGTTATCATTTCTTATATATAAACCACACACATTCCTTCTATAGTGTGTATATACATCAACAAGCTCATAGGAGGCCTCTTATACACATGTTTTATCCTTGTTTAGCTATCCCTTATTTTTTATAGCTCATTTATTTACATGGCATAACATTTAATAATATTGATCATTTACTAACACACTAGTATCTTATAGGTTGCCTAAGTTACTTAATCTACTAGTGTTATAAATTACTTATGTGGATCAATTACATGTATACATGTATGCTTTTCATGTTTGTTTTTCTACTTCATGTCTTATGTGTATTCTCTACTTGGATTGTGGGCATTTAAACATGTCCTTGTGTGTGGCTCGAAGTCTTCATTATATATTTCTATGTGTGTGAGTGAAATTTGAACATGTCCATTGTATGTGACCCCTTGGCCTTTTATTGTGTGTTTTATGTGCTTTGTGTTTACTCTTTATTTGTGTGTGTCATGGCCATGACACTAATTTACTCAATTTACTCACTTTTCAGTTCCATGATGGACAACATGCATCCTCCTAACCCTTTTGTTGCCATGATGGATATCATGCATCCTTCCCTGAGTTACTCTATTCTAGATTTACATACTCAATTTAGATCACTTATCTACATAATTCACTACTAACATCTATATTGACAATGCCATCATGTATGCTTATTTCTACATGCATCTCACATTACTATATATATATATATATATATATAATGTTATTCCATGCTCCTCCATGTTATCATTATTACTCATATTTACATATTTTAAATAACATCTATCACAAAACTTTTTATTTTGAGTTAAGTTCTTGTGCACGCTAAACAAATCACCTCAAAAGAGGGGCATACATAGTGGCTTGTCTTAGAGATTAATCCCCTATAATATAATGCATAGATAGAATTTTTTATACCTCACATAGTGGACCACAAAAAATACCCATAAAACTATTTCAAATAGTAGCGCTCTATTTAGATAGGAGTGTACCTTGTTGTTATCCAAACATGATGATGTTGTCTAAATACCCAAAAATAGTCACTCTCATAATTTCTTAGAGGCTCAAGTAGTACACGTTAGTAATCAATAGCTACATAATTTTATTTTTTAGAAAATACTCGGGTTTTATCTTAGATTTTCTCAATTTAGGGGCATCATGCATGACATGTGTTTCAGGTTAGCACACAACTTGTTACTCAAAATGTTGGTTTTTATTACTCAATTTCAAAATCCATATACACTAGATGTCATATTAGGGGCATGTGCAAATCATATTACTTCATCCTTAGTTTTTCACCAATGATTATCAAAATTTCAGTTTTTATTACTCAGTTTCAAAATCCATATACACTAGATGTCTTATTAGGGGCATGTGCAAATCATATTACTTCATCCTTAATTAGTTTTTCACCAATTATGCATATATAATGACAATTATTATCATTCTCCATGTTATATACACTAGACCCAAATTATACTAACCTTTTACACCAATTTTGCATCAGTCTTTCACCAAAAAAGAACTTTATTCCATCTGAAGTGATTGGTTTCCCCTTTTTCACTAGAACAATCTATTAGAATTCATACATGGATTCAAAACTAATTTACTACTTTGGGTATGCAATGATGGATTTAAACACAACTTGAGTTCTTAAACACACTCTCTTACTAATTAGAACTGGGGAATACATAGTCTAATCCAATATTTTCAACATAAATTAAATATTCAAGGGTTTTACCATCTAGAGTCACTAATTTTCACCAAGAAAACACAATTTTACGTATACCCAATCAGATGTATTCATTCCTTGTTATTAGAAATATAAATTTATTGTATTTACTTCTTGATATTCCTCTTTAGTAAGGACTGATTTAATACATGTTTCATTATAGGTTTGTGTGAAACATAATTAAGAATTGTGGCCTACATTCAAGGCTTCACTTCATAGTTAAACTTAAATATTCACTTTTTCTTTTAATTTAGTACTTTCACTTTTTTGTATTACTAGAATAAAAGGGGGGAAATGTAGACACAAATTAACATTTAATATAAAACAATACACTTGTGACCATTCTTTCGACACACTTAGCTCATGCCTCATCTTAAGGCATTTTGACCATTTTCATTCACTTTTTACATGATGAGCCATTACTTTGAAAAACCCAAATGGATTCATAATGTCATTATTCTTTATGCAAATCAGTTCAATATCACACTCATGTTATCCTTAATACCCAGAGTAGATGTTTATGCCCCTCAAATAATAGCACCCTATTTAGATAATAGCACTCCCCACTATTGTCCATATCTACCAATAGTGTCCTCCTACCAAATAAAAACTAATTTCTAAAATTTAAAATTATGGAAGGGTTAGCCCATAAGTTTAGTAATCCCTATTTGAGTGAATTCTAAAATTACCACTATAAAGCCACATTTCAAACCATTTTGCACACAAGATCCTTCCACACTAAAAATCACTAGAATTATAATTATACATTGAGATAAAATTCCTTATTTCTCCAGATTCTAATTACATGCATCCCTAGTAGCCCTGAACTTAAGTTTGAATACACTTTTAAGGTTATAAGTCATAATTGAAGCATTTAAACACACCATGATTACACCAGCATCTATAATTTTACACCAATCTTTCACACACACCACTATAGCATGGGATAGCTACATATAATTTGATCCCTATTCAAAGTATTGGTATGTAGGTAGCACTCAACACATGGTGTGTTGAGGTCAACCACAACTTCAATCACTAGTCCC
The DNA here is from genome assembly GCA_037957365.1 of Torreya grandis. Taxonomy (NCBI): domain Eukaryota; kingdom Viridiplantae; phylum Streptophyta; class Pinopsida; order Cupressales; family Taxaceae; genus Torreya; species Torreya grandis. The sequence continues at coordinate 190,547 of JARHVA010000237.1, forward strand.
TTTTTAATTTCATGATTGCATTCATATTGCTATGTCATTAAGCTAGGGTTACAAGTAAAAATAAGTTACATAAAGGTATGCACATTAGATCGAAAGCTCCTACATAGTCCATATAACACAAGGCAAAGGTAAACCTAGCCTATAAATCTTAGATCTTTGTTACCTATTAGACATCGACACTCCCTAGGGTAATAGTGCACTGCTATATTGTCTAATTATGTTATTATTTAAAAGCCCTACCAACTCATGTTTCATGTCTACATCTCAGTTTTCCAACTATGTTTATATTTCTCTTTTATATTTTTCATATTTAGTATATTTCCATATTGAAAAAAATTAAATCAGTTTGTGTTATTTATTTCATATTTATAGCATTCTTATTTTACATGGTAGTTTTTCATATCTAGATAACTAATTCATTAGTTTGCCAATATTTGATAAAACACTCTTGTTGGTCCATTTATATTTTTTATTATTATTTTGGTCGGTTTTAATTCTTTGACACTCTCATTTCATATGTGTATCTTTGCTCCCAAATGATAACTTGAGAAGGTGGGATGATAGATGAATCATCTAACTTTGGTTAAGATGCTTTGACTTTCCAATATCTAAAAGGGTTATCATCCATAAAAAAAAAATCATATGAGTATTATTCATGCATGAATTTAAAACACCTATGAAATTTTTATGATGATGTTTCCATCACATGTATCTAAGGTCGACCTAATAATAAATTATAATGCAATTTTTTATACATAACATGAAATAGAGTAGACATTATTTTAGGTCCGATTGTTACATCTAAAGGTGTCTTTCCAAGTACTTATCATGAATATCCATCAAACCCTTTGATAGTTTTATATGTTTGTTGGATACTTTCAATGTTGATACCCAACTGTTGTAAGATAATAATATTGAAAATTTTCACTTCAAAACCAACATCAATCAATACTCGTTTGATTCCTTTATTTTGTATTCTAATTTGGATAAAGAATGGGAGATTTTGTTTAATTACATCTTGTGTTGGAAAGTATTCATCTAAAAAACTAATGATATTATAAGTATCCTTAGAGTTTGTCATGATTGAATCATAATCGATAGGTTGTGTATCACTAGAAATAGTATTATCCCATAATGTAACATATAAAATATCCTTACAAACTTATGAATTCTAGTAATTCTAAAATTAAAATTTTAGCATGGGCATTTTTTAGTTGATCCATAATATCATACCATTTGAATTGATTTTATTGCCTTGTGGGAGGTGGATGGGGTTGAGGGCGAACATGTTGACTTCTTCCATGATGTGGTGGCCTACCTCTTTGATAATTAATATTGTGGACGAAAAAAACTAGTATAATTTATTAGCAAATAATGGGCATGGATGGTATCCTTTACATTCTTGAGGTCTGTGAGGAAGAGAAATGAAATTAGTCATACATGTCCTTTTTCTTCTATTAGTAACTGATAAAAACTCTGATTAAATGTTGAAATAATGAGAATTGAGCAAGACTTGAGATTGTTCATGAGTAAACCTTATGACATCTTGAATGTTTGATTTTATAAATATTTACATTAATGGGATTTGTATTTTAACATTTGATTTGATTAATTTTATTGCATGATTATCCATGATAGATATATATTATTTATGAATTGAGAATAAAGTAACAAAAAACTCAAATTTAGATTTTATCCAAAGAAAAAAAATTGTGCACAATAAAGATCCAACTACTAAAATAGATATGTTTTGTTTTTTTTAAATATATGAGAGGCATTTGGTTACAATTAGTATATAATAAAAACCTATTAAATAGTTTGAAAATAGGTACACCATTCATCCTATAGGCTAAATTTACAAAAAATAGTCAAATGTAAATTCTATAAAATTTGTATAATATTTTGGTGAAATAAAATAGGTTTTTATCCACACAATAAAACTTCAAAAAACTTATAAAATTTTGAAAAATAAGGTTGTTATGTATTAGATATGGGTTGAACAAGTGGGAGGGTATGTCACAAGTCTGGGAAAGGAAGCCATAATAGTAAAATGAGGGTGAAATCTTAGGAAAAAAATAAAACTTCTAATTTGCATAGAGGAAAAGGGGAAATCAGAGATCAAATCTAAAACCCTAAGATAAAAATAGAACGATAAAAAAGAAGGATTTTTTTGTGTATGGTGACTAGTAAATTCCCCTAAAATTTAAGGTTAAAAGAAAGAGTTTTCAATGTCAGATATCAAATATGAGGTCAAAATAAATTGATTTCAGTGTCAACTATTAAATCTAAGGTTGAAAGGAAAATATTTTTACTGTCAAATATGATATACAAAGCTAAAAAAATATTTTGGTGTCAGATGCTCAAGAATTTATCCAAACCCTATGATAAATGTGTTATGTCCCCATTATGCCCCATCTTCAAATACTTTCATATGGGAACCCTCTTAATTCAGCTTGGTTGCCACATTCCTCTTTCTTGCTTAGTTGGTCATTATTTTTTTTAGATTTTAATCTGTGTGTTTCGACTATGTATTTGTCTAATCTCTTTGGTCTTTTACTCATAACTTGTTGATCATTCTATGACTAAAGGTCTAAGATTGATAAATTGATATTGGGGAATATTTTTAATATTTGGGGCTTTCATTTGTTTTATTTGTTGAGATTTATGCATTCTATATTTATTTTAGGTTTAATCTAAATAGGATGCTTCATCAGATCTAGTTATTGGTTATTTACTTTGGCTAGGCATTATTCCTAAAATATTTTGCTCATGGTGTAGTTTTATCTATGAAAATGGATTTTTTACTCGTTAAAATATGAGATTAGTCTATTTAAACCCAAGTTTTATTTGTTTTATATTTCATTTCAATTTCTTGAACTAACCTATTAATCCTTACTCAAAGTGTCTTTTAATTTGTTTTCTTTGAAAAGTTCTACCAATGAGCCCAAACCATTCAATTTATGACACACATCTTGATCATATTTATTTGTAGTTTGGGGCTCATCAAAAAAAAATAAGAGTAGTGAGATCCTCCTATGGACTATCTGATATTCCAATAAACAACCCAAGTTCATCAAGCATTCTAAATCGTTCAAAAAATTGACCAATTATTTTGGCCAAGATCCTTCTAGACCATTGATATTCCATCAAATGGCTTAGATTTAATCAGATCTTGATCACATCAAATTTTTTAATTTGAGGAGCTCCCCAACTTCTTGAGATTATGGCACGTGTTTTCATCTTAGAAACTAAGGACTATGAGCATATATAGAAGATCGTCCAACCACCAAAGCCATGTTAGCTATTGGATCTTTTATATCAATAAATCATAGGGGGTTAGTACTTGAAAGGGAGAAAATTGCATAGGCAACCTAAGATCCCCATGATCATGGCATGTGACATGATCACATTCAATAAAAACATACCTTGAAGAGCTAGGATGATGCCACATGGTATTATCTTATGAGATCAAGAGCATAAACCAAGTGAACAAAGGACCACCACATAGACTTGATGATATCAGTAAGGTCCCCCCAGCTTAGATTTGAATCATGTTTACCCATTAATAGACCATCAATGCCTGGGTCTCCAAACTAATGAGTCTACCACATGGCTAGACATCAGCATAAATTTGATGTTTATCTTCCCATCAAGAGAATGTCAGTTATGCAAATGAATTGTTTAAGTAGAAAATATTTTTTATCTATTTTTCAAATTTATTATTTATTTATTTTTCATTTAATACTCATTGGTATGTCTCTTCATTTTTAAAATTGGTTTTATACTTAAACATTTATTTAGAAATTGTAGATTTAAAGTATGCCATGTCATTACTAGGATTTAAAGCTAACATGCCACATGTCAAGCATCCATCAAGTCATTGGCCATAGAAAATTAGAAATATTTTTTAAAAATATTCTAAGTATTGGATATATTTAAATCTCCAAGATCATGCCACATGGCACAATCTTAGAGATGTAGTCCATAGAGCAAACAACAACAACAAAGTGGCCCTGAGCCTCAAAGGCCCACAATGCCACCACATGGAAGCATCATGAAAATATAGGACTTGGAAGATATAGAAAACCATAATAAAGTAAATAAAGACCACTAATTATTGATCTCCTAGATCAATGGCTTGCAAAGGCCGATCACCAAAAGACCTAGTAGCAAAGGAACATTGAAGCTTGAAGTTTTGAGATGTTACCACATGGTAACACCTCAGACGCCGATGACTTATAAAGATGTGGAGGCATTTCCAAAAGCCCAAGATACACCAAAAGCATGTTATCATGCCATGTGACATGATCAAATTAATAAATAACTCAAAGATCAAAGACAAAAGTTGAGAATGCAAAATATAGCTTGAGGTCATATGCAATGATGGAGTGCTAAGTGGCATGATCCAATGAGCCTAAAATCTACAGTTGAAGAAACATTGGATGAGAAAGACCAAATTAGATCCAAATAGACAAGTGGAATGCTAGGTCATCCTAGAGGGCTTAGGGATTAAAATTGATTCCCATCTCCCCATTAATAGACTAGCATATCTAGAAACAATTATGTGTTTACTACTAAGCATAAATCTGAAAGATGAGATAATCATAAGATGTAGAATTGAATACCAGATTGGCAAAATTCAATGCTAGAGTGACTAATGACAGATCATAAGCATGGTGGTCATGTTCAAGGTAGAACAAGGACATCTAAGAAGAATAATGCCTTAATGATAGTAATTGAAAAGTTAGAATGTCATCTAAAATGAACATGGCATCTACTGCAAGAGCATGGGCTCTAGTATGTAGTTTATCATTACCTTTATGGATCATAATGATCATAGGCCCTAAAATTAAATGTAAAGCAAATGATTTTGGCATTGATATTAAACAATAAAGTTAATATAGGCATAAGAGACAAAAATTGCCTTAATGGCTATACAGTTGAAATTTTATGTAGAACAATAATTAGCTCCCAGTATTGATTATAAAATCAATTAGTATCATACTAGCAGTTGTGACAGTGGGATTGAGTTGGATCTTGATATATTGTAATCTTGTAGTGATTTTAATCCCATTAATTTCTTACAACCACCAAGTAATTGGTCTAGTTATTTCTTTATGGACATATTTGTCTATACATAGACTAATCTATGATGTAAAAAAGGTCGACACTTCTTGTACCAAAACTCTGGTGGAATTATTCCTTGAGTGCACCTACCTTTCCTCTCTATTTTATTGACTTAGTTTCTTATCTAGAGATATTAATTGTAATATAATGATTTAAATAACTTTTAATATATTTTTTTATTATGTTTTGTTCATCTAACATCTCCATGTCCTTATATTTAGCTTGTGAATTGGTGTTAGGATTGTTATTGTGTCTTTTTGTATATGATTGTCTTAGTTATATTGTACAATAGCTATCATGACTAGTTTTTTGAATTCATTTATGTTTGATTTTATCCTATTGTATTCATTGTGTGTAGGATCTATAGATTACAAGCTTGATTTTATATAGAATGGATTCAATGAATAAATGGCTTTCACACTTATCCTTTGAATCTTGCTCACTAAGTGGCTGAAATTTTGTGTAATTGTTAGACCAAGCACACAGTGGTATAATTGTGGTTAGGAAAAATTTAGACTCCTTTGTATCAATAAGCTTGTTTAAATCAAGGATGACCCTATCTTTTTTCCCTAACCTCTCTCTCCTTTTAATTTTTTGGATGATATCCTACCCTAGTTTAGGTTACGATAAGAATTATGGTGAAGAAGTCTTAATTATTTTATCAATTGAACAAGTATATAGTAAGATTTATATAAACAATTAGCAAGTAGCTAAATTGACATCAAATGTTTATATCAATTAAACCCCCAATGGTAATGGTTACTACTCTTAGAGCACAAGTTTATATTGGAAACTAATCAACCCTTGAACCACCATCAAGGTCTTGAAATTGATGGGGATATTTTATCCTATGTATCATCTCTCACTTTTCTCTCTAAGTACTTAATCCCATAAGTGTCTCTTGGAGTAGGAATTTGGGGTGAACAATAGCTAGCACTAAAAGGAGGGCTATTTATTTGAATTTGATGGATTTTGTTGCCTCTCTTTTGAGATTTTCCCATATATTGTTTATTTAATGCAAAAAATAGTTGGCATTCAAAGGAGGGGCCTTTATTTGAATTTGTAAAACTTTGGTACCTCTCTTTTGAGCTTATCCAATCTATTGTTAAATTAATTCAAACAATAGTTGACACTAGGAGGGCTATTTATTTTAATTTGTTGAAGTTTGGTGCCTCTTCTTTGATCTTCTCCCATTTATTGTTTACTTAACGTAAACAATAGTTGGTGCTAGAAGGAAGGCCAACATTACTTATTGTTAGTTTATATTTTGATAGTTATCTATTTGAGAGTGACTTAGACCCCACTGCAAGGATCACAAGTTCTAAATATTATTTATTGATCCTTGTTTCACTTTGTTGAAATGTAGGAGAGTTAGAAAAGTTAGATATGGGTTTATTTCACTTATTGATCTTATCTTTCAGCCTATCCCTAATTTCTTACACCCATGTCTTGGCTTGGTGAATCATCCATAAACATCCCACATATTTAGCATGAATTCCCTAAGGATCCCTTGGATTTCCTTATTAGGTTTTAAACTAATCACAAAAAAGATGTTGAAGAGAATATTGTTTCTTACAAGTTTGTTATGCATGTTTTAAATGTAAATTTTGAATATGTTTCTTGCAAGTTGTTTCCTTTCACTTTAGAGGAAGAAGCATCTGATTGGTTTTTAAACCTAGAGCCTAATTCTATTAATATATGGAATGATTTTGAAAATTTTTTTTGCTCCAGTTTGGTCAAATGATTGATGCTCATATTTTTCTAAGAGATTTTTTTATGATAAAAAAGAGTCTCAAGAGATAATTAGGGATTTCAATTCTAAATTTCAAGATAACTATAATAGAATCCCCATTACTCATATACCTTCTAAAAAAATGAGTTTGGATATGTATTTTTCTACTTTAGATCCTCTAACATTTATTTTTGTGAGAAGGTATATAACAAATATTTTGGTTATGGCTATTTCACGAAGCTATTGAGGTGGAAAATTAATTATCATGTTTGAATATAAACCAAGTCAAAGACTTCCTATATCTTCAGAGCATTATGCCCAATCATCAAAAGGTCTAAGATCCCATCAGTATTACAACATAAGCTTGTCAATTTGAGAAAATTGACCCTAAGGCTTCTAGTTTTATGGATATTGATATGGTTGAAGAGTGGGGTGAATTTTATAATTATTATGAGTAAAAAGAGGTTTCAAATTCAAAAGAGCATAATTAACCCATGCAAGAAGAGGAGAAATAAGATGCTCATCTAACAGATAATCCAAGTCCCAAAGAATTGGTTTACTTTTAACCTCTTGCTCAAATGATCATAGCCACCAAGCTTCAAGTAACTGAATCTACCATTTATGTTTGGCAAGATTTCAGTGAATCTTATTAATACCAATGTTTATTCTAATTTTGGGACTAAGAAACATGATTTTTTGAAGACGTGCTTACTAATGGTTTGGGATTTGTTAGAAGGAAACTCAATTTTTGAGTGAATACAAATATGTCCTTTCTTTTCTAAGGATGTTTACTAAAAAATATTTGTTTTTACCAATTAATGGGAGACATCTTGTGTTGAGTTTCTAGACCCCTCCTAGTTATGTTTGGATCCTTTTGTTAGAGTAGATTTGTTGTTTTCATAGAATAGTTTCCTTGTTTTCTATTTTTTTTTCTTAGGTAGGTTTCCTTACTTTCTTAGCTTAGGTTTATTTTTGTGTTTATTTGGTTTTGGTTATGTTTTGATCTAGCATTTTGGTAGTGTACCATGATATCCTAGTAGTATTATGTCCCAATACTGAAAATAAAATTTCAAATGGTGGATGTATAGTTAAAAATTGTTTAGGATTTAGAAGCTATATAGTGAATAGTCATACTTTAGCAATTGTATATTCTAGGAGCACTTTCTTGTGCATTTTAAAAACTTTGAAGGCCAATGATTAAAAACAAAGCATGCATATTTTAGAATAGTTTCATTCTCTTGTTTAAAGCCATCACCTACATTTAATTGAAATCTAAAGCAAGTAAAAACATTGATTTATTCTATATTTGTCTTGATAATATGAATTTCTTCAGTTTATCCTTATACCTTAACTTGATCCCAAACATAAATGGATTGAATAATGAAATAATTTACAAAAGAAATAAATCATAGGAAATTTAACTATTAAATATAAAATCATAATTCTTCTTTGAAAGGATGATTCGAGAAATCTCCATCGTAGGCTTTCCAACCTGGAAAGAAATGGAGAAAACCATTGAGTGGGACTAAAGGTATCTTTGTTAGGTCTATGTATGTCTAACTAGTAGTAGAGAAATGCCCATGCCATTCTCCCCAGACAAATAGCCAAATATTTTCCCTCTAAGAAGGTTTGGTTGTTTAGAGAAGTCTAAATTATTTCAGTGAAAATATATAAAATAATTCATCACTTTCACATATTGATGGTCTAAAATGAAATTGGAACTTAGTATGTTTTAAGTTGGTATAGACTTTAATGCCTTCATATTTTCAATTCTTTTCAAGGAACTATTTTTAGTATATGATTTTGTACAGATATGAAGATTGCAATCTATGTTCTTATTTTATTAACTAAATATTATGGGTTTTGAATGTTTTTTTAGCATTCTCCTCATGAAAGTCACCATTTTTTGTGTTCCCAACATGCCTCATATTCAAATAATTTCATATGGGGACCCTATTGATTTACTTGGTTGCCTCATTCATCTTTCTTGATCAGTTACTCATTATTTTTTTAGCTTTGAATCTAAGTGTTTGGAGTATGTATTGGTCTAATCTATTTGGTTTTTTTTCTCATAACATGTTGATCATTATATTACTAAAGGTTTAAGCTTGATAAATTGGTATTAGAGCATTTTTTTAATATTTTAGGCTTTCATTTGTTTAATTTATTGAGATTTATATATTCTATGTTTATTTCAGGCTCAATCCCAAAAGGATGCTTCATCATATCTAGCTATTAGTTATTTGTTTGGTTAGGCATTGTTCCTAAATTATTTTATTCATGGTCTAGTTTAATTGATGAAAATGACCTTTGTTCTAGTCAAAATCTAAGCTTAGTCTATGTAAACCCAAGTTTTCTTTGGTCTATATATAATTTTGATTTCTCAAACTAACATATTCATCCTTGCTCAAAGGGTTTTTTGCCTTGTTTACTTCACATAATTCTTCCACTAATCTTGAACCATTAATTTTCTACCATGTGTCTTGATCACATTTATTTGGAGTTTAAGGGATCTTCCAAAAAGTTTCTAAGAGTAGCAAGATCCTCTATTGGATCATCTGATCTTCTATTAAATAATTGATGTTCATCAAACGGTCTAAGTAATTTGGTAAATTGATCAAGTCTTTTGGCCAAGATCCATCCATATTATTTGATCTTCCATCAGATGATTTACGTTTAATCAAATCCTAATCACAATTTTTTTTATAAATCTAGGAGTCTCTTAACTTCTTGAGATTATGACACATGTTGGGACTCAGAGCATTTTTAGAAGACCACTTGACCCTAGAATCCCTATTAGTTCTTTGATCTTTTAGATCGATGACTCATAAAAGGATAAGACTCAAAAGGGATTAAAGTGCATAGGTAGCCTAGGAGGCTTGTGATCTTACCATGTGACACAATCACATTCAATCAAAATAGACCTTGAAGAACTAGGATAAAGCCACATGGAATTATGTCATGAGACCAAAATCATAGACCAAATGAAAGAGGGACCCCCACATGGACCTTGTAGACACCTAAATCTAGCCATTGATAACCTCCAATCAGGCCTTTGGCCAATTTCCATCCAAAATGCACAATTTAGAATTAAAACACTAAAACATGTTAAATAATGTGAAACTGACATATTCAAGTGCCAATTTTGGTCAGGGTATCACTAAATAGGGTAATGCAATTTATGAGCCAGCTAATTTTGATCAAATCATTTCGAGTCAAAATTCCAATTTCGCACCCACATGCTCTGGACTAATCTTTCTTATCAAATCTTATGCATAAGATGCATGCCTTTATTATTTGTTTTTGGTAACATTATAAATGGGAATATGGTTCCAATGCATCTAGCAATGCCTTCTAATTCTAATCCAGTTGAATTTAGGACCAATAACAAGGCATTCTAATCAATTTGGGTAATTTGTGCATAATGTGCTTAATCATGCTTAAGAGCTAATTAAGCCAAATCAAGGCCTAATTAAGAATTCCATTCAAACTTGTTGAATAATTTGTTTTGGAAATGAATATTTAATATATGCATCATCAAGTGACCTCATTTCTTAGGAAGACATCCCTAGGCCATAAATGCCACAAATATCAGGATTCATGCCTCCCATGCCTCATCAATGCCTTCCATGATGCCCTCCATGCCTCTTAATTTCCCCTTTTCCAATGTCATGATGAGGATAATTACAAACTTAATTCCAAAAATTGAATTAATCCTCAACCACACATCTCAATCTTGAGATTGACGGTTGAGGTTGATTCTAATTGAATCTAAAAATTTATAAATAGGAGGCCTCACAACATCATTTCTAAGTTTTTTTTATGCAAAGTTATAATGCCAAATTGGTTCCAAAATCTTCAAGAAACTAGTGTTACCATGCCAAATTGATTCCAAGCCAAGCCAAGCTACAAGCCAAAGGTGCCAAGGAGAGATGGAGGTAGCCAAGGTTCCATTGCCAAGGACTTTGTGAGCACAAGCTAAGCAAGCCACTACTACAAAGGCATTTAGAGCATCCAAGGAAGGTGAAGGAATTCTTGTGTTTGATTCCTTGATTTTTAATTATGTTTATCATTTATTTTTGTTAACTAAGCTCTCCCTGGTGTCTACGCCTAGAGATTTTATGTTATTAGTGTGTTTATTTCACTTTGTTTTCATTTTGGAATTAACCATCCTCTCTTGAGTCAAATTCCTAGATCACATAATGACATGCTTGATGAGACTAGATGCATCTCACACCTAAAGGAGATAATTTTACAACTCTAAAATATTTATTTAAGCCCTTAAAACTCTTGCAAATTGATTTTCTAACTTTATTTTGCCATTTTTGGTTGCCATAGTTTTTACAGAGTAACCAATGTTGGTAAGTAATATCGACATTAATTACCTAAATTAACTGACATCAATTAGATCTCGGTTAGATAGTAACCGATGTCGATGGTAATAACCAACATTGGTCACTGTGTTTTTCCAAAAACATAAACCCGAGAGCTACTTTTTCAAAGTTCATTGTTCTAAGCTAAAAAGAGCTTCAAAGCTAAAGGGACATGCTAACAATTTTGCTATAGGACCAAGATTGATATTTGTTCAAAACATGTTTAAATCACCTTTGCATGCTTAAAAATCAATTAGGAACCTTGTTTTGGGTGTTTAACAAAGAATTTAGATGCTTTTGGTGAATTTTTTTTCAAAATTTGCAACTAAGACCAAGAGGTCGAATGAACACCACCAAATCTTTCATTTGGGTATAAAATTGAACACACTTGTCAATTTTTTTTTTACAATAGTTGTTTATTTAGATTTTGTTTGGCAAAGAGAGGAATATTGCATGTATGCTCTTCCATTTGTCCCCTATAGGGAACCCTTAGAATCAAAAGCACCATTCTTATTGCAAATAGCCTAGTCCAAGGCTTAGAAATAAAGTCATCTAAAGCACTCCCCAGAAACTTGTCAAAGTTTGGGTGACCTTGAAAATGACCCTAAAGTCTTTCTATTTTATGCTTTCTTTATTTTTTATGCATCTTGGCTTACGAGGGGGACTTCATCACCTCCTACAAGTTCTTTAGGGAAGCTTTGATCTGGGGTTTTATCTCCCATCATTGACTTCATTGAGCTTATTTGGAGTTACACACGGGACATAGTGGTACTTTGGACATCACACTACACTGAGCGAATAGAAAGATGTAGTAGTTGTAAAAAGGACTAGACCTTTTTGCAACAAGCCAAGTGATATAGACCCAAAATCCATGCTTTTATTTTGCATTATTTGACATGAAAATCATTGTGCAATTGATTCCCCTAGATCCTTCAAAAACTTGTTAAATCTTAGACAAATCCCCACTTACCATGGAATTATTGTTGGTACAAGGTGTGCCTCAAGGTCCATGTCATAGTATTGTCATTTAAGAGAAGTGGGGTATAAAAACCCTACTATATAATGTGCATTTACTTTTGGATAAACACTTAAAATCCTCTCAAATGACATATATTGATAGATTCCAACAATACCAAACAACCTTATCAGTTTAGGATCTAAGAATAGTTAATTAGTTGGTCTTGTCCAAGATTAAAGTCTTGTTTGGAGTCAAAACTTGGTGTAAACAAATAATCCAAAACCAAACACCCAAATTCTCTTTTGAACAAAGAGGCATTATGTTTCCCATGTGAGATCATCAATTTTCCTTGTTCAAAAAGTTCATCAAAATCTTGAGAGTCATTTCATCCACTTTGGCACAGTTATGCTGCCCAATTGAGTCTAGACCTTTACCAAAGTTGTTTAAGTCCTTCACTTATAATCTAGATTTATAATTACACCTTTACAAGTTCATAGATTTGATGTGTTACGTGGATTTATTATTTTCACTAAACTTGAGGGAACTTAGGTTTAATTTCCAATTTGGGTTTAAGGTCATTTAAGACTCATAATCATTGTCATCACTTAATAAACTTAAGCCATTTTATGCTAAACACTTGCACTTTAAGTCTATACACCATAACATTTTGAGTCAAGAAAAGTAGTGTTATGTTGTTAAAATTGTAGGAAAACATCTTTGCCTTAGGGATTTTTTGAAACAAACCTTTTTTGTCACATGTTTTGGGTAGTATAACATCATTGCACTACCCAAACATTTCAAACATTGTTTCATAAACCCTCTTGCATGGAGTTCCAAATTTGTTCCTACATTTTCAGACCAATCCAAGTGTACTTTTGTGATATTTTGTCTAAAGTGGTTATACTATTTGCTTTTGTCTAGCTTGTCTATCAAAAAGAACCCAATTTTATACCATTTTTTGTGATAAAATAAACTATAGGTAAAGTGCATTTTGTTTCATACCTTATACCTAGTTGACCAAGTTCATGTCCAAGAATCAAATGCCTAGTGTTTGTTAGAAGTGTTTAAAATTTGTTAGATTAAAAATTTCATCTATTTTCGAAGTCTAGCTTTTGACGCCGTTTGGCCAAGAGTCCTAGAAAATGCCTTATTTGAGCCTAGCTTTTGACGCCATGTTTGGCCAAAAGACCTAGCAACTTCTAAATTCCTAGATTAGACTAATTTAAAACACTTCAACCTTAGATTTTGGCATTTTGATTTTAGGTTCATTTACTTGCTTATCTTTGTGTGAATAGTGAAATGTTAGATACTTCACACTAGTTTGTTTCCTCACAAAACTTTGCATAAACCTTTTGATCCTTTTGACAAATCTAGACCAAGTTAGGACATCATTTATTTTAGATATTGTCTTTTTTTAAATTTTGTAGAAATCTTTGACCTTTTATCACAAAGCATTGACTATGGATCCCAACATGTATTCCTACACTCGTAGTGGACTCATGTACAAGCTAGGAATTAATAATGCAGTTACGTAGGAAGAAATGGTGCAAGACCCCTATGTAGATAATATTGCTTATGAGATGGATTCTTATCCCTCTTATAATACTAAATTAGGGACATAAATCCAAGATCCATTGGCTAACTATTTGGTTAACACATCACCTTACATAGAATAGGACCAAAAATAAACCATGCAATACTTAGCTACAATACCTGCAATGGATGAGCTAGTACCTCAATAGTCATATTTTACTAATACGGCTTCTATGTATGATTCATTTTTGTTTGATCAACAATTGTTAGAGTACAAAGATGAGATTTTGGTTAGATCCATAGAAGTAGGGGCTAAGTTTCCAATAGACTTCCCCCATGAAAATTTACCAAGTCTAGAAAGAGTGCCCCACAATATCATTTACGATCAATAGGCTTCTTCTAGCAATCCTATGGCTCTAGTCTAAATAACGTACCAAGATCTTAATATATCTGATCAAAGCAAAAACATCATGGAAGAGCACTTTAATCAAATACAAAAATCATATCAAACATATTTGAATCTATCACATGATTTCAATCAGATGAACATGGTAAGTAAGCCTCTCATTGACCTAGTTCCTTCAACAAGAGTGTTGATAGAGTTAATTGGACAAGAGAATCCAAATTCTGACCCATTTATACAAATTGCTTCAATAGATTACCTGATACATATGCCCATTATTGAAGAAGTGTCTTTGGCCTCTATTACACTAAATAATGAGCCAAATATAGTAGATAATGTGCAAACAACATCCAGTCCCGATCAAAGTGGTACTAATACACAAATAACTAGACAACAACATGTGTCTATAGTTAATTCCATGAGTAGATCATCATACCAAGGAGTAGGGGTTTCTACACCCCAACCTCAACCAGTTGCTTCCTCAAGTGTACAACCTATGGGGTTAGGTAATCAAATAATGGCTAATGTCACACCTCAATGATAGAATGTGATGAATCCTACTCCCCCTCAACAGGTAATGAGTAGTATTCTATAAAATCAAACATAGTCTAGTGTATCAATACAATAAATGATGAATACATTTCCACCTCAATCAGGGGCAATAAATGTTCCACCCCACTAGGTAATGATAAGCATACCTCTTCAGTCATAGAATAATATGCCAATCTAAAACCAAGTAATGACTAGTCAACAATATGAAAATATTGGTCAACAATAGATGTTGAATCTACAACCTACTTTCACTTTCTCATAGTGATTCATGTAATAAGGAGGTCCTCATGTTTCTTAGGTACCTACTAGACAACCATTGGTTCAAAATATGTCACAAATCTAGAGATAGGGTCTTGGTCCACAAGTTCCCACTCAACAACAAGGTTCGATTAGTTAGTAGCATGTCCCTTTTCAACCATATTATGCATAGCATAATTATACCCCTTCATCCCAACCACAAAATCCCTCAGGTCAAACCTTTATTTCCAACTCAAACCAGAATATCATGCAGCCAAATGTGTAATTTCAAGTACATCCCAATCCACGTATGCATATTCTTGGTCCTTTCCCCAACCAAACCAATATACCCCAATAGGCATCTCCATCCTACCTTGGTTAAAGTGTTCCACTTGTGACCTCCCAACCATCTACCTAAACCCAAATTCTCCCTCAAACCAATATTCCATCTAGATTTCCTACCCCAAGAATTGTAACAGATGAAGGATGCAATTGTTGCCATTCAGGCTGGGAAGCAGACCAAAAAGTTCAAATTGGATGACATATGTTCTTATCCATTCAACATGGAGTATTTATAAATATAATTTCTTCCAATATATGAACCACCAAAATTTGATAAATACAAAGGGAAAGGTGATCTTAAGGCTCATTTGACTAAATTCTTTGTTGCATGTCAACCAGTGGCATATAGTGACATATACCCTTTGTTGTTGTTTCCAAGGAGATTTGTTGTACAAGAATTAGAGTGGTTTTTGAAGTTACCCAAAAACTCAATAGCATATTTTGATGATCTTTCTAATAAGTTTGTGCAGCACTTTTCCTATAATCTCAAACATGAGATATCATTAGTGAACCTGACACAAGCAAAGCAAAAATGTTGGGGAGAGTTTTGCGATTTATTTATAGTGATGGAGAGCCCTTGCAAGCTATTTCACCCATAGTTTACTAGATAAACAATTAGCCACTATGTTTACCAAAAATTTGCATAGTGAAATAGCTTATCATCTGGAATTATAATGTAGGCATACATTCAAGGAGATCATTGATAAAGGTTTATTGATTGAGAGGATGCTCATCAATAAAGGAGTCATCAAGATTAATTCAACTAATTAAAATCAAGGTACTAATTAGGGAAATAACCAACATCCCATCCAATCATAAGCATCACAACTGGCATAGGCCAATAATCATGAAAGACCGAAGTAATTCAACTACAATAGGAATGTTATGAGAAATGGAGTAACTAAATATCATCATGTTCATACTATGCAGACATCATCTATACCACCTTTTTATCTTACTCATACCTAGTAACCTCTCCAACCAATGCTACAAGCATAACAACTAAGACCTTCATAACAAATACAGTAGCCTTTACCATTGTAAACCCCTACTCCTAGAAGAACCATCCCTGCACATTGTGTCTTTAGTGACCTAGGAGAACCTATTAAGTATATATTTCACAAGTTTTCTACTACTAATATGATTAGTTGGACCATAATAAAACATTATTCGCAAGGCATTCCTTATCTTGATTGGTACCATGAAAAATAATTATGTGACTATCATTGGGTCAACGAGCATAACCTACAAAGATGTGTCCAAATCAAGCATTTAATAGAGAATATGTTGGAGAATGGGGAGATAAAATTAGATAATAGTGCTTCGACTTCCAATCAAACTCTTAGAATCTATCAAAACCCCTTTCCCTGATATAACAATCATTAGCAGTAGAATAATTAGTAACAACAACAATGGCTAGAGCAGTAGCAAAATCAAAGGCCAAACTAGTAAAACTAATAAAATCAATAGTATAACCCATAATGATAGAATAATGGATAAAACCAAGGTTAGAATAGTAACAACCAACAAGTATACCATGCAGTTACACATGACTACAATAGGGTTGTAGGTTATATTGCAGGGGCTAGCGTTAATACCATCTTCATTAATCCTAGACCAAATACTAATCAACCTAGACCATTTCTAAATAACAATATTCAACCAAATCACATGGATAATCCATCTTTGACTTGAGAGTTCATGCAGGTAAACTAGCAAACTATGACTTCCCCTTTTAGATCTTATAGTGATAACTTATCCTTACCACGTGACCACATACAAGTGCACTAACAATCAAGACTTATCTTGTCTGGTCCCACACCATTCTTAGCATTAGTTAGCAATAATGGTATAGTATTTAATCCTAATTATGCAATCACAACTCAGAGGTCAAATATTACTATCATAGGCCCACAACCATATGTCACTTTACCTATCATCCAACCAACTGTTCAGCATTAGAATAAACCATTCACTACTGACCAAGATAAGAAGTTTAATATTATGGAACAATTATAGAAGACACCATCACAAATTTCTATTTTAGATTTGCTATAGATGTCAATAATCCACAAAAACATCTTGAATGAGTTTTTGACTCAATCCACTGTTGCCAGTGACATACCCCTTGATAACTTCAAGCTTTGGTTAGACACCTAGCTCCAACCCAATAAGTCATATTCAACCAAAGCAATATGTCTTCCCTTGGCCTGCTCCATAATAACCCATTGTACATATAAGTTTATATCAGATGGCATAAAGTGAAATGTGTCCTTATAGACAATGGATCTAGCCTTAACATAGTGTCTCTAAAGCTCATCAAGCTTCTTAGGTATATAATGATAGATCTCCAACTAGAAATAATAACTATTAAAGCCTATGATAATTAGGAAAGAGAGTCACAAGGCAAAATTAGTTTGTCAGTTATCATTGGGCCTTTAACCCATGATACACTTTGCCATGTGTTGGATCTTGAGTTACCATAAAACATGCTTCTAGGCAGGCCTTGGTTACATGAGATTCATGCAGTCTCATCAACACTGCACCAATGTATCAAGTTTTCCCACTCAGGGATGGAAGTGAATATTCTAAGAGATTTACACCCATATGAACACTACAAGCATCTTGAGGCCAAATTTCAAAACTATAATTATCAGTACAGTATGAATCCAAGTTCCAAATAGGAGAAAGGAAAGGCCATACTTATTAATCATCCACCCAATAATGACATAGATCCTAATACCTTGGATTCCCTTTCCCACATGCCACTTCTTGAAGCTTCCAATAATTTCACCATTTTAGATAATGGACTAGGAGAATATGTGACCCATGATACATTTCATATCAGCAATCTTCCTCAAATTTTGAAAACCTTTGGGTGACCTAAATTCATCTCACATATGCATTGGTAACAAAAGAACAAAGATAAGGGACCTGTCACATTTGTACCAGCATTTGGCCTAAGACCTAACCCTCTTGAAGGGGATGACTCATGGTTATAAAATTACAACCAAGTTGATTGTTATAAAAGTGCCAAGTATTATATTCCTAATAGGATCATGGAGCATCACAATTATAAAGTAAGAGGCCTCAAACCAAATCAACAAGAAACCATCGAGCCAGTTTTCATGACTAAGTATGAAAGACCTTATGGACTTGGATTTAAACCACTTGGGGGTGACCCCACATATCTTATTCAAACTCCATCACCAATGACTAGTGATGATGATGTCAATAGCAAAGTAAAGTCTAATCATAACCTTACCTTTGATAACCTAGCAAAAAACAACATGTTTGATAATAATGTCATTTGTACCCTTACCTTGGCCATTCATCACAATCCATTACCATTATATTATCCCCAATTAATATATTGGGACCAAAAATAATCCAATCTTCTGATTGAGGAATTCCAAAATGATGAGGCATTTTGTGACTTATTGGGCCTTAGAGATAATGTTCCATTGGGAGATCACAAATCAGGGTTCTCAATCACATTGGATCTTGCAACCTATTTTCGAGAGCAAGTGAACACCCTTAGCCAAAAAAAATGAGTAAAACATTAAGGTCCCAAAGTGAAAACCTCTTTGAGGTGATTTTTGAATAGGGAAAAAGTAAAGATAAAGGCTAGTCTAGTGGTGAAAACCTGTCTCAGGCACCATTAGATGGAGGTGTTCATTCTTCTTCAAATTTAGAACAAGAGACCACTAATGATGAACTTGCCTACGGATCTAAGTTTAGTTTTGAGTAGCAATAAGTATTTGATCAAATTCTCTAAGAATTTCTAACTATTTTTGTTACATGGCCAGATCTCTCATTAGGGGATTTAGATTCATCATGCTTAGGAGAAGTTGAAGAGTAAGTCTTAATAGAGGACCCTGACATAGTCCAACAGTTCAAGTCATTGCCTACTATCCTAGAAGATGGTTTGACCCTTCTAGTCAAAGATACAATAAAGGTAAATATTGGGACTCCATCAAACCTAAAATGGATTAAATTAGGAGCATCTCTCACTGAGGAGGAATGCAACATCTTTACAACTCTATTGAAAGAGTTTGTGGATATTTTTGCATGGGCCTATTCTGACATGCCAGGTTTAGACCCCACCTTGGTTTTATACCACATTGTGGTTAATCCTAATTTCAAACCAATAAAACAAAATATACATAAGATGCATCCTCACATTGTTGTATTGGTAAAGAAAGAGTTGTAAAAACTCTTAGAAGTAGGATGTTTTTGATCTATTAACTACTCTTAATAGATCTCTAATGTTGTACCTATTTGTAAAAAGCCTGAAGGGATTAGAATTTGTCCTATTTTTTGAGACATCAAGAAAGCTTGTCTTAAATATGATTTTCCCTTGCCTAATATCGACATGATCATCAATTCCATGGAAAGTTATGAAATGCTTGCACTTATGGATGGATTTTCAGGATATAATCAGATCAGAATAGCACTAGAAGATTAGCATAAAATAAAATTCACCACTCCATGGGGAACATTTTGTTATAAGGTGCTGCCATTTGGCCTTAAGAATGCTAGAGCTATATATCAAAGGGCCATGACTGTCATATTCCATGATATGATGCATGATATTTTTGAAGACTATGTCGATGACATATTAGGAAAATCCAAAACCAGGGCCGACCATCCAACAGTGCTACCCAAGATATTTGAAAGACTACAAGATTACAAATTTAGACTAAATCCAAATAAATGTGTGTTTGGTGTAACCTCAGGCAAATTACTTGGCTTCATTGTGTCTCATAGAGGTATTAAAGTTGATCTAGCTAAATTTTATGCTATAATTGAGATGCCACCACCAACCAATTTAAAGCAACTATGTAGTTTGTAGGGTAATATCTAGTCAATCCAATGTTTCATCTCTCAATTAGTAGATAAGTGTCATCCATTTACACACCTTTTAAAGAAAGGAGTTGCATTTCATTAGGATGATCATTTCCAAGTAGCTTTTCAATATCTCAACGATTATCTTGTCAATCCACCTATTTTATTACCTCTTATGCAAGGAAATATATTCTTGTTATACTTATCAGCTACCGACCATGCTCTAAGGGAACTCTTAGCTCAACATGATGACAAAGGAAAGGATCATGTTTTATACTACCTAAGTTGTATCTTGTTTACATATAAACATAACTATGCACCTGTTGAAAAAGCTTGTCTAGCCATGGTTTTCATAGCTCAAAAATTGCATCATTACATGTTGAATAATAAAATTATGGTATTTTAAAAGTAGATCCACTCAAGTATCTACTATCTAAAACATCTTTGTAAGGTAGAATGGCTAAATGGATCATGCTTCTCAGTGATTTTGACATAGATTATGTCAATTAGAAGGTAATCAAAGGACAAGTTCTTGCAAATCAACTTGTTAAAACACCTCTCATAGACACCTAGCCACTCACATTTCAATTTCCTAATGAATCCATCATGGACACACTCCTTGAGGAGTAGCCTTGGAAACTATATTTTGATGGTTCATTAACTACACCTGGATTTGGGGTAGGCCTATTATGTATTACACCATAAGGGGATCTAATCCCTAAATCATATAGAATCAACGTTCTTTGCATAAACAACATGGCTGAGTATGAAGCACTTGTTGTAGGACTTTGACAAGTAGTGCACTGGAATATATCTCATCATCAAGTTTATGGTGATTCTTAGTTAATCATCAATCAAGTCATAGATTATTTTCAAACCAAAGATGACAAGCTGGTTCTATATAAAGCCATGGTTGACACTCTTAAAAATCAAATTGCCAACATTTAGTTTTAGCACATACTAAGGGCTATTAACAAAATTGTAGATGTCATGGCTAATATTGGCTCTCTAATTTGACAAATAGATAAATTTAGAGAGTATCAGTTCCTCATTGAAAATTTGTCATCACCAACTCATGAACCTTCAATCGTTGCCATGATTTGTGATATTATTGGTCCTAATTCTATCTGATACTCAGACCTTTACAACTACCTCATGACCAATTTTTACCACCTAACCTCTCTCAAAAACAAACCAAAGCCTTCATTCATCATTCTACTCATTATACTCTACTTGGATCCACTCTTTATAATTATAGTTTTGATAAAACTTTGCTTCATTGTTTAACTTCAGTAAAATATATACTAGCATTAAGAGAAGTTCATGAAGGAGTATGTGGATCTCATTCTAGTGGGGTAGTCCTATCAAAAAATCTCTTGTGTATTGGTTATTATTGGCCCATAATAGATGTAGATGCCACTGCATATGTAAAAAAATGTGACAAATATCAATATCATGATAATATGATTCATACCCTAGCAAAAAGTCTAAAATCAATGTTAACACCATGGCCATTTTCTATATGGGGACTTGACCTCATTAGGAAGATTAACCCCACTTTATCTTATAGCCATAAACATATCCTTACCATCACCGAATATTTCATTAAGTGGGTTGAAGCTATACCCCTCACGTGACTAGAAAGAAAATTTCCAAATTCATCTTCAACCATCTCATCTACTGCTATGGTATCCCCTCTGACATTATATCTAATAATGGATAATTATTCAAGAAAAAAGATGTAGACCAGTTATGTACTAAATACAACATCACCCAACATTTTTCTATATCATATTACCCTCGAGGTAATGGCCAAGCTAAGGCATCTAATAAAACCATTTTCAACATTTTCAAAAAGATTGTCAATGATGTCGGTCATGATAGGCACCTCAAAATATTCCCTATCCTTTGGGCATACCATACCAATCATCATACCCCCATAGGAGCCACTCCATACTCACTTGTTTATGATACTAAAGCCATCCTTCCCATTGAGGTCGAATTGCCTTTACTATGCATATTTCAATCATGTCCAAGATGATCATGACTATCAATTAGTTCACTTGCAAGAGTTAGATCTACTTGATGAAAAATGCACAACCGTGCTCAATAATCTTCAAGCATATCAAAAATAACTCAAAGGCCACTATAATCAGCATGTTAAGTATAGAACATTTGAACTTGGTGATCTTGTTCTTAACAAAAACTAAAAGAATACCATGACTGAGAAGAAACATAAAGGGAAATCCAAACCACACTAGATAGGGCCTTTCATCATCACTACAGATTATGGATTAGGAGCATATAGGCTTGCCACACAAGATGGTGATGAACTTCCAAAGCCAACGAATATTGTTTATCTCAAGCGATACTATGTTTGAATGCTAAGGTGTATTGTCTATAAAGACTATTTTAGTTACACCATTTTATCACTATTCTTCTTTGTACAAATACCATCCTTATCCATCTTCTTTGACATATCCACTTTCTACTTCTAACCTATCAACCTAGTGTGTTGTAAAAACCTAGCCCATTTGACCTTGGTTTTTGTCATTCATTATGTAGTTTTAGCATCGAGGTATCTGATTAGGTCATCATTTAGTTGAATTATTTCAGATAGGAAGTGTATATTGGGATAATGTGATATAAGTTTTGGCAGTTGCATCCTTCATTTGTTAGTCCTTTCTTACCACCAATCTTGCTACTAATTATAATTTCCTTTGGGCAAATTAGTAACATTGACCTATGTCATTGTGTTTTAGTTATAACTACCTATGGGCAAACTAGGGGCAACATTAAGCCTTGACTTACTAGCTTGCTACTTCCTATGCCATATTATGTCTTTTTACCAACCATACCTATTTTGTTTGAATTGACTGTTGCACTAGTTTAATTCCTCCACTATGAGGGTAGAACTACAGTGACTTGAGATCCTACTCTTGGACTATGTAGGCAATGCTCAATACTTATTAAGGTCAGCTCAATCACCCTTCTCCACCATGCTCTCACTATTTTATGAGAAACCTAAGCCATGCTTTCACCATTTTGTGAGCAACCTCAGTTTGAACGCTCTCACCCCTTTGCAAGCTTAAACTATTTAGTGTCTCATCATTCTTGATTGAGTTGAGATACTTCAAACACTTCCAAAAACATTTGAAATTTTGGTAGAAAAAACAAAAACATTGACCACTTTTTTGCCTTAAGGATTCTGGAAACCCTTACTAAGTTACAATAAAATCACCTGTCATTTAGTTTCCCCATCCTTTTTGGCCTTTTTCTCTCATGCACTTGCCATTTTTAAAGACCATTCCTATTATTCTATCACATCTATTCTATTTGTTTTCCTCAATTATCACATTCTTCCCATTCCCTAGGAGAACTACATTTGGCATAAAAAAATTTATTGGATATTACATCCATGGAACTATGTAAGCAACATCCACTTGCCTCATGCATATAGAGACAGCTCATCCACCCCCTTCCTTTTCTTCTATTCCCCTATTTTATTCATTTGTTAAATTGTTGCCTATTTCATAGGGGCAATGTTCGTAGGGTTTCTATTGTGTTGTTTGTTTGTTTGTTTCTACTTATTTTGTTTGTTTGTCTGTCTATTTATTTAATTTCAACACTCTAGCCTTGATTTAATTTATGTGTGTTTATTGGGTGATACCTTGTCCACACTTATACTCAAATCCATCCATATTCATATCTTTACATTGTCATCATGGTTTCTATCATTGGTGCATTATTTTATATTGACTATTGGATTATGGGAGTCAATCTTTATGCATATTTTGGCCAATTGTTTATGGTGTTCTATCATAAAGCCTACCATCACATGATACAACAAACTTCAGCTTCAAGAAGTCTATTTAGTAATGGCAGCATCTCTTTGGCACTGACATCTTGATTCCATCTTAATCATATCCCAAACAGAGTAATTAAATATGAAAGGATTTTAACCTTTATTAGTTCAGATGAGCATCTCCCTACTAGTAGGTTGTCCTAATTCATCATTACCCTCTATGTTAAATTATCATCATCCTCAGCCAATTTTATCATGTTTTCCATAATCGAGGTCTAATGATTATAACCACCTATGGGAAAATCATTGCACACCATCCCACCGGCATTTCTCACTGATTATAACCACCTTTGGGCAAATCATTGTGTTGTCACCACTTTACTTTTTCTACCTATACAGGGGCATGCTATTATCTTGTTTGTCTGTCCTCACTAGGGTAGTTCCATCTTCTCAATGATTATAATTGCCTTTGGGAAAATCATTGTGTTATCATACCACATTACCACTATCGAGGTACAATGCTTATAACTACCTTTGGTAAAACCATTGTACACCATCCCACTTGCATTCTCAATGATTTTGACTACTTTGTTTTCTATCATTGTGTTTTCACCACATTATCTTTCCTTTCTTTAGTCCCCTTGTTTCACTTCTTTCTTTTCGAGGGACAGTTTATCAACTTACTTGTGCCAACCATTCCCTCGAGGGGGCATCTTATAGTTAGTTTATCATCATTTTAGTTATAGGCATATAGGACATTTTCATTATTTAAGAAGATGTTACTATGATTATATCTTGCAACACCTTGCCAAATAGGGGAAAACTGTAGACACCTAAATTTGGCCACTGATAACCTCCAATCAGGCTTTTGGCTAATTTCCATCTAAAATGCACAATTTGGCCTAAAAACACTAAAACATGCTAAATGATGTGAAACTGACATATCTGACATATTCAAGTGTCAATTTTGGCTAGGGTATCACTAAATGGGGTAATACAATTTATGAGCCAACTAACTTTGATTAGATCATTTCGAGTCAAAATGCCAATTTTGCACCCACGTGCTCTGGACTACTCTTTCTTATCAAATATTTTGTATAAGATGTGTGCCTTTATTATTTTTTGTTGGTAACATTCTAAATGGGATTACGGTTCCAATGCATCTAGTAGTGCCTTCCAATTCTAATCCAATCAAATTTAGGACCAATAACAAGGCATTCTGATCAATTTGGGTAATTTGTGCATAATGTGCTTAATCATGCTTAAGAGCTAATTAACCCAAATCAAGGCCTAATTAATAATTCCATGGAAACTTGTTGAATAATTTGTTTTGGAAATAAATATTGAATATTTGCATCATCAAGTGACCTCATTTCTTGGGAAGACATCCCTAGGCCATAAATTCCACAAATATCAGGATTCATGTCTCCCATGCCTCATCAATGCCCTCCATGATGCCCTCCATGCCTCTTAATTACCCCTTCTTCTAATGTCATGAGGAGGATAATTACAAACTTAATTCCAAAAATTGAATTAATCCTCAACCACACATCTCAATCTTGATATGGATGGTTGAGGTTGAGTCTAATCAAATCTAAAAATCTATAAATAGGAGGCCTCACAACATCATTTCTAAGCTTTCTTGATGCAAAGTTATAATGCCAAATTGGTTTTGAAAGCTTCAAGAAACTATTTTTACCATGACAAATTTATTCCAAGCCAATCTAAAGGTACCAAGGAGAGGTTGAGGTAGCCAAGCTTCCATTACCAAGGACTTCATGAGCACAAGCTAAGCAAGCCACTACTACAAAGGCATTTAAAGCATCAGAGGAAGGTGAAGGAATTATTGTGTTTTATTCCTTGCTTTTTAGTTGTGTTTATCATTTTCTTTTGTTAACTAAGCTCTCCCTAGTGTTTAGACTGAGAGATGTTATGTTATTAGTGTGTTTATTTCACTTTGTTTTCATTTTGGAACTAAAACCATACTAACCATCCTCTTTTGAGTGAAATTCCTAGATCACAGACCTAATTATGTAATCAAGGTCCCCTAACTTGGATTTGATTCTTGTCTACCTATCAATAGACTGTTAACACCTAGTTATCTGAACTAATTAGAGTTTGCCACATAGTAATAGACACTAACTTAAATTTGATGTATGTTTATTCCTCAGGAGACCATCATCTATGTAAATGAATTACTTAAACAAAAAAACTTTATTTATTTATTTATCACATTTGTTGTTCATTCAATGTTCATTAGTATGCCTTTACCTTTGTAAAATGGGTATTATACTTAGACATTTCTATATAACTTATAAATTCAAAGTTTGTCATGTCACTACCAAGATTTAAAGCCAACATGCCACATGTCAAACATTCATCAAGCCATTGGCCATAGAAAAGTAAGAAGCCTTTTGAAAAATATTCTAATGTTGGAGATATTCAAAGATCATGCCATGTGGAATGAACTCTAAGAGCCATCTTGTGGAACAAATAATGAAAACAAAGTGGCCCTGAGCCTCGAAGGCCTACAATGTTACCACATAGCAACATCATGGAAACCTAGGACTCAAAAGACATAGTAAATTACCCAAATGCCTCCAAACATTAATTAATTACTCATAGATGCTGATCACCAATATATCCAATAATAAATAACCATCAAATATCGAAGCTCTGATATGTCCCCATGTGGTAACATCTTAGAGGCTGATGACTCACATAGATACAGAGGCCTTACCAAAATCTAAGGATGCACCAAAAACATGCGATCATGACACACAACATGATCACATTAAGCAATATCTCAAAGATCAAATACAAAGGCTAAAAACATAGAAATCAAATCTCAAGGCCTTATTCAATGATAGAGTCCCAAGTGGCATAATCTAGTGGGCCCAAAATCTATAGGTGGAGAAACATTAGTTGAGAAAGACCAAATTAAATCCAAATATACAAGTGTAATTCCATGTCATCCTAGTAGGATTAGGATTAAAATTAATGCCCATCTACCCATAAATATACCATCATATGCATAATTGATTATGTGTTTACTATTAAGCATAATTCTAAAGGAAAAGGATGTGATAATCACAAGATGCAAAATTGAATACTAGATTGACATACTTCATTCATAGAATAGCTAATGAAGTACATCATAAGCATGGTGGCCATGTTCAAGGTATAATAAGGACATTATGAGAATAAGGTTGCCTTAATGATAGTAATTAAAAATATATAATGTCATCTAGAATGGGCATGGTATCTACTACAAGAGCATGGGCTCTAGTATACAGTCTCTCAATGCCTTTATGGATCACAAAGATCATAGGCTCTAAAATTAAATGTAATGCCAATGACATTGGAATTAATATTAAATAAGAAAGATAATATAGGCATAAGATACAAAATTTTCCTTAATGGTTATATGATTGAAAGTCTACATAGAACAATAATCAACACCTAGAATTTAATGTAAAATCAATCAGTATGGCACTAGCAGTTATGGCATTGGGATTGAGTTGGATCTTGATAAATCTTAAGCCCAGAGTGATTTAAATCCTATTAATTTCTTATAACCACCAATTATTTGGTTTATTTATTACTCTATAGACAAATTTGTCTATATATAAGCTAATCTATGATGTAAAAAAGGTCAAGACTTCTTGTACCAAAATTCTAATGAAATTGTGCCAAGAGTGTACTTGCCTTTCCTCTTTGTTTTCTTACCTTAGCTACTTACTTAGATATATTGATTTTCATAGAATTCTGAATGTAGATTTTTATTGCGTTTTATTCATATAACATCTCCATTATATTTATCTTGTGAATTGGTGCTTGGATTTTTATTATGTTTGTTTGTAGATGATTGTCTTAGTTATGTTATGCAGTAGCTATCATGAATATTTTATTGAATTCATTCATGTTTGGTTTGATCTCATTGTATTCATTATGTGTAAGAGATAGAAACCACAAGCTTGGTTTTCTTTATAATGTATTTAATGAATAAATTAATTTCACATTTGTCCTTCGAAGCTTACCCACTAAGTGGCTAAAAGTTTGTGCAATCGCTAGACTAGGCACACAATGTTATAATTGTGTTCAGGCATAATTTTCAGCTCCTTTGTATAAATAATCTTGTTTAACTCAAGCATGACTCTTTATTTTTTTCCCTACCCTTTCTCCTTTTACTTTTTTTGGATGATATCCTACCCTAGTTTAGGTTGTGATAAGAATTACAATGAAGCAAGACTTAATTGTTTTATCAGTTGAATCAAGTATACAATAGGATTTGGATAAATAATTATCAAGAAAGTAAATAAATTTCAAACACTCATATAAATTGAACCCCTAGTGTTAATGGTCATTGCTCATAGATCACAAGTTTATACTTGGAACCGCTCAACCTTTGGACCACTAGTAAGGTCCTAAAATTGATGGGGACATTTTATCCCATATGTCATCCCCCACTTTTCCCTTTGATCACTTAATCCCATAAGTGTTTCTTGGATTAGTGTTTTTGGGTGAACATCAATTTTTTTTGAAGCAATGCCCAAAATAAAGTTAGTTCACCATATCAGGATTTGTATCAATGTGGTGATTAACCCTAATTCAGATAAATTAAGTATAATATAGCAGATGGTGTAAATCAAATTGTGATAAGTAGAATGAAAGCAAAACACTAAAATTAAAGGAAAAATAAAATTAAATAAGACTAACTATGAATAAAACAAAATCCTTAGTTGTTTCTTATCTATGATCTGACTATGTAAAACTAAACAACTGAAATGATAAAAAATACTGAATTGGCAGGTGCTCTAAAATTGTGACTAAGAATAATGAAAGACAAGATCATCTAAAATGAGATAGCATCAACTAGCATTATTTTCCCTTGCTAGTCAATTTTATCCTTTGCTAAAAATTAGTAAATTAGGGCATGATCATCTATGATAGCTTAAATCACACACATGTGTGGAAATTCGACCTTCGGGTGCACATGAAAGATGTATGACTTTTTCAAAGTTAAAACTCTAATAGGGCTTGCAATGGTTGAAAACCTATAAATAGAAAAAAAGGGGGAGTGTAATGAGTTGAGGTAACCCCAATCACCCACATGATGATTGATCACTACCCACATATTTAATGCTTTAAAGAGGAAAATCAATCTCACATAGTTCTCCCACTTAGAATGCTTTGAGTAATTGTGCTTCTTTGACTATATAAATGCATATATAGATGACTTGAATACTTGATCATGATTTAATTTATATTAGATAAAGTAGGATCTTGAGTTGGTAAGGACTACTTCAAATGATTAGAATCAGATTTGGGAAAAATAGGAAAGATTTTCCTAGTGTACAATGGTGTAAGTATGTCTATGTATTGAGATTGCCAAGTGGTAAAATAGGTGACTCAAGTGTGTCTTTATATCAATACAAAAGGGTAAAACCTCATGTTACCTATCCTAAAAATATGGACCAACCTATAAAGGAGGATATAAATTTCAAAAGTGACTATTAGAAAGGTTAATGACACAATCAACCCATAAGGGAAAAAATGTTTGCCACTATTGTCCTCTACTAGTCGATCTCCTCCTTAAGGGAAACATGTGAATTTTAGGTCCTAAGATGTTTGTTCAAATTATTAGAGGGGTTTTTAGATATTTATAATATTTATGTGGGCATAAAATATAAATTTAGAAAAGAATATGTCAACATAGGTGCTTAATATAAAGTGAGGTGGTGAAATAGATCTAGATTAAGTACAAAAGTTAATTAAAGTGAAATACAGCCAAAACTAAAATCATCAAGTATTCATGACCAAATTTGAGTTACTACACATTTCTACCATGTTGATCTATCTAGATCACTTACACATATTTTTATAGTTATTCATATCTTAAATAGTGCTATATGAATATGTTATTATACTATGATGTGCCAATGATTCATATGGATGGTGTAGTCTAGTCTTTATTTGTTATATGTTTCATTTAATGTTATTACTCTCTTACATGATAAGATAGTTTGTTTATATATAATATTTTTAAACTTTATCAATTATTGATGATTTATCTCTCATAGGAACCCATAAAATATCAATCTCTCTGAGTGCCTAAATTAAAGAATGCATTGGGAAAGGGGTTGGTAGATCTTTGATGCTTATAGGATTGTTGGCCCCTATACCACCATTTAAAACCAATACAAGTTAATCTTATCCATTTCCTTAAAATTTAAAACTCCATTTATACATTTACCTAAGTACCTCACCACCTTAAATAACCCCTAACTAATCAAAAACCTCTTTTTATCATGTTTCTTACTACGTTTAGCGCACATTACAGAACTATGTCCACTTAAGTCGACATAGTTTGAGACCTAACAACTCTATTTCCTATCTAATGAGGTTGTTCAGGATAAATACATTAGCTAAATTACTAGGAGGGTTTAGGGTCAATATATATATATATATATATATATATATATATATATATATATATATATATATATATATATATATATATATATATATATATATATATATATATATATATATATATATATATATATATCCCCTTTCATTTCATTTCTAATATAGGATCAATCAATTATCCATTATTACACTTATAAATCTGCTTATACAATCAATAGAAGGTTTCATTACTTAGGTTTTTTCCTTGGAGAAGTAACACTTGTCTTGTAGAGGTCTTGGATGCATATGAAAATTCTTTTAATCTAGAGATAATTTATCCTTGTGATCCTTACAAGCCCACAACAACATCTTACAAAGCATCATTGGCCAAGGGAGATATTGAGGCACAACAGGTTCACTTCAACAAGGTAAGTATATTCCTAGCCCTTCATATTTTGATAAATAGATTTTGTAGAGTTAATATATATTGAATTATATCTCTCTTTTCTTAGATAATTTCTATGTTATAGATAAATTTATATTTGCATGTTCATTATCTTCCCCATTGGTGCCACAAGCTTTGGTGAGCACTAAATTAGTTTTCATGTGCATTTACTCGATTAGCTTGCATAGTTGTTTAGTATATTGGTTTGCTTAATATTATTATTTACAATCATAAGGCCTAGCTAGGGTTATCACAAGATGGCATTTGATTAGAGGCATTAGAAACCTCCCCTTTGCCATAATGTGATAAGTTATTCTTTAGTGTAGGTTTAGCAGATCCATTATATGTCATGACCCTGATTTAAACATATTATCAAGTGTACTTGTTAGTTTATTACCTTATTTAAGCTTGAATACTATTGAGTAGGAGAAGTTATAGAACTATCTAGTTTTGCTTACATACATTCTAGTGAACCTAAAATGAATCTAACCTTTGTAGATTTTTATTTTTTCTCTATAGATAATTAGGTTGACCCTGTCGACCAAGTTTAACACTCTATGCATAGGTTTCTATATTTAGTCGAACCTATTGACTTTGTTTGGCTCTATGTGCAAGTTTATACAACTTCATATACCTAGTTGACCTAATTAGGGCATATTTTTGTAGGTTTTCCAGCTAAAGTGAGCCTATCAAATTTATTCAAGTTTTCATGTGAGGAATTTATAGTATTGGAAAACTAGATAGATCCAATCGATATAGTTTCTTTTCCCACTCTTTTAACATTTAACTAAATTGATCTGATCAATTGTTTTATTTTTTTCTTTTTATTTTTTAAACTAGGTCGATTTGATAAAAATAGTTCTATTTGTTATATCATTTACTAGTTTTATTTATACTCAGTCAACCAACTCAACTTCATCTAAATATTATGTCTTTACCTCTGTAGGTTCAAATTTCCATCTAGACAACCTAGTTCAAAATAGTAACTCAACATTTTCAAGAAAACTACTAATTGATCTAGTCGACTCTATATAATTTGCCAACATCACTCTAACCAAATTAGTAATTTATTTCTATCAAATTTTAAGTAATTTTATTTTCTTTCTAGTTTTCAAAATTTAAATTTGGTATTATTTTTTTCAATTTCTTAGTTATATAAAATTTTACCCTTATAGTAAACCAAGTTGACTAGCTCAACTTAGTTCTATAGCTACTTTTTGTCTTAAAAAATAAATAGACTCACTCAACTATGTTGATTTTGGAATGTCTTTCAATAGACTGAGTTGATTAGCTTGACTTTATTTTGTTTTATTTGTATAACTAAGTCAACCAGCTTGACTTTCTTTTATTTATTTTCCTCTTAGTTCAAGCAAAGGGAATTAACCTACATTGATACTAATTATACTCATTTTACTTTTCATTTGACTACCTATTTATTTACTTTCCAAAAATTGTAAATTAGCTTTCAAAACTTTGATTTTCACTCTTATTTATCACTTTGTTTGGTTTTCCCTAGACACTGTGTACTGGTAGTTTTCAAACTACTTAGATACTATCATGAAAGGCTACTCAATACTTGATTTATTGTCATTGTCTATCATTTATAGATATCATGGCATGAGGGGCTTACCTCAATACTCATAGCCATAATACAAAGCTAAACATGGGCTTTAGTTTCTACCTACCTCATGATATTTTGCAAACATTTAGGATTTTCCTCTTTATTGAACCTTATGAATCTAACCATCTATTTGTTTTTGTGGTGCATTAGTTAGCGGTTAATTCTAAGAAGTTACTTATATCTTACCCTTAAAATTGGGTTTAGTGGAATTTGAAAATGGTAATTCTCCCATAGTCAGTTTTATAAAATATTGGGTTGACACTATCCAATAAACAAGAACGTAAATTTTAGAGCCTACACTTTCAATCAAAACATTTAGTACAAATTCATTATCTTATTTTCAAGTAATTAATTAGATTCTAAATTTCACTATTATTGTTTATCATTTTTTATTTTATGTTGTATTGCAAACATGTATTAGCCAGCATTAGTACAAGGTTTGTGTTGTGTGTTGCAACTAGATTAACCATCTCGACCTAGTTGCATGTGTGTTTAATTATTTTTTCTATAATCAAAATTAAATCATTCAAACTCAAACCATTTTAAATTTTTCCTTCCTATAGAATGAATTCTACCTATTTGACCTAGACTTTTATAGATTGTTTTGTTTTCCTTCCTATAAAACTAAGTCAACCTGCTCGACCCAATATTTAATAGACTATTATATTTTCTTTATTATAGAACTAAGTCAACCTACTCAACCCAGTCTTTTATATACTATTTTGTTTTCTTTCCTATATAACTAAATTGACCTACTCAACCCAATCTATTATAAACTTTTTTGTTTTCCTTCCTACAAAACTAAGTCAACCTGTTTAACCTTGTCTCTTACAGACTATTTTATTTTCCTTCTTACATAACTAAGTTAACCTGCTCAACCCAGTCTTTTACATATAGTTATATTTTCCTTCCTACAAAACTAAGTTAACCTGATCGACCTAGTCTTTTACAAATTGTTATTTTTTCCTTCTATTGGGTGAATATTTTGTCGTTAGCTAACTGAAGGCAAAATGGTTATATCATCCAAAGTATAATGAGATAAATCTCTCCTCTCAGCAAGGGGAGGTTCCCTATAAACTATCATAAACTAATTTAAACTAAATACTAACTCAGGGGTGAAATCACATCATTCATTTCTCTTTTTTTAGAAATGATGTTTACAAAGTAAAGAAAAACTTACTGGATATTAACTAAATCCACAAGAAACCCACGAGAGTACAAAGCCCATCATTGCTTCTCTTGCTGATTTATAACTTATATCACAGTAGAGAGAGGTACAGCCCAAAGTCTTCATCGATAACTACAATAAAGTATATAATCTCAAAAGATATAAGTATTTCAAAGTCTTTCCAATATCTTTCATTCTAAAATAATAAAACACAAAATAAAGACAATTATAGTAGCATAAAGTCTCCATAATCAACTTCAGAACATCTTCCAGATTATTTTCACTCACTCTACTTATTTAATCAAATAGATAAGATTGTATTAGGAAAAGGACATAAGAACAATTACCTACACAACACAAGTTATTCCAATACAAAGTTTGAAAAGTCACTTGCTTTCTCATTCACTTGATAAAATAGGATTTACAATCTGAGCTCAAAGTCGTAAAAGCCATTTCAATTTTGGCAAAGTTTTGCTTCCAATAACTAAAAGATATCTTTACAAAAGAGGCCCTCTTTATTTATAGGGAGAGACCTTGAGGACTTTTTAGAAAAGACCTAATTACTTTGACTGAGTCAAAGATAAGAGTCCTTTTTGACTTAGGACTTCTTGTATTTTTACATGTAATTACATATGAGAAAAGTACATGTAAGAATGTCCAAAGTGGTTGCAAAAGTACATTAGAAGAGAAAAAATTAAACCAAGGAAAAATAGTTTCAATTTGTATCCCCATATTTTTTCATATGAGCATCATACATACTGATAGCTGCTTGCATCCCGATATTATCTGGAGTAACAGTGTTCTTGAAAATCATTTTAGCTCTAACTATGGCATCTCTTACTGTTGTAATTAATTTTGCATGACTAGTTAACCTGGTTCTTAGATTATCTAGAGTTAACTAATTATCTAGAATGTTATCCATAGAGGCTACTAAAAATGCCTTATCTTCAAATTATTTCTGGAACATACCTTCAAATTCTTGAATCATTTCTTCTGCTGGAAGAAATTGGTTGTCTTGTGATGTAAGTTTGCAAGGTAGTTCCTCCAATTTATGTAAAATATTGATATCATTTTGTTCATTGAGTTCCTTTAAAGATTTGAGGTCACTGATCAACTCTTTAATCACCTGACTCTTATATGCCAATGCCTCTTTAGTTTCAATGTAAGAGTCTCTATCATTAATGACACCAATTGATATCAGAATACTTATTTTTAGTTTCCTCATATCCATCCACTTGTCAAGATACTTTTCTATGCTTTCAATATCCTAAGAGATAACATTAATGAGATCGTCAAGTTCTGCTCTTATTTTTCTCATTTTATCTATTTTCTAAGATAACTCTGTGAGTAAGGAAACTCCTTGTGCATGCATCTTGTCCAAGTACTCTTCGAGTACTTTTTCTTTGAGATAGGTCTTTTTTTCTTTCTAAATAATGGGGTCTTCTATGGAAATGGCCTCAGGAGTTACTATTTCTAGAGTGAAAGTAATTCTCCTTACCACTGCAATCAATTGTTCCACCATTGCTTTATATTGATCCTTCATTTCTTTCTCTCTATCAAATTTTTGAATCAAGATGTCCATGGCTGACTGCATATCGCTCTTGGCACTCTCATGAGTTATCTTGCCTAATTTAACTCTAGAGATAGAGTAATCACTTACATCAAAATTTTCAATGGTTGCATCATGTGGAGGTCTTGCAATTTCTAGAAATTTGTGTCATTTATTCCCAATCATTTTTGAAATAATCCTTGGCTTCTTGGGAGCCTTATCTTTTACTAGCACCATTTTATTGAAATCAAAGTCATCTGGAGAGATAGCTTGTTTCTTCCTTTTGGGTGTATAAGCTGACAACCATGGTGGGAGCATAGAAGTACTTACATTAGGATCTATCTCCATTGTTGGCATTATCGTAGTTGCACTCACACTGGTAGTGGAAATAATAGGTGGAGTATTAGTAAAAAACTGCACCTTTTGCTGAGTGATCAAAAGCAGAACTATCTTCAATATCAAAAGATGGGGATGACAAACTAGGAATTAACCCTTAAAAATGAAGAATATCTTCAAAAGTGCTTTGAGAGTTATCAAAAATTATTTTGGAAGGAGAGGGTAATCCAAAAGAGGGAACACTAATCAGAGAAACAAGTGAAGGGGCTATAAAAGGTGTGCTATGTGGGGAAGAAGACATTCCTATTTCTTGTTGCACATTCTATTATGGAGACAAAGTTTTCTTCTCTTGTTGATCTATGGTCCTATCATCAGTCTCCATTTATTTCATCATTGGTTCTTCAGCACTTTGTTTCTCAACTTCTATATCTGCTATTTTTGACTCTTTTTCAATAACTTTTGACTTCTTCATCACAAATATGATCTTAGGCTTATGTGGCTTGGAAGAAGGGACATCAATTTTGTTCTTCGTCTTATTTTTTGCTTTTCTTCTTGTTTGCTCTTGAAATTTAGCTTCTAAACCTGTGATGAATTCTTTCAAAGTAATTCCTTTATTTGCTAACCAATTATTGGTGTTTTCCAATATAGGTTCAAATATTTTCCTCGAGGAAGTCAGCTCTTTCTTTAACCATTAGATTGGAGGAAGAGGGGCATTGGAAATCTATTTAGTATTGTATTTATCATTAATCAATTCTCCATCATCCACTAAATTCTTAGAGATATCAGCAAGTCCAAGATATTCAATATGCTCAAGAGATAATCTACTGTAGTTTATTTTCTTGATAT
The DNA here is from genome assembly GCA_037957365.1 of Torreya grandis. Lineage (NCBI taxonomy): Eukaryota > Viridiplantae > Streptophyta > Pinopsida > Cupressales > Taxaceae > Torreya > Torreya grandis. The sequence continues at coordinate 226,833 of JARHVA010000237.1, forward strand.
CTTCTGTTGTTCTCAAATCTACCTAAACATCTTCAATCATAGGTTCATGAAATTGGGTTTTCCTCCTAATTATATCTTTCATGTCCTTGTAATCAAAATTTGGTCTTATTTTGAATTACTTCAAGGTCACGAGTTACATTTTAGTTTCCATGGCTCTAGCCTTTCCAACAATTAACACTGAAAACCTATCAATTTCAATTAGAAACCTAAAACTAAGCTTCTTGAGGTCCATCATTTTATTAGGCATGATGATTATTTGTCTGCATAGTTCCATTAAGACCAATTTATCTTAGGGGAATCTTGGAAGCATATAAGGATGACCTTAGAAAAATCCAACCCTTAGGTATGAAAAAGAAGGAAATTGTAAGAACATGCATCCAAAATCATTCACGACTATCCAAGCCTCATCTAACATTATTCTTTGCTCTAATTGAGGATCAAAGAGACACAAAAATACTACAAATAAAGCATCATTTACTCTCCTAAAATGATGAATAAAACCCTTCAATGTTAACTAAGAGTAGTATTGATACACTGGGGTTACTTTCCTATCTCCTTTTGATGTCAAACTTGGAAAGATTCTCATTGAAGCTGCAATGTAGACTAGGTAAGAAGTCATGTAGAATTTGAAGGTAGTGGATACCTTCATCAATTTCTCGTGCAAAGCATTGTTGACTTATTCTCCCTAGAAGTGACTTGTTTTCCTTGGAGAATTATCTTGATGAAGGGATACATCCATTCATGAAACTGTGAGGAAGAGGGTAAACCTCTTACCCTATTGAGAAGAGTGATTAGATCACCAACTTCTTCTATAAAGTCACTTCTTAAAAAAATATGTGGCCATCTTGAAAATTTTCCCCTTGGAGTCTTGAGACATTTATTATTGATTACTTTCTTCACTTTTTCAAGATCTTTGTCATATTCTCTTTATGCTTCAACAAAATCAAGCTTTATCACCTCTATAGTAAGAGGGCATATGAACACTTTATCAATGAACTCAAGATCCAGTCTAATTATCACATTACCACTAGTGTCTAACACAACCCTAGTATCCTTATTATAGAACTAAGCACACTGGAGAATAAATTTTGTGTTGTGAGCCACTACAGGGAAAGAAGATACCAAATGAATATTTCTATCAATTATCTTCTTCATTTTATGGCTAGAATTGCTTGACTTAGTTCTTTCCTTGAACTCAGTTATATCCACATAATCGATCTCTATATCTCTAATGTCATCAACATTAGAAGTAACCAAGGTGATTGGAAAAACACTTTGATATTTATACTTCATTGCCTTTGACTTCTTTAGATAAAACTCAGTAATCTAGAAAATCTTTTACTAAAAAAGGATGTTGATGAAGAAGGATCCATAGAAGAAACTACAATAAAATTCATGATCATGAAATTAGGGGAAATACTAGAAATCTATGAAAACTTCATGTTGATGATCACGACCATAGGGATGTGCCTGAAAAGGCTAAAGTGCAAGCAAGATAAAAAAACTAGAGGAAAGCAAGCTCAGAAGGATAAAATTGAAAATATCTCAGAGTTAGGAAATTTGAGAGGATGCTTGTATGGGCGGAAAAAATTACCACCCTTGCATGTGGGGAACATTTGCATTTACATCGGTGGAAAAAATTTCCACCCTTGCAGGTAGGGGGTATTTACCTTTTGCTTCGGTGGCAAAAATTACCACCCTCATAGGAGAAAATTGTATTTATTTAGAGGCAGCTAAAATTACCGCTGAAGCATGTCATCTACATGGTCAGTGAAAAATGATGCTTAGGCATGTTTAACGTGCAAGGGTGGCAAAAAACACTACCTCTACATAAAGCATGGATTTTTTCTCAGATGTCATAGCGGCATTTTTTTCTACTGATATAAGAAGTGGTTGGAATGCTTTGGCAACAAAAGTCATTGCTTGTACACTTAGTTTAAGAACAAAGTTTACAACTTGCAAGTGGCAAAAAATGATGACATTTAAAATGGTTAGATTTGTAGTTCTAATGCTTGAATGGCTAATTTCACTGATGACACGCAACAAAAACTTAGAAGCAAAAGGAGGGTTGGCAGGATTAGCCGCTTGCTAAGCTCACTAGGGTAAAGCAGCAAAACGGGGGAGGAATTTGAAAACAACAAAAACCAAAATAAAAAGAAAAGAAAAGACTAACCAAAAGGAAAATAAAACTAATAAAGGAAATAAGAAAAACCTAGAATTAAAAAAACTAAAAACCAAAATTTACCCAGCAATTTTGAAATCCTAAGCTTGAAGTTGGCAAATTTGTAATCCTACTCATTCATGTAGTCAAATGATTACATGGAGGAGTCTCAAGAAACTTAAAATGATCAAAATGACAATAAAATGGCATTTAAATGCTCCAAACCAAGTTTTAACAACTTGGCACGTGCGGCCATAAATGTTGCATGAATTTTGAGAATTTTTAGAAAATTTCTGCTTGGGCAGTAAAAATTGTCGCCCTTGCATAAGACAGGGAAGGTCATGCATTGGTGGTGAAAATCACCACCCAAGCATGAGAAATGGGAAAGCCATGCATTGGTGATGAAATTTTCTGCCGATGCATGAAGAGAAAAGAAAAATGCAAAGGAATCAAATTTTGCTACCAATGCATGAGAAAGGAGAAAACAAAAAAGATGCAAAAGTGGCAATTTCTACCACTTCTGCATGAAAAGAAAGAAAACATGCAAGAGCAGTGATTTTCACTGCTTTTGTAGGGAAAAATAGAAAATATGAAAGGGCGGCAAAAAATGCCACCTATGCATGAAAAAAAATTGGCTAACACCTTATGAACAATCAAAATTGACATTTTGATCAGATCAAGACTGCAATGGGTTTCTTGATTTTTGATAAATCGTGAAAAGGGAGTGTTGAAAACCTTCCCAAGATGTCAGCCAACTTCACTTGAGACCAATAGAATCTTGTCTTGAATGATGAACCTAGAGTGAAGATTATGAAATGGATTAGTTTCATAGGGGTTATCCACAAAACAAGCGTAGCTAATTTTGGGAACAACACCTTCCTACAAAACTTTGTCAACTACTTTGACCTAGTATACTACAAATTATCTTATTTTTAAATAAGTGTTTAATTTAGTATTTTCATCATGAAACATCTATTTGATGATGATATAGAGAAAAATCAAACTAACATGATGAGTTTCAGTAATCCTAATAAATTTTGTAAAACACATTTTATGGTGACTAACCTAAAACAAAGCAATGTCTATGTAACCACTAGAACTACCAACTATGGGACTCCTCCCTATTCCATAGATCTTAACCACCCTTTATTCATGAAAATGTTATAATATGAAAGTGACCTTAAATACATGATTGAAATGATCCTCTTCATCAGTTAAAATCCTCAATATAGAGGTAAGGATCCCACAGTCATTTATAACCTCATGATGGGACCTTATATTAGAGAACCCCATTCACCTTCACCTAATTTTTCCATAAGATTTAAGGCAAGTCAATTCATAACTTCTACCACACCTTTACCTTCTATCATGTCTCCTTCTAATACTAAGACATCATCCTCCATGTCTTCGTTCACCTCCATACCAATTATTTCTACAAATATGGCAGGTGTGACTTTTAATGGGTCTACTCAAAACACCCACATTAATACCTAATTCCATATAACTCATAATACATCTATTACTAATAATGCTTCTCATACCACTAATGCATCTCATGATACTACTGAATCTCAAACCCTTAATACCTCACATAATAATAATGCATCAAATGTTGCTTCTACTAGCCAGAAATACCATTGAAACTAATCAATTACTATTATAAACTCTTAATCAAATGGTTAATTTTCAAACTAATAATTCCAACCAAAATATGAAAATGCAAAATTAGTTATTTCATATCCAAAACCAACCTCAACCTACTCAATGGGGAATGCAAAATCCTAATGCACCCCTACCTCCCCTTAGAGATACACACAATAACCTTATATCACAACCCCCACTCATTAACAAATCTAATAAACATTTAAAAAATGAACCTCTTATTCTTTAAATGACAAATATTGACATAGGGAGTATAGTCCTCACTATCACTTATAATGGATCCATAAATCTAGCTTTGCATTTTAAAACCTTTAGAAATATATATAATGATTGGGTTAAACTTAATACTTTTTATACCAATAAATTTTTAGCTAAAACCTTTTCAGGTGATGTTTTATATTGGTATAACCAACTTAAAACTCATTACATCACTATATTAAAGGACTAAGTCAATGCTTTGATCCAAGAATTCCAAACTAGTGATCTTTTATAAAATAACTTAGCCCACTTTATCAACTGTAAATAATTAGAATCTGAAATGGCATAAGTATTCATTAAATGATGGAAAGCCTTGTCTAAAAAATATGAGCATAATATTTTGGATGATAACCTCTTATACTTATACACTAATTTTTTTCATTCTAAATTACAATACTGTATCAGGACCCTTTCTCCAAAATCCTTGGAAGAGGCTCTCGACCAAGATAACCATCAAGATTTCCTTATACATTATTTTGAGTCTTTACACCCTTCCACATGAACTTAAATTCTTATGAAATATAAGAATAAACATGCAATTAATGATGGTGTTATGGATAATCATAAATCCATACATGTTATCCAATTCATTGCTCCAAAAAATGCCATGGAACATACTCTTCCAATGCCAAATAATAATAATTTTCATCCTAGTTCCACATTTTGTGGAGCAATGAATTAGATAAAATGCATACTCCTCCAATGCCAAACAATAATAATTTTCATCCTAGTTCCACATTTTCTCAAGGGCATACATAATATGGATGTACACAAACCTCTTTCCTTAGTAGAAATTCAAAATCATCTTTCATGATATTTCCTACTGGATCTTGATCCTTTCTTCCCTATCAAACATTATTATGATTCCCATAAATTTTATTGGTTTCATGCAAGTTGGGGCCATTCTCATGAAACTTGTCACAAATTATGAAATTTTGCTATGGATTATCTCCTTAGACCTAACTTCAATCATGAATTGCTTATACGTAAACATTAACAAGCTTATGAAATAATAGCTAAGGCTCATGAAACTAAAACCAAAAAAGAAGATTTAAATCAAGTGAATTTTTACTTATCCATTTCAAGGATCCTCTTCCTAACCATCAATATAACATTAATCAACCTCCCATGACTAACAATATTGAAAGTACTATAGATCTTAATATCAATGGTGAGAATGTTATCAACATGAATAACATGAGGAGAGTAGTTTCTTATATTGATCAATATATAGCCTCCAACCATAATAATTTTCCAAAGTTTTGAATTGTTCAAGACTCTTACCCATCCCATCTCATGGAATTGGGGCATGAGAAACCAATAAATATGCAAGTATCAACTCTAACAATGAAAATTGATAATACCTCTCATACCATTGATATAAGCTCTACTCTCCCTATAACTAAGATATCTCATGGATACCTCACAAACATCAATTAGTATTTATTCAATTCAAACAAAATAAATTACTAAAGATATAACCACATCACCTAAGATAGCACAAGTACCTACAAACACTCAACCCATCTTAACCAAAACCAAAACAAACATAGCTTATCAACACAAATTTTAATGCAATTCCAACCCACCTTCAATGAATTTATTCCAACATTATGCACCTTATCCAAAAATACTCTAATGGGTTATGATGAATGAGATCACATAGCAAAACTTTCACATCTCCTATCTAAAATTCCTTTCTCATAACTTATGATAACTTCTCCTCATCATCATAATTGACTGATGCAATTATTATTTTAAATGAACATCCCTCATCCTCTACCCATGGGACAAGAAGATACCTTATTAGGATCTGAAGATAGCATCCTTAAATAGTGCAAATAAATGTCTATCTATGTTGACAAAACAATAGACACTTCTCTTTCACTCAAATTTTTATCTCTTCCATGATTCCTAATGAGATTTTGATTCATATAGATGATCCACCATTATTAGTTAGTGTACAAATAGGAGATATCCAAGTCAAATGTGTTTTAACCAATGAAGGATTGGGTACTTGTGTTGCTTCCCTTGATTTTATCAAAACACTTGGATACTCTAAATGCAATTTTAAATCCATGTAAAGTACATGTCAAGGATATGATCGAAGACAAATTCCTATGTTAGATTGTGTTTAGATTCCTATCATGGTGCCTCCAATCATGGTACATGTGAAAGTCATGATATTTAATTTTCCACTCTTTTAAAATATCTTAATCAATCGACCTTGGACACACTTCATGAGAACAATTACCTTGTCAACATGTGAATGTGTTAAATTTCCCTATAATGGTGCTATATACAAGATTCAAGGAGATACGAATCCTTGAAATTTTGAAAAATTCAAAGGAAGAAATGTTTTCTAAATAGCCACCCTTGAACCCTTACTTAGCATCCCATTTCATGAATCACAATGTTTTAATTATCCCATTAACTTTACTAGAGGTTATAGTGGTCATCCTAAATTAATATGAAACATACCACCTAAACTTTTAGATTATGATGATGATGAACCAAATGAGATAAGTTTAAAAATCAAAACTTCTGATCTTTATCTTGAAATAATTTCTCAATTACCTCCTTGTTTGTGACCTTGATCTCATCAAAAACCATGTGACAAAATTTTGTTTACCTTAGCAAAAACTAAGAATCCATTCACCATGCCTCTTCAATCGATGAAATAACTGATGCATGTACTATTGACCTTTATACTCCTGATTATGATTATGGATATTATTTATATGATCCTTTTTTAACTAGTTTTACTCAAGTTAAAAATTCAAAGACATTTAGATATTATTCTTATTTACAACATTCTCTTAGTTATATTCCTATAGTTCTTTCTCTTTCTATATTACTTGATATTAGTTCTTCATCTAACGTTCATAGGTCTGAGATGGAGCGCACACACCATACTCCTCTAGTCATTATTGAGCCTCTTCAAATTATGCTTATGGACTATGCCATGATGAAACCTTACCATTTTATTATATTCCATGATCATTCCAACTTATTTCCTCCAAAGAAGTTATCTACACTACTTTAACCCACTACGAGTTCATCCCTTCATACGGTCCAACCTATTATTGATCCTATTCTAAGTTCTCTTATTGGTGATGGCATACTAATTTTGACTAAGCTTGATCCTCTACCAACATGATGGGTAGATGAGCCTTATTGTAAGATCCATAGAGTTTTTAGTCATTGGGTCAAGGATTAGTGCACAATAGTAGTAGACATCTACTTCTACCACCATAAATAGTTGAATTTCACCATCTACTACTAGATGTACTTATTATTATCATGGTATATGTAACCATTATTCTACTCATTATTGATAGCTTAAGAAATACATTGATAGACTTTGTCTAGTGATATCACAACCAAAATATAAGAGTCTAACACCTTTTAAGGTACTTCCATAATATATGCCTCAATATGGGGAGGTTCATTATCTTTGGCATCAGTGCACTACACACAATACTGATAGACATCAAGTGCTTAAATAACATTTTCAAAAAAAATCATAGCCTATGCCTTCACCAGCTTAGCCCCATGGTACCACTTTGTACCCAAATTTTCCTCCTCTAGAGCCTACACCTTTACATAGATCGATAGATACACTCATATTGTGACACCTTTTCCTTGCATTGAGTATCCCACATGTGAGGTACCTCAGGATCATCATGTTTATTCTAACATTCCTTTGATTCTATCATACCTACATTTTCTATAGAGATGATATGGAAGGAAGTATCTTCATGACTTTCTGCAAGGATTGATGAGACTCTGATTAACATCAGAATTCAATTACATAAGGATGTGTTAAATGTTATAGATGATATTTTCACCAAGCATTATCAGTATTTATGAACACATCATGGTGTTCTATTACATTATTTATCACATTATTATATGATTTGGATTAGATTTATGAGTATATATGGATATTAAGTTTTGTTTATTTATTATGTCTCATGGGTTTTCTTATTTTCTCTTTCACATCTTTTGATTTAAAATTAATATCTCATACATTAATCTTATGGTTTAAATTCTTTTTCATGGTTTAATCTTTCTTAAAAATTCTTTGTCGTGTGTTTTTTTTATCATTTAAAATCAAGATAGTTATTATTATGACATGATTCCTAAGCCCACATCCATTAATTATCCTATATTTACCATATGATTAGTTAAACAAGCCTACTTCTCATTTTATCACTAGATATATAGATCTCTTTTGATCTTTATATATTCCCCTTTATTCCCTTTCTCATACTAAACACACATAAGGTTGAGACTTGAGATCACATGTTGTTTTTTAGGCAAGCCTAAGTGTTTAGTAATAAATGTCAATATCTCTAGGTATTTTATCTCCTATAACCAAAGACTACAACTTATTTTTGTTTGTCAGTTTTATTACTCATGATTGATTATTCCAAACCCATATGGAGGAGGAATCAAAAAATCCATAAAAAGGTTAAAATCTAAATCATTTAAATAAAAGCCAAAAATGAGCATTCAAAAGTCAAAATCACACTAAAAGGCATTATTCATATCTAAGCACATATCTTATTTCTAATCAAATATCAAACTCTACAGTTGGTCTCATAATATAGTTGAGGTCTATTGGGGTACGGTAGGCTAGTATATTGGGATAGGAGATTTCAAAATTATATATATTGTTACCTACTTTCTCATGCAAGCACCTAATCTTCATGGTAGACCAATGACTCTATAAAGGGTCCTGAGAAATGAGGAACACGATGTGAGAAGGTACATCCTTTTTAATTTTCTTGTATAATTAACCTTCATGAGTTTGATCTTATTACTACACTTATTTTCCCATAAAGTTTTGTGCTTATTGTAAACAAATGATTTATGTATTTGGCATCCACTAGACTCTTAGTGTGTCCCTATTTACCTAGTCCACCTCAAGTTTACTAAGGCTTTATTACAAACACCTTCATCATGATTTTTACACTCTTTACTTCATTAAAACAATCCCAATACTCCTCCTTTATGAATATGTTTTGTTAACTTATCATACCCATAGGGTTTTCTTTTGTGAGTTATAGTATAAAACCTTGGATAGGACCAAGCAATCCTCAAAAACATTTCTTATTTCATACAAATAATCCTAATATTATCATTTGCCTCATTGATTTTATATTTTTTATTTATAGTGTAAGACCTTGGCTAGGACTAGGGCTTCCTCATAATACATTCCTAAAACCCCAATACCATGATTACTCACAACAATAACTCTCAATATTGATATTTACATCTTAATTTTCTTTCCATTTTATGTTACACGCTTGAATATTTGATTTAGTGTGTCTTACATTTTGATTTATAGATCATGTGCATACTTCCCATCATGATTTAGTATGTTTTATATTCTCTTAAGCTTTAATTTCTCTTTATTTTCCACGCTTATTCCAAATATTTGATTGAGTATGTTTTACATTCTAATTTATTTTACATACTTTCCATCTTGATTTAGTATGTTCTATGTTCTTTATTTTTAACCATTTACATATTACACATTCCTCAACTTGATTTAATATATTTTATACCAATTACCTTTGTAATACAAACTTTTCAAATATTGATTTAAGTGTATTTTAAAAATTATTTTATTTATTTATGTTTTACACATTTTCCACCATGATTTAGTGTGTACTACATTTCCTCACTCTTTTACATCCTTTTTACACATTTTATATTTCATTTTCTTTTATTTTTCTTTTTTACCATGTGTTTATTCACAAATTGCTAAAAATGAATCCAACAAATATCACATATATTCTCATAGCATATAAAAGAAACTAAAACACGTCTGATAGAAAGAAAATATACATCCATGATTAGAATAAAAAAACCAATGTATAAATCATATATATCTATAGATCAAATGTCTGATATAATAAAACATGATACAAATACAATAATATCAACAGCTCTAAGGTTGTGCTCCATTATGTCTATTTGGTGGAGCCACACTACCCATAGATGCTTGTGACTGTCCCCTTCAAATAGTCCACTATAATGACTCTAGATAGGATCAAAGGACATTAATATATATATATATATATATATATATATATATATATATATATATATATATATATATATATATATATATATATATATATATATATATATATATATATATATTGGTCACCTGGCCCTATACCTATGCTAGATGCTTTATTGTCTACATATGAGCAGCTCACTACTTAGTTACTCTTTTTCATACCCACAACTCATCATCTCCTACTCCAAGTGGTATCTGTGTGGCATATCCTCATGTATGTAAATCTCAATCTACCTCACCAACTAACTATCATACTCTGGGGTAGATGGTATAACATTATCAGTCATAACTATAATATCATGTTGTGAAAATACACCATCTAAAATATCATAATGATCATCTTGTACTATATCACACCATCTAAAATCCTCCTCGATATTATCTACAAAATAAAAACTAAATATACATTATATCTTGCATATATATAAAATCTCTAAACAAATATATATACAACTACATATCTAGTCATCTATTTTCCAACTCAAAATAATAACACACTTACCAATGATGATATCTCCAACAACAGTCTCTCCATCAGCATGACCTCCAAGTACCTCCATGGGATCATGTCTCTAAGGTGATACAAAACTAGGATCAATAACTTGAGTATGTTGTGATCCCCTTTGGATCTGGTGCTCTATCATCCAACTCTATGTTGCATGTGTAGTGGGATCTCCCTACTCAACTACCTCTTCCTATGTATCCACTATCACCTATCAATCTCTCCATCATCATGGTGCTCATAGTGATAACTATAAAACATGTGTGTCTCAATAATAACCACATATACATCCTCAACATTAACCATTATCATCCCCACATCTATAATTGATACCTCCTTAGCAACAACTCTTGTTACTCTCAGTTATCATCATTAACCAGCCCAAGGTCTTGATCACCATGGCTAAATCACAAGTACATCCATAGGTAATCCCATGCCTTCACTAACTCTCAACTCTCTATCATGATGTGCCCAATACTCAAGCACTACTGTAGAATATGTTGGATGTGGCAAGCCAAACTATCTGGGTAGGCGAGCAATAGGTCATGGCTCCACCCACCATGTATAATGTCTAATAATACAAACATGAGCTAATCCAAGAGTAACTATAGGCCAAATAATCCAAATACCTATAATATATTCATAGGGATACCATACAAATGTCACCATAGATAATAGTCCATAGTGCTAATGTTTATGGTGCAAAATGTATCATATGGTCCTATCACCATCTAAGAACATGAGGCATACTATCATCGATAGCATAGGGCAACCCAATTGGTTGATACATGAGAAATATATCATAAATCCAACTACACAACAAAATAATGGGTCCCATAGTCTTACCCATAGAGATAAAATGCCATACATATTATGGACTAAATGCACCTAAATCATAGACCCTAGGTCGTATAAGGTACCTTGCTCTAAAATTAACTAACAAAAGGTGACTGCATATAATGACACCTTCCCATCTGACTTTTGATAAAGAAAACATTATGTCATAAGGCCTATCACTACCCTATGTATATCCATAATGGTAGATATATACACATCAAATAGTTGCACATATAATCCTTCAAAATATATCTTAGAGTCGATCACCCATAGGGTTAGGGCTCATCTCTTCGACTTTACCTTAAGAGTGGCATAGACAATAGGTATCCAAATAATAGGAATTCTAAAAAATTCAAGGACATACTCTAAATTGATATAAACCTATATTGTATCCCCATCTACCTCCCATTGAAAAGTGTTGGTTAGTCGCTCCCATGTTCCTAAGAACATCAAGACTAAGACAACACTGAGGGGGATCCTACACATCTACATGATACCACCAAAACATAATGATGCCAAGTGTGTGCAATCATTTTTTGTTAATCTATCTAATAAATTAGGTAATTGTGTCTTTCAAGCACTAAAGTCACCATCAACTCTGTAAAATGCCAAACAAGAAAATATGAATTAGTCCTCGATATAAGATAATTAGGAAATACAATAACATTAATTAAAAATACACTTTACAAGTTTTCTACCACTTTATACTATGTCAGCCACATACTTCATTATGTTGGTCAAAAATACAAAATATTATACTATGTTGTCACTCAGAAGTGCACCTTTGCAAAAATGTGTGCTTGTTCTCACTCCTGTTGACACAATGTAAACTCTCCAAGGTGTGGGTGGCCTTATGTTGGAGATAATATACATATTAAGGGTTTTTTTCCCTTTAGTACACTTACATACTTCTCTCTAAACTCTCTAATTTAGTGATTTATTGATTAGGAAAAGGGGAAAGGGGAAATACACAAGATAAAATTGAACATGAATACTAAAAATTTAGGGTGATGCACCAATGTTAAGGTCAATTATGCCTATACTTGACACACTTAGAAAGATAAATAACTTACACACATTCACTTAATCTTCATATAATGACTCTTGCATCAATTTTCAGATAGAGATCTTGAGAAACATTCACACTAACATGGAAGGAATGAACATAACTTGAATTCATTTCTAAATTAGGTAGAAATCAGGATTAGACACTTGATTTGACCTAAAAGAGTTCTCATTTTCTGCATAAAGGTGAAAATTTTAGAAATAAACATAGGAAAATCTATTCACTAAGTTACATCAATGAATATTAAGCACACACTTCATGAACAACCTAAAAATGGAAGAAAATTCAGCTTCTTATTTCTTTAAAGATGATTTGGTATAAATTTTGGTAGAGTTTTTGTATATACAAATCATAATATTATCATCTTCTCTCAATAATGAACATACATATAGAAAAATAAGAAAGGAGAGAGGAGACAAAGCAACCCCAAACTAGGGATGACTCATCATGCCTAGTCACCCTTAACTCTTCCTTCAATTCAACTCAAACTCAACCTTCAACTCAACCACCAAAATTCCAAATTCATACATATTACAACTATATTTATAACTTATCTTCTTGGAATATGGCCTAGGAGAGAGAGAGAGAGACCAGCTTATTTGAATGCTTTGAAAAATTCAAAGGTTCTCATTCATGCTTTGATGGTCTTCAATCTTGAAGAGATCTTGATCATCTTCACTTAACTCATTTTAATATTCAATTAACTCCTTTTTAACATATTATTCAATCTCTTTGAGACTTTTCATCTATATAGTGAGTGACTTCAGTTTTCTTACTTGCATCTTAGAGTTTAACTTCAGTTATCTTCCTTGTATCTTGCATTCATGTTTCCCTCTCTCAACCGCCCCAAATTATTCCAAGATGGAATATAATAGAGATTTTTTCATGTTTATTGGTGAAGGATTATACTCCATGAAAATGCGCCCTTTTATTTTATCAAGTCTTCAACTCAACTCCTCTATTCTTGCATGTTGATTCTCCACCTTTATAGGGTTGATTGAATGCTTCTTAATGTTTGACTTAACTTTTTATAAAATTAACTCAAATGTGGTGTAGAAGGAGAGAGAATATATTATTTAATGATGTTGAATACTCCTTAAAACCTTTATTTCTCTTTTAACACCAACACTTAACCTCTTCTTGATCTCCAAATGGCAAACAACACTTATGTTTGACTTGGCAAAGTTATTGAGGGTTTCAATGTATTGATTAATCTTATGGATTGTCTTATTTCTCCAAGGTGGCATAGGAGAGAAATATATTTCATGTTTAATTTTTATTTATCTTCATGAAATATCTTTTCTAAAATTTTATTTTATGATGAACAAGCACAACTCTTCATACTGATTCTTATTGGATATGTTTATCTTCCCCAACTTGACAAGATTGTTGAATGCACATTAAGAACATAGAACTTGATGAATTTGAATTATGTTAAAATATAATGAGTCTATATATTATTTTAACATCATCACCATGGTTTCACATACATTCAAATGAATATTCAGCTCCAAACTCCATATACAAATTCAAAAATTGCTCTCTTGTGCTCTCTAGGCCTCAAGAAACCCTGATTTAGATTTGGGAGTCTAAAATTAGTTATAATAATTATCAGACATTAATAATATTATTATTTTATATTTATAAATTGGTCATACCTATAAAAAAATTAAAATATAAAAAACTCTTCACCAAACTCTCAAACAAAAATTCACAAAAAAGTGCATGTTTGTTGCCTATAGGGTGACCTGAAGATCTTTTTTTTATATGAGCCTATTTTGAATTGGTTTTAATTATATAAGTATGTATTAAGACCTTTAAATCATATATAAACCTTATAAAATTATTATATTCCCTTATAAATATCTGAAACACTTATTTCTATCTCCATTTATGAGCAAATTAGTCAAAAACCATGATTTCCTTAATAGTGCAGACATGTGTTTTGCCATTATATCTCTCGTAATTTATATTAAGGACATGAAAATAATTTTAAACATTAAATTACATAAAAATATAATCCCATATCAAATTTAAAAATATTTCATTTGGTAAAACTCAAAATCTACAGTTTTTAGTGTTTATTAGCTTGCACAATCTCATTTTTGAATGCCTGTAAGTGTAATTTTTGGCATTTTATTGAGTTTTATAAGTATTAAATACTATTTATTTTTTAATTATGACATTTAATATCACCTATAATCATTAAAACTATTTTATATGCTCAAACAATCACTTAAACCTCTCAAAAAATCCTTTTTTGACTATCTATTTTGTATGCTTGAAACCCTGCAACCCGTACCTTTAACTTTATCCATTAATTGTATTAAAATTTCAATTGAATAATTTGTATTAAGTTTATTTATACCCCATAATATCTCACACAAATTTTCATTTGTAATAAATAACTCTAAAATGCAATCAAATCTCCTAAAACTGAGTTATTGGGGTTTTAGAGCACCTTTCCTTCTTAACGATTGTTCATAAATTTAAGAAAATATAACCTTCAAAAAATTCATGAAATATTTAATTTATAATTACACCTATATTACCCTAATACCATTATATCCAAATTTTCTTCTCCTTCATGAACTAAACATTTGAAAATTTCCCTTACTAGCTTGCAACTAGCTTGCTAGAGGAATAAAAGAAATTTCTGCCAAAATTTGGACCTATAAGATGTTTATGAGCATATTTTTGGCTGATTAAGGTTTTATAATATTTTTTATAGCTTCTTTAATCTTAAATTCATGAATTAATTATTCTTGAAAACCTGCACATAAGCAACTTTGACCAATGGTGGCAAAATTTGTCAACACTAATTTAGTTAGGAAACAAACTATGTCAGCCATTGTATCACCATTAAATCTAAGTCATCCCCCTACTATTCAATTATATAGATCAAAAAACAAATTTTTACCATGAATAGGTAGTTGACCACATCATTATACTATGTTGGCCACTTCATACGAAGTTAGCCATCCTTTAGAGACTACATCCACTTTCATACATTACTACATCAGCTAGTATATATGCAATCAGCTGCTTACAATTTACAAACTATATTAGCCTTATTATACATATCCAACTACCCTTTTATAGTTCACATGTTGAATTTATTCAGCCTAGCGGACTCTGTTCAATTTCTACAACAATTGTTTACCCATTTATCATCAATGCCATAATGCATTAATGACTAATTTTTGTGCCTACCCATTGACAATCCTGTTGTCCAATCTACCCTAAAAAATCTTGGGGAAAATTCCATTATACATATTTTCCCCATCACCTAATTTTTCAAATTTACCATATTCTTTAATAAAAACTTGTCAAAATTCAAAAACTAAAGCATCACCTCCCTGAGTCGTGTTAGTCACTTCTATTATGCATCCCCCAACTCACACTCATCATCTCCAGGCCGTAGTCTCTCTCTTCACTCTCTTGGGTCTCTCAAAGCTATGTTTTTTTCACAAATATAAAAATTATAAATGGATAGTTTATAAATCCTATTTATATTCTAATTTTTAAATTATTTAACTGTCAATTACTTTCTAACAAATTATAATCTTTACTTATAAATATGTTTTTACTAGATCTTTTTCTGAACCGAAAGATACTATGAAATCCTGATATTGTAGAGAATTTTTATACATGTAACACATATTTTTGCAAAAAAATTGAATTTATCTTATTTTGTAGGTCTGGCTAATGTCCCTACATTAGACGCCTCTTCATTTCTCTCACATGACTTCTCTTATACAACATCAAGGTAAGTAAAGGCATGTACTTTTCATTTCTTTCCTTTCAATTATTTTTATGCTTCATACTTCAATTTATTAGCTCAACATTGTGGGTTGCTATGTTATTTTTTTAAAGCACCATCCTATGTTACAACTGTGTGACATATAATGAGCTTCGAGTGGGGCATATGTATACACATAATATTTTTAAACTTTATCAATTATGATACTTTCTCTCTTGCAAAAACCTATCAAATCTCAAGCTCTCTGACTGCACACCTTAAAGGGTGCCCAAGAAAGGGGTTGGTATACCTTTACTGCTTCACAGAATTGTTAGCCCCTTACTACCACTTAAAACCAATATAAGTTACTTTTATCTATTTCCCTAAACTTTGAAACCTTGCTTATACATTTTCCAAGAAACACACCACCCAAAATAGCCCTTAAATAATTAAAAGTCCCTTTACACCATGTTTCTTAATACATCAATTGTGTCAACCCTATTTTGGGTTTAGTGTATGTTATAGAACTATGTCAGCTTAAGTTGACATAGTTCAAGACCTAATGACTCTATTTTTTGCCTAACAAGGTTGATCAGGTCATCTCGATTATCTAAATTCTTGAGAGGGTTTAGGGTCAATATATGGCTATATGCACCCCCTATCATTTCATTTATAATAGAGGATCATTCAATTACACATTATTACTACTCTTAAATCTACTTATATAATCAATAGGCAGTTTCATTGCTTAGTTTTTTGCCTTGGATAAGTAAAATGTGTCTTGTGGAGATCTTGGATGTGTAGGAGAAGTCTTGTAGACTAAATTTGATTTGTCCTTATGATCCTCATAAGCCCACAACAACCTCTTTCAAAGCACTATTGTCAAATAGAGAGATTGAGACACAACATGTTCACTTCAACAAGATAAGTATATTCCTATCCCTTCATATTTTGATAAGTAGATGTTGTATAGCTAATATATATATTGAATTGTATCTCTTTTTACTTAGATCATTTCTATGTTATAGATAGATTTGTCTTTGCATGTTTATTATCTTCTCCATTTGTGCCAAAAGCTTTAGTGAGCACTAGATTATTTTGCATATGCATTTACTATATTAGTTTGCATAATTATTTAGTAGATTAGCTTGCTTAATATTATTATTTACAATCATAAGACCTAGCTAGGGTTATTAAAATATGCAATTTCACTAGAGGCCTTAGAAACCTCTCCTTTGCCATAGTGTGATAAGTGATCCTTTAGTGTAGGTTTAGTGGATCCATTATTGGTCATGACCCCAATTTAAATGTATTTGAAAGCATACTTGTTAGTTGATTAGCTTCTTTGATCTTGACTATTATTGAGTAGGATAAGTTATATAACTATTTAGTTTCACTTGCATACCTTTTGTCTTTGTCTATTGTGTGTGGCTCTTTGGCCTTGATTGTGACATATTTATGTCCCTTGTATGTGGCCCTTGGCCTTGTTTGATGCAACATCTTTGATGCCCCTTATTTGTTACATATTCATGTCCCCTAGGTGTGGCCCTTGGCCTTTTTTTATGCAAAGTATTTTTAGTCCCTTGTTTGTAACATCTTTATGTCCCTTCAATGTAGTCATTGGCCTTATTTATTTTAACATCTTCATGTCCATTGTATATATTCATAAGCTTTGTATGTGACACTAACACTTGATTTTATTGCGCTTGTAAAGCTTGTTTACATTGAGTGGTTCCATGATCAATATCATGCATGGTTACTACGTAGTCTTATCCAGTGATCCTACTACAATGTGATTCATTGATACATCTATCTATACATGACACTTAAATTAAATATATTACATATGGTATATGCATGTGTTTATTGAAATATACATTATTACATTGACATACTCTCCATATGTTCACATTATTATACATGATGTTACCTTTACACATGGCATGATATAGTTAACTCTTATTTTGAGATGAGTAACTTATATGATACATCCCTCATCTCAAAAAAAGAGCATTATATTGGGCATGTCATAGAGACATAAACCTCCATAAAATTAAAATTGTATTAGAGTACATATTTCAAAGATTCAAAATGATTTAAATAATACGTGGTTTAATTGCATGACAAATATTGACACATCAATACATATTATGGGGGCATATGCCTGCATATGCACTCACATTACAAATACTTTGATATATATTCATACACACTTGGGTGCATATATATAGGAATATGTACATAATTTACATGAACAATAATTATATGTTTCCATAAGCACATACATTTGATATATAGTTTCTCAAATTGAGCATATACGTGCATAACATTTTATATTAGTTGGTAGAAATTCAAGGTTGTGATATTGTTTCATGCACATATGCACACTTAAAGATTCATAAATCATGGGTTCATGCATAAACACAAAAATATAATTTACAATTTGAATGTAAAATAGTTTTCATTCCACTTTACACTTATCAAATCTACATTCATGATGGGGGTATGAACATTGTTCATTCTATTTTGATCATGCATGTATTTTACATTGATCAAATTTGATCGAACCTAATTAAAACTACACAATAAACCCTATAGTCATGATTGGGGTATGATCACTATTCATTTCATTTTGATCATTCACAGTTATTTTCCATTGAGTGAACTTGAAAAAACTTAAGCGAACTGGAGGGAAACTATACAATTGAATTTATAAGTCATTTGCATTAGTCGATTTAGTTTTTATTTTGGAGAACCCATAGTGTGGTTCCCCCTTTCTTTCCTACAAGTTATTTAGGTAAGTATAGTGTGTAATTATCCCCACATTTATGAGTGTTGGGATATACATCTCCCCAACCCAAAGGCTTGCATTATTACACAAAATTGGGGCACATTTACCCCAACTCTCCATGTGTGTTAACAAAGAACCACAAGTTTCTCCAATACTTCAATAGGAAAACACCATCTCTAACAAGTTATAAGGGCAACATGGTTTTCACCAACATACAAGTGTACTCTTTCCTTGCTATTTAAATATCAAAATTTAAATTTCATATTAAAATTTTCAATTTATGGACATTGACTACACATATTTGTTGTAGGTTTTTATATTGAGTGACCTACACAATTAGAGCTTCATATCAAAGACAATGTACGTTGTATAGACTCAATTACATATTTTCATTCTACTCTAGAAATTCCCATACTAAGATAAAATATGGGCATTTTTAGATATTAAAATATGGTATTAAGTACTTGATAATGACAAGTTTGGTACACATTTTTTGTGCATGACTTGAGCACACAACAAGGTCTTAATTTACCATTCTATCATACCTTCATGCTACCTTATGAGTTTTAACCTTATAATATGTTATTAAACACCTAAAATAACCTTATGATGTGTTTAGAACTTACTTAATATCTTTCATAAACATCTCTAGACCTTTATTTTAATTCATCTATACATAGGTTAGTATCGACAGGTTCCATCAAATCACTAGTTAATATTGACTAGATCTAGTCAATATTGAGACTTTCCTAATTATTGTTACTTTTTAGAATCAAACCTTTCTTTATGGTTAGCCCATCTACCTAAAATTTTAGTGGCATGAGGAATAACCTAATTGGAATCATATATATATATATCAAGGCCTCATTTAATAAGAAACTTGGCACTTATTTGGCACACATTTATACATTATTTCACATTGAATATATATTTCATGTTCTTCCCAAATTTCAAATATATCTCTAGGATTAGTCACAAGCCAAGTTTGAAGCATACCAATACATGTCAAAAAAATCATTGTCAAGTATCAAATCTAAATCATTAGTTGCATACATATAGCGAAAGAGCACAATTTCACAATCACATTAGGTGGGAGAACTATGTGTATCTTGATTTTTTCTTCAGAGTATCAAATATATAGGCAATGGTAAATGATCAAATGAAGGTGATTTGGGTTAGCTCAGTGTATTACACTATTTTAGATATTATAGTTTTCTATCCCTAACAAGCACACTTAGGGTTTTAAGGTAAATGGAGTTGATTTCTAGTGTTGTGTGCATCATCAAATAGTTTACAGTGATAGGCAAAAGTTACGATATGATTATAGTCCCTCATTTTCACATAGGTCTATACTAACCACTTCAAACCAATATTGAAAATCGATATTGACCTAGATCTGATTAAATTGACCTTATGTAGATAATGTCACATCTTAAATTTTCTCTAAACTAATTTACCTGATTATCCATGGATTATTATGGTTATTAAATTGAGTAATTATTGTATAATTAAGTTATAAGTCATATGTTGTTTATGGGGTAGTTGTATGTTACTTATACTACATGATTAAATTATTATAAGTTAGTTGTATTTGTATATACTTTACATTATGATCATGCTATTACAAGTTGACTACCTTATTGTCATGAGTTAGATGTAAGATAGATCCATCCCTCAGAGCATGATAGAGGCAGAGCATCATCAAAGAAGATGGCATAGATAGAGGTGCTAGGGGATGACAAAGGAATAATTAGAAACCCATTCACATACCATGATAGTTAGCATTTTTATATGTATTTATTAAATTGTTAGTTGTAGTATGTCTTTTGTGTTAGCTACATTTGGATGATTAATTATGTGCTTTAGTTATGATCTAGTTTGTAGTCTAATGCTTATGTGGATCTAATTATGAAATTGCATTATGGTTGGAGTATATAGATTGTGTGCAAAATGTTGCTTTTGTATCATGTTGTGTTATTATATTCATGATTGTGGATGATATGGATTTAACGAATAAAAAAAATTGTTTGTTTAGTATTTATCTAATGTTGCCTATAGACAAATCAAAATGTCTTTAAAATGTCTTAAACATTAGCTGATTAAAATGATATTTAGGAAATATTATTGTTTTGGCTTAATACCTTTATATATCAAAGATAGTAAAAGACATTTGGGATAGTCTATATAGAGTAGTAATAATAAACGACTACATTGTTATAATATCATTATGTTTTGGTCTAGCATTTGTTTGATTTACTATTACAGTTAAAAACATGTCATTGAATTTAAATTAGTCACATTATTATTTAAAGTCATAATGTTGATTAGATTTTCTAATTTATTACCAAAATTGCATTGTTACCCTAAGTTATCATATGAACTAACCCCTAGTCAATGTTCGAATGCATAGACAATGGTGACTTGTGAAGTGTTAGTTATCATTAGCGATGATTTTAATAGTGAAATTTATAAACTTGATACAAGAGCATGTAAATTCAAAAGGCCATGCAAAAAATAAAAGATTAAAATAATGATTAAAATTTTTGGGAGAACATTTGAGAGTTTTAGGGCTTCTCATTTGTATCAAAGTAGAGTTAACCTAGATAAGCAAATCTATTTACAAATAATGGGTTTTCTACATGATATAATTATGGATAACTATGAGTTTGATGCTAACAGTTGCATGCATTACATTAATGAGAAAGGTTGATAAAAAATAAGGATAATAGGAGATAGTGAGATGGGCACGAGATGACACAGAGAGAGGAAAAGAAGAAGGGAGCAAAGAGAAGGGGAAAATAATTATTCGAGTTCAAGAAATTTTAACCCAAAAGCTATTATGAGGTAAGTGAAGTTCTTTTCATTATTATTTAAACACAATAAATTCTATGTATAAATATGTCTTATTAGGGTTTTGGGAAATGTCTTACATTATATTAAAAGATACTAATTTAGCCCTATGGATGGCTCAACCATACACATAACTAGATCAATATCCCCTGAATCTTTATGGAATGCAGACTATGATTGTATGTGTAAATAATTATGATTGAATGGATTTTAGTTTTGATGTGATTATTATATTCTTAAGCTAAGAAACTAAAGGATTTCAATAGTTACAATTTAATAAATAGGTTGTCTGTGTTTTGTTTTGAAAACCCTTATTTTATATATGTGGTTAAGAATGTATCGAAATCTTGAGTATTTTTGTAATACACAAGACTGTGTGAATTTTTTGACTCACCGAAGGTAAAAATACTAAGTTTGAGTTAGTTTATTAAATGAATAGAATGATATTGAAATTCTATGTATGCTTATTATGAAGTTCTTAATGGGTTTAGTCTATCAAGAATGAATTGTATACTTTTGTTTTTCAAAACCTTGAATATATATAAAAGGGACTGTGTACATATCTTTATAAGCCTTATGATGGTAAGCTAAGTCTATGTAAATTAGTTGGTGGATAAGATAAATCTATCCTATAATGGGTACAATGAGTGATTAATTCATATTTCAACATTGAGTTTCATGTTATAGAGAATTATGTTGTGTGAGGCGACTGTTATAACTATTTTGATATTATTAGCATATTCACATATTAGATATTAGCATCAAAATGGATATAAGTATAATTGGTAATCTCACATATACAAAGATAAAGATCATTTAAATTACTTATATATTATTTATGTGGATTAGGTATCTGGTTCGAACCCTATAAAGAAACATGTAATGTATCCTTAAGCGTATGAGTTTTTAACAAAAAATAAAAGTCAACAGAGTTGAACATTGAATGATGCATGAGATATTGATTATAAAACTATGAAAAAACTTTATTAGGGTCAAAATACCTATGTATACTATGTAATAGATTGGTTATAATTTGGTTCACATAATTCTGAGTTGATTGTCGACTAGAATTTAAATAATGTTTGTGAAACTCAAGTAAAATATAATCCTACAATAAGTGGAAGGGAAAAAATATATATTTGAGTTTTTAGTTGATTATAATAGTGTTTATCAACATCTCAAAATAGTATTTCAAGTTTAATGATCCTAATTAGGGGTAAACAGGGTAAACAGACTAGTATAGTTTTTCCATCAAAAATGGATTATGACTCATAAATTGAAATAAGAGAAATAAGAATAGGGGTTCATGAAATTTGAAATACTATGATTTATATTTAATTTTATTTTGTAAAAAGGCAAATTGTTAATGGTTTGTTAGTATCATATGTAGTTCATATTGGAAAATATAAATTACTGTTAATATGACAGAACGGTATTTTTATATGTGAACAAATTCTTGTATGCAGTACATATTATGTATGTTTTTGATAAGTACAGGGGAATATATATATGAAATATATCTTTAAGAGGAAATTATGTACCCATACACATATATAGCATATATTTGTACATAAGAGATGTGTGCTTGTAATTATAGTATTTATTGACTGTCAAATTAAGTCATAAAAACCTAAGAAATAGGACATTATGATTATATGCATACAGAGCCTTAAAAAAATAACAAGTTATATCAATGAAGGATTTATGTTTAATATGAGATAAAACATTTTTAATGAGGTATTTGATATCTAAAATTATTTATGACTAGCTTGTTGATAATTTAGAAATGTGTACATGGAAATAAATTGTGATAATGTTGTTGTCATATATGGTACTACATTTGAGTTACTTTTGAAAATTAAAAATATGCAGTGAAGTATAAGTTATACCTAGTTGGTATAGATTGTATATATTTATTATTATTATTTATGTAATAAATAATATAGTTGAGATTTATTGCATATATTTGATGGACTAAATATATGTACTTTAATTATTTCTATACATAGCATATTTTATGCCTGTTAATATAAAGTAATCTGATTGAATATGTTGGTTATATTTTTCATTAACCAAATCTCGCATTATTGGTACTAAATAACTAGTGAGACAGACTTCACTAGCTTACTTAGCATCATCAATGCAAGATGAGGGTAATCCAATCAAGTGGTGTGTTTGAATTTGATTGATCATTAACTATTTGAAAACTTTGGCTGAAATAATGTTTAGTTAAACATTATATTTTCATATGTATGATTTACATGTTTGTGTGATATCATGTTAGAACGTATTTTATTTATGGTACACACCATGTATTAGATAGCATACATCATACGGGTACTAGATTGTCTCTTTGGATTCTCATACAGTCTCTATTTACCTATCTATAAATGGAGGTCCATTCCTTGGTTAGGGGATTATGCAGGGGATCGATGATCCATGGTTGGTGTGAAAAATTACTTGGATGATACTCTCCTTCTCCATAATAGTACTTCATTGGAGACTCCACTTGAGATTGTCATATATACTAGAGTTAATGAGACTTATGCTCTGTGGAGCCTTGTATCTTGTATTGTATTTATTATTATGACATTATTCATAATAAAAAAGTAATATTTATACGTCTGTACTTTGATAGTAGTGGTTATAAAATTGTATCAGTTATGACTGGAATTATGTAATTAATTTATGGAACATATGCAGTTATGTTTTGTTTAAAATTTTATAGTGATCAGTAACTAAATAGATTGTTACATGTCTATTTTATGATTAACAAATTCATTATGCTTTTATTAGGATCACTAATTAGATTCTCATGGTGAATTCTAATGTTGAATATGTAGAATTAATTTTTTTTAAATTACGTTATTCTAGTAAATCTTAGTGGATATGTTACAAACAAAAACACAGTTCCTAAACTAGATGAATCATAGGCTTGCTTTACTCTATTTTTCACTATCATAATACAATCACAATTAAGAATTCAATTAGATAAGCTAATTAGTAATCCCTTTGTTATAATTACTATATTTAGCATATTCCACTTGTCAAATCACTATAACTAGTTTCAATATCTAACATTTAGATGTATGCTTCAATTACATATTTATCAATCTAAATTATTCTTCTAGTTTCTATCCTATTAGTACTTCTAAAACCAAATTAGGGTAAAACAAATAGATACAATGATGAATAGGTACAAATATAAATAATTAAACATAAAATAATAAATTATATTATCCTTTATTTTGAATCAAAATCTATTTAATATTAATAATATGTTGCACTCATGATGTGTGGTATAGAGAGACGAGAATATAAAAAAATCAAAAGGTGAAGATAGTCATGTGTTGTTTCCACTACCAAACATTCTTCTAAGTGCAGTGGATGCATACACCCCTGAGTTATTGTAGGAATGTGGATCAATCTGATGACATACAAATCAATAGTAACAATCTATCAATGAAAAGTGCCACCAATTCAAGTGAGCAAGGGAAAGAGAAAGAAGAATAAAATTATACAGAAGAAGACAAGTTAGATGTGTATAAGGTAAGTTAAGCATTGAATTTTTTTTTAATTGAAAATCGCACTTTTATTAATATAACAAATAAAGTGCATCGCTAGTCATATAAAAAAAGATGGGTGGAAAAGTCACATCCCACAAGCAAGATCACACAAAGCTAAGAAAAAGCCTTGAGAAGTGATAAAAATAACAAAATGGCCAAACCAAGGCTAATCAAAACCACGAGATACACTAACTGAAGTGCACATCAAATGAAAAAGAAAAAGAAAATCACTAACACCAAGGATCAAATTAAAAAGTAACAATGAACATGGTGGTTAGTAGAGGAGGGGGAGGCAGAGGAGAAGGGGGTTTCCTCCCTAACTCCACTAAGCAAATGGGTCCGCATCAACAAGTAAAGGATCCCATTCATTAGCTTGTTTTTTTTTAGTGAAATGGCAAGATCCAGCTACAAAAACTTATCCTGTGGAGGGGGGCCCAACCCCCCTCCACCACCACCTTTGTTAGCTCTATCAAACCCATCATGGGATGACCAACAAGAGCAAGAAGAAGGTCTCTATCAGATTTTAGACCTATAACATTTAACCCCACACCCACATCCACAAGAACGAGATTGGTGGTGGGGAGGATCTAGAGGTTCATCGCTGACAACATAAGGATCATTCCCCCAATGATCTAGGAAGATCTATAGATGTTGATATTATGAAGAAATAATATTATTATATTTCATACCAACAGGAAATGTTTACAAACATGAATTTATACAAATATTAATACCAAAAATATTCCTTATATAATAGGGTAGGCATTATCTTATCTTGATGCAAAAGTTATGTAACCTCATAGGTAGTTATATTACAAACAAACTATAGAAAATTCAAATAAAAAAACTTATTTAATAATCTTAACTACCATGAATATTAAACCATTACTCAATTACATTTATTTTAAATGGTGAGTTAATCACCCCTTAGGATAAACCTAATATTCCCCTTCTTAATTTAGAATTGTCTCAAGTGAACAAGAAAAAGATTCTCTAAATTCCTCAAATTTTTTATGCATAAGTGCTTTAATAAAAACATCTCCATGTTGTTGATCTATGAAACAATAATGAAGCTATATGTTTTTTGTTTTGAACATGTTCTCAAATGAAATAAACTTGCACCTCAATGTGTTTATTGCATTCATGAAATATTAGATTGTGAATAAGTTTCACTACTCCTTCATTGTCTACATGAAAAATTATTTGTTGATTCTTTGGTAATCCAAATACTTCAAGTATATGTCTAAGCCAAATCAATTCAAAAATAGCTCCTCCTACAGTGTGATATTATGAGTCTATGGAGATCTTGAAACATAATTTTATTTATTGTTCCCCCATGATATTGGTCCAGATCTCAAAAAAACACAAATCTTAAGGTAGATTTATTGTCATCGATCTTCCTTATATAATCTAAATATGAATATATTATTAAGAATAAATTATCATTCATCTTGTATTATAAGCCAAAATTTATGGTTCCTCTGATGTATCTTAATACCTACTTTGTTACTTTTCAGTGAGAGACTTTGGGCTCTTATATGAATCAAGATAGATAACTGACAGCATAGTTGATGTCTAGCCCAATATAATTCAAGAAAATAAGACTCCTTATCAACTATTGATATAGATTTTCATTTATCTATGGTGATGTATCTGCTCGAGATAGCTAAATTTTTCTCTCCATAGGTGTGGCAATTAGTTTGTTATCCATCATAGGAAACTTCTCAAGCATTGTCCTAACATATTTGAGTTGAGATATAAATATGTGATTTTTTCTCTAAAATTTTTTTTAAACCAATATAATAATTCATAATTCTGAGATATGTCATGTCTAATGATCAATTTAGATCTTCAATCATCTTCACTGAACTATCAGTGATGACTAGATCATCGACATATACAACCTATTGATAATTTTATTACCATTGGTCAAATTTTTTTATGTATAGATTTTCAATAAAACTCTACTCATGAATTAAAGGTCTTAAAAACATCATACAATATTCATTAGGACCAAAAAAAATTTAAGGAACAACTCACGAGTCCAAATTTTGACAGATGTTTCTTTTATTCCTATAACTAGCTATTTATAAACTAGTGAAAGTAATTTTCAGATTCTCGGTACATGAAGGTAAAGAGGAGTTGGATCAAATGATCTTAAGGAGATTTTATGGCCCTTATTACCTCAATATTCCATTTATTATTTATAGGTTATAGTGGCCTAACTTTATGAACAATCATTAAGAAGAATAAGTACTCTAAAACTCTTCTTAAACCCTCATGGCTCAGTTTTAAGCAGCATGTTTAATTTTTTTAGTTTTTTGATGTAAAAAAAAGGTGGTTTGAGATCTTACAGGATATATGAGACATTTTTACACCTTTATCAATAAAAATTTTAGGGCAAATAATGGAGAAAGGTAAAGGTACAAACATCAGGATTGTAAGCAAGCAAGAGAGATAGCCAAAAAAAATAATTTTTGAGTGGTTTAAGTGATTGTTTAAGCACATTCAATTATTTAAATGATAAGATATGTTATTACATGTCCTAATACAAAAATAATGAGGGTTTTAGGTCTCATAAAACTCAATAAAATGGCAAAACACATACCTATATTATAATATCCCTTATATTTGAATCTTTGTGATCTTGTTGTCATCGTGTATTTGCCTATTTTGATGAGCCTTTAAATGTGTAAAAATTTAAATGTTGTTCCCTCCTTTATTTTGAAATATTTAATTATTAAAATATAATTAGAACAATCTCTTTTTATTTAAATCACAACTTAATAAATATTTAAATCCACATAAATCATGAAATTTTTTATAAGTGATTTTATTAGCAACTTGTGCCTAGCCTCTCTAGGAAGGTTAGAGGAGTTAAGTTAGGACATAGAGTAAGGTTAGTAGATGTGTTTGTGGAGTGTAACTTTGGACAAAGGTTAGTGGATGTATTTGTGGAGTGTAAATTTGGATAATGTAAGAGAAGTTATTATTGAGTGTAAGGGACTCTTTTGACTTTGTACTAAGATTCTTACTTGGACAAGTAAGCCCATATAATCATTAAGAGAAGGTATAGCCTTGTAAGCCCATATGATCATTTAAAATTTTCTTTTATTCACACACTTAGTCTTGTTTTGGGGGTTCATTTTTTTTGGTGTTTTGGAAGATTGAGAAAAAAATATCCTCATAGAATTTTGAAATCATGTATCATGCAAGTTAAATGGATGAGGAGAGGTAGGCCTTCTTTTAATACATATTATGCAAAAGAAAGAATTTATTTAATTAACTAAATAATAGTAAAGGAGAAGTTAGATTAGTAAATGTGTGTATACTTAAAATATATGTATCTCTCTTTCTTTGAATATTAGAGAAATTAAAATTGTAAATATAAATTTGTTTATTATTGAGTTGATTTATATTTGTTGAATAAATTCTCTCTCTCCTCCACTCTCTTTCAATACATTCTTTGAATTTTGAAGAAAATAAGATATGAAAATGAGATTATTGTGGAACTAGATGACCTCTCTTTCTCTCTCTATCTCTCTTGTGTAATGAGAATTACAATTTAAGAATGAAAATTATTTATTGTAAGTAAATATTATTTATTTGAAATATGCATATTATTTTTATTGTTTTATTTATATTATTTAATTTAAATAAAAATGTCTCAAAATTATTCTGTTAAATTTGTATTTTTATATTTAAAAATGTGTATATAAATAAACACACACACACACACACACACACACACACACACACACACACATATATATATATAAATAATGTTTTTTAATAAATTCCTTATTTATATACATGAATAAATAATCAAGAAAAAAAAAATCCAAATCGTAACATTACCTTTTCTTTTGAGATGTAAGTTTAGAAAAAACACACTATTATGCAAAGTAAAAGTTTTAAAAAAAAAAAAAAGGAAAAAAGAAAAAGGAAAAAAATAAATCATATGTTATTATATTGTAAAATGTGATTTAAAATATATATATATATAAAATTATGATTTTATTTTTTTAAATAATAATAAATATATACTTGATCATTATTTTTATATACAATGAATTTTTTTTACATGCATGGTTATATATATATATATATATTTGAATTTTTAAATAAATAAACCTATGAAAGAATTATATATGTGTAATTAAAATATATATATATAATATATTTTTTTCAAAGAAATCAGGAAATCGATTGCCTTTCTTAATGAGTTTCTTATTTTTTCTCCAAACCTCTAAATTATTTAGAGAGAGAGAAAAAATAAAAATGCAATAAAAAAAGTTGATTTTTTATTCTTGTTTATTTAAAAAAAATTAGGGTAAAAACTTAGATCTTGTGGATGTGGCTAGAATTTAATCTAGCATTACTTTAGTTTAGTAAGAAATTTAAGTTTAATTTTAATTTATTTTAATTAATTTTGGTTTCTTCTAAGTAAGTAATTTAAACTTATCCAAAATTTATTATTTAACTCAACTAATAATTAATTAATTATTTTATTTTTTTATTTTTAAAGTTTCAAATATTTTATATATTAAATTAATTAAATTTTCACAAATAAAGGGTAATAAGATGATCAAGTAATTTATTTAAATATTTTTTTAATTTAATTAAATCTTTTTTTAGAATAATAAAAATAAATATTTAAACTATGAGTTTGTCAAAATTAAGATTTGATTATGATTTTTTTAGGTTGTGGAATTATCTCACCATTGTTAAAGAATTTTTTACCTTTTTAATAATGTTCTTTTGGGGGTTAGAGCTACTTTAACAAAATAAAATTAACCCATATTTTTAGTTGTTTAGAAATGATGTAGTTAAAATACATTAGAATGATATTTTTCAAATTTTTTAAATTATCACTAAAAGAAACCAATTTATTTTAGAAATTTGAAGTAATTTTTTAAAGTACTATGGAATAATAGATTAAATCATTGTATTTCTCATTATAAAAATATTTCTTTGCCTTAAATACGATATTTTTATCTTAGATAATTAGTTTTCGTGAAAATAAAAATTTATCCTCTTAAATCAAATTTAAATTAGAGGTACTTTTGTACCTAATTATTAGTGTAAAAATTTGTGTGTTTTGTCTCGTTTAACAGGGTCTTTTGTCACGTTGGTTGTTTTATATCATTTAGTGTTTATAATTTGAGTTATGGCTAATCTACACCATTTTATATCCTTTTTATACTTGTTGCTTTCATTCAAATTTTGAGTAATATTACAAATGTGTGAGTCTAACCTTAATTTCCAATGGGTGGACCTAGGATAGGGCCCACTTGAAGTTATTTTAGTTTGCATCCTTGGAACAAATCTTAATTTTCACATTCGAGTTTAGTTTTATATATGTGTATACTTCTCATATGTAGGGAGGTACTTATAACCCATAGTAGTGTTTAGTTGCATTTGGTTCAATTAGTGGCTGCAGGGTTATTCACAAGGGGTAATGATGTTTTACTTAGTCATGTAGGTGATTGGTGAAGAATGATTGTCTTCACATATAAACTAATACTCATTTATAAATAGGTGAATTATATCCAACCTTGATTTTGCATGTGATATGAACACTGCAGATATGTAGGTAGTTTGGAGAGTGGGAATGAGCTTAGCATACTAACTCTTAGGATACCTCTTTGTGCAGGTATTATCAACTAACTTGAGAATATTCTTGGAGAACATGTTTAGGAAACTAACCCTTATGATGTCTCTCTAGTGTGAAAAATTGACAACTAACCTTATTGTGTTACTATAACACATGCTTAAATTATCTAACTCTTAGTATGCTTACTTAACCACAAATGGTATGTTACTCTTCCTTGTGCATGTGTTTATTATTAGTGTTAATAAGATGGTTTTTTTAATTGACCATCTATTGTGAATAGTGATCCCTATTGATTATTAAGATTTGAGCTTGTTCTCTCTCATATTAACTTTGGACACCTTTTGAAATTTGTTCAGGAGATGACGTTTCTCTAAACAACATAATTCAGAGATTATAAAGTCATTGACCACTTTGGAATAAAAGAATATAAGTTTCTAGTCACCTCTTATTCTTGTTTTGATGCCATAGGAAAGTGTTTGGGTGAACACTTACACCTTTTAATGTCATAGATAGTGATTGATGACCTTAAGTTGTGTTGTTTGTTAGAATAGATGACTACAACTTTAGAATCTCACCTGAGTGACATAGTAGTTCCCTTATTGGTGTATATCATCAACTCCTATTTGGTGATAATGTCTCATAGAGGATGCCATTATAAGTGTAAGGAGAACTACATTGAACCCTGATTCTACAAAGTGGATATGTAGGCTGCCTAAGTTGAGGTGGTGGCATCGGGTTTAGGTTATTAGACTAGATTAAGGGTGTTTGTCATATTCCTTCATGTTAGGCTCATATGTCTTTGGTTGGATATATATGTTTAATCTTAATTTAATTTTGAATTTTATCCTCGTGTCATTTTTTTCAACCATTTCACTTTAAATTAGTTGGTTTCCTTATCTTGAGTACCTTAAGAATAGATTTGTATAATGTTAGATGACTCTCCCTTGGTAAGCTTTAAATGGATAACCTGGTGTTAATTAATTATTGTCAAGCTCATTTTGTTCCCCTTGGGTGTTGATCAAGTTATGGGTGAATAAATTTGTCATCTTTTAAATCAAGAAATTATAATTCAGTACTTCTTAATAATGTAGCTTGTCTCACTTCCTTAATTAAGATATTTCTTATTGATTTTGGGAATCGCATTGATCTTAACCTCTTACACTCATATTTTAATCTTAGAGAGGCCTCGTGGTGGCAAATAAAGGTAGTAAATAAATCTTATAATAATCATGTGTGCTACACTCCAATCATGCTTTAACCAAATCAAAACAGTTAAACGTTAAGCAACCATAGTGAATAAATAAACAACATTGAAGTAAGATTAAAAAAAGTACATGGGTTTTGGGGAAAACTTTTGGGCATGACATTTTGTAACTTTTGTTTCACTACATGAGCTCTAGAGTGTTGGTGCTCCACTACATGTATTCTATAATGATTTCATAAAATTGAGGTTTTGTCCCACACACATTGCCCAAATTAAAGCTTTGATACCACTTGTTATAATCCACACTTATAATAATTAGAAATATGCAGAATATAATGTAGATCAACACAACACAATAGATATTAGTGGACTAATATATCCAAATATTCAATATATTCAAAAATAAAATACCCTTAAGGTAGGGCAACACCATACAATACTCCTTTAGGAAGGAGTAACTCCACAATGTCTCTTTGAGGGGACAACCTCCAATATCCTTATACTAAATAGAAGACTCGATGCTTACTGGATTCCTTTACAATGATATCCACCTTATTTATATAGACCTATAAATAACTAATAATAGATGGGTAACCTCCTAATCCCAATATAGGCCGACCATTACCCAATGCACTAATTTCACAAGTTACTTATCTTAATATATTGGACCCATTTAATTAACTAAAGGGGACGTGTGTCACATGTCATCATCTCCATCAACCCATATACATTAATATACCGTATCTCTAGGTACATAGCATTCCTTTCCTCTTTGAAATGTTTCTTCCCTGAAACATAATAAGAAACCAAATAACGAGTATGTTTCAAATCATTGCACACTTGTCTCCAAGCTCAATCATCCAACCACCCGTATGTGATTTTGGTAGGTGATAGTTCTCCAACCTTATTTCTAAATTATATCATGCCACTTCAATTCCATTCATGATCATAATCATACCACCTTGGTGTCCATGCATAAGTATTCCTCCTTTGATTCTCTGTACCATATTCCACTGTGCTACTCTGATTCTATGCATAACCATAGTAATTATTATGCCATACATAGTCATAGTGATTTCCCTATTAATTCCATGTTCCATATGCCATTGTGCTACTCTGATTCCACAACTAACCATAGTACTTATTTTTTGGCTTCCATACATAGCCATAGTGATTGCTCCATTCATTCCTTGTGCAACCATAGACATTGATACTCTAATTTCCTATATAGCCAAAGTGATTATTTTTATGATAGTCCTTCACATTGCTCCATAATTATTTCCTTTCATGATGATGTGGGTGTCCATATATCTCAAATTTTTTTGATACTTTGACCTTATCAACCTTTCTTCTACCTCTTCCACCTTTTGCTTTGGAGGTTCCTTTGTCTCTTGAGTAGATGAAGTGTTCTTTTCTTGTACTATTTCTTCACCTATGTCTTCATCTGAATCTTTCATATGCTCTTCTTCACCTAATTCAATATCATCTTCATGATCTACCTTGATTTTTCTTTCTGCCTTTCCAACTATTCTATCCTTTAAAGTGACCTTCTTTTTCCTATACCAAAACTTCATGAAATTCTCTTGAACATTAATATTGATAGTTCCCAAAGTCTCTAACCATGGATATCTAAGAACCATATCCACATCGTCCATATCCAAAGCATAAAAATATAAATACAAAACATATTTGTCCATAGTGAGCTTCAAATCTTCAAAAAACTAAATATTATAACCATCTATTTGAGCCTCCTTAATATTACTTGCTTGAACATGTAGATGTTGAGCCACATCCATGTTGATGAGGTTATACTTGCTACCAGGGTTTATGGACATAATGGCCTTTTTTTAATGCATCCATGAAATTGAAAAAATGACTCTAATTGATTTGGAGCCAAACTATTCAAACCTTTACCATCTAATCCATATTCCTTCTCTTTTAGATCATCTACCTCTCCTTCTACACAATCTACAGTCTCTTCATCATCATTATGTGTTATTTATTCTTCATCATCACTTTCATATTCTTCCTCATTGTCATTATTTTCTTCCACTAATTTTTCTTCTTCATCATCTCCATTATTTTCTTCATTACCCTCCTCATCATCCAGTTCTTCCTCTTTTGTATTTTATTTTTCTTTTATGCCACATCAATCTAGGAAAACTTTTTCCATTTCTTCCCGTGAAAACTTTCATCATTTTAGTCCCAGCTCATCCCACCACAGTTCTACCGGACCATAATTTTTTTTGTAAAAATGTCATTGATACCAAATTATTCTAACATTATTCTCCTTAAAAAGTATCCACCATACTCTAGCATCAATATCATCCTCCCCTAAAAATACTTGTAACTTCATGATTCACAAAAACTAGGGTTAATGAAAAAAACCCTAAAATTTCAATAACTCATGAGAAACTAATTTAAAAAGTCCAAAATTTTGTGAAAATTTTCCAAACATTTCAACTTGTAGAGTGAATATATGAAAAATCATAAAATCATAATAAATATCCCAAAACATTTCATAAATTTTGAAATTTTATTTGTAGCTTTCCTATATGTTGATACAATACCAAAAAAAATCACAAAAAAATTCCTTATATCTCAACATATATGATGAAATTATTACAAACCCTAAAATATCAATAAGTACCTCAAAATTGATCATAAAACCTTGATTTTTTTATTATGACTTCCTTAAAATATTCTTCATATGCAATAAAAAAATTGTGTAAAAATTCATAACCAATTTCAAAATATTAATGATTCCACAAAATTAGGGTTTCATCCCACACAAATTGCCCAAATCAAAGCTCTGATACCACTTGTTATGATCTACACTTATAATAATTGAAAATATAAAAAATATAATGTATATCAACACAACACAATAGATATTGATGGACAAAAATGTCCAAATATTTAAAATATATATAATGTCTTTAAGGTAGGGTAACACCATATGATACTCCTTTAGAAAGGAATAAATCCACAATGTCTCTTTGAGGGGACAACCTCCAATATCTTTATACTAAATAGAAGACTTTATGCTTACATGATTTCTTTACAATTATATCCACCTTCTTTATATAAACCTCTAAATAACTAATAATAGATGGGTAACCTCCTAATCCCAATGTAGACCGACCATTACCCAATGCACTAATTTTGAAAGTTACTCATTTATCCTAATATATCATACTCATATAATTAACTAAAGGGGATGTGTGCCTTATGTCAGTATCTATATCAACCCATATACATTAATATATCACATTCTTAAGTACATAGCATTTTACTCACATGTATACAAATGGGATGACACAGTGAGAATGTACATATTTTCAGACATGGACTACTATGAAAATCACTAAATTCTAGTTGTCAAATTTATTTCATTTATTATTTGCTTGATATTATGGTAGAGTATTTAGCCACTATGGATCATTGGACACTAAGTGAATATAATGATAAAATGATGAACTTTTCTAGTTGACTGTATTATTTGTGTCTCATTAATGGATGTTTATGTTGATCAATATACTATTCCTTGGTAGAAACTAATTATATATTTATATATATAGATAAAGTTTGTATGTATGTATGTTGTGCTTGGTAAATACCTACCTTAACCTATTCCTTATATACTTATAATGACTATGTATTAGTTTGTTGAGTGAATATGACTCTAATAACAGAATGTGTATATATATAACAATATGATAAAATTAATTATTTTTTTTCAAATCAAAATATTAACAAAGGTAGCTCTAATCTAGTATTTTCTAGTTTGTGTTTCATTATTTATCTTAGCTAATCATAAGACATGAAGTTATAAAAATGACTTATTATATTTTATTGTAGTTATAGAATTTAGTTAATCCTAGAGCATTATTAACCTTATGTATATTGGTTGTTATATAACTAAATGGTACCTAGTATGATTTGGATGCTTACATTTTGAACATGAGTGTTGTAAGTTCTAATCTTATCCTCAAATTATGCAGTTTGAACCTTGTGTGTAAACATAATTGATTTAAAAGTAAGTGTACGGGTAGGGCCTTAATAATTTTCTTTTGTGTCCCCCTCTTCATTACAAAGAATGAATGTACCTCCCTACCTGTGAGAGAATTGGTAAGCTACTTGATTTTATTTTGAGATAACCATTTGAGTTGAAACTATGGTTCACTTGGGGGTTCATTTTAACAAGGGATAATGGTTGTAAGTGTGAGTATTTTTTTTTCATAAATATGATTACCCTACTTTAGACACATTAATTGAGGATGAACAATGATATATCCATGTGAATCAATTATGATAGTACAACTACTGAGATATTTACATTAGTGTTATTACTTGAGAGTTATCAACACAATATTAATTTACATTAGAAACAACCAAGATTTAACATAGTATTTTTATAGAAAAATATTTGAGACAAGTGCAAAATCAAAAATAACATATTATTTGATAAGAGACTTGTATATCAGTTGATTCAGAGACTTTGGAATAGTTGGCATATTTTTTGGGGTACTTTTGGCATTGGGTGCTAGGCATGAGATTTACACTTGGTTTATTTCTACACAGATACATCAGCACTTGTTTTTGGGAGGCATAGGGAGGATTATTATTTTTCCTATTTCTCCTACATCTATGAGGTAGTCAAGTCTTACTTTATTACCTCTAGTAGGTAATCATGTTGCTTTTTTGGGAGGTATATGAAGAATGATGTGATATTTTATTCTACCTTAGGGAGCTAGTCAAGCTACTTTTTTTGTCTCACCTCTAGGAGGTCATTGAGTTTTATTGATTCCTTCTCCCCTTGGGTGACTTTTTATAGTCATATAGTTCGAGTAATGTGATGTTTTTTATTTTTCTTTGAGAACTAGCACTAATCCTTGAACTTGAATTTGCATTTAAGTGTTCTTTTAGAGTTTTAAGCATTTATAAGTTATGTTATTAAACTTGAAGTAAATGGATTTGAATTTTATTGCAATTGAATTTAATTTTGTTTATTTTGATGACTTGATAATTGTGACTTGGACTTGTTTTATTTATTGGCACCAACTTCTTTTGAAGTTGATTTATGACTTTTTGATTTATTTTTCTGATTTCATTGGCTTATTGACTCTTAAATTGATTATTTTGACATTGATTATTTAAAATTATTATGGTATAATAGTTTTTGATGAAGGATGGTTCATGTGTTTTCTATATATATGTTGTAATGCATGCAGTGTGCATTGTGTGGAGGAGAAGTAGTTTTTGAAAGCTATTAGGTTGAGATGGGAACCTATGGAGGATAGGTTCATAACACCATCCTTCCTAATCACCAAACGTAGTGTTGATTATTCGTTATATATATATATATATATATATATATATATATATATATATATATATATATATATATATATATATATATATATATATATATATATAGTATGGCCATTTATTTAGGAGGTATAAGGAGGTTGGGAGGTCTAAAGAAGGAATAAGGAAGTTTTGGGAGGTCTAAGTAGTTTTGGAAGGTCTTAAGAGGTTATATGATCTTATACATGATTTGGCTATAGTTTATGTTCATTATTTATTGGGAGGCCTAAGAAGGTTATTTGCAAAACACAGTGATTGCTTGGTTATTTCAACCTTGATATTGCTTAATTCAGATGATAGTTGATGTTAATGTTCAACATTGTTCGGTATTAATTTATGTGATTCTACCATGATTTGGTACTTGTTATTCACCTTGTATGTTCACCATGGGATGACACGTAATTTGTTCTATATGATATTACAAGAGATGGATACTTGTACATAGACTCCTTCAAATGTTTTGACATCAATAATCTATGATATCAATTGATTCGTGATAGATGGTGGTTATTAGTATTGGTTAGTATTATTTGATGTTGCTTAGTGTTGCTCAATATGGCTTGGTCATGGAATGGTTCTAACCTCAGTGAGTGCACTCTCACCATGGGATGATGCATAACTTAGTTAATCTATTATTATAACAAAGCAATATTATTTTTGTATACATTACTTACTATAACTATACATTGGCATAATATCTTGGGTTTCAGTTGATTGAGACAAATTTAGATGACAATATGGTAATATGATAGTTTGACACTATGGATATGCCTTAGGGAGATTAATGTTAAATACTAACTTTTGTACCTAATTATTAGTGTGAAAATGTATGTGTTTTGTCTCATTTGGTAGGGTCTTTTGTCATGATGGTTATTTTAATGTTGTTTAGTGTTTATATTATGAGTCATAGATAATCCATACTATTTTTTATACTTTTTATACTTGTTAGATTAGTTTGAATTTTGATTCACATTTGAAATGTGTGATTCTGACCTTAGTTGTCAATGGGTAGACATAAGATAGGGCCCACTTAAAGTTGTTTTAGTTTGCATCCTTGGAATAAGTCTTAATTTTTGCATTTGAGCTTAGTTTTATGTATGTGCATACTTCCCATATTTAGGGAGGTACTTGTAACTCCTATTAGTGTCTAGTTGAATTTGGATCAACTAGTGGCTACAAGGTTTCCCATAAGGGGTATGATGTTCTACTTAGTCATGTAGGTGATTAGCGAATACTGATTATTTTCACATCTAAACTAACACTTGTTTAGGAATGGGTGAACCACATCTAACCCTAATTTTGTGAATGATGTGAGCACCATAGATATCTAGGAATCTCAAGGAGTGGGTGAGAGCTTATTGTACTAACCCTTAGAACACCCCTTTATGTGGGTATTATCAACTAACTTGAGAATGTTCTTGGAGAACATGTTTACAAAACTAACCCTTATGATGTCCTTCTAATGTGGGCAACTGGAAACTAGCCTTAGTGTGTTATTAGAACATATGCTTAAAGTATCTAACTCTTATTATGCTTGTTTAATCACAAATGGCATGTCACACTTCCTTGTGCATGTGTTTATTATCAGT
Source organism: Torreya grandis (assembly GCA_037957365.1). Classification (NCBI taxonomy): domain Eukaryota; kingdom Viridiplantae; phylum Streptophyta; class Pinopsida; order Cupressales; family Taxaceae; genus Torreya; species Torreya grandis. The sequence goes on from JARHVA010000237.1 coordinate 266,145, forward strand.
GTCAACGTGATGGTTTCTTAGTTGATCATCTATTGTGAATAGTGACCCTTACTAATTATTGAGATTTGAACTTGTTCTCTCATGTATTAACCTTGGACACCTTTTTAAAAAAAATTGGGAGATGAAGTTTCTCTAAACAATGTAATTTGGAGATTGTAGAGTCATTGGCCACTTTGGAATAAGAGAATATAAGTTTCTAGTCACCCCTAATTCTTGTTGTGATGCCATGGGAAAGTGTTTGGGTAATGACTTGTACCTTGTGATGTTGTAGGTTTTGATTGATGACCTTAAGTTGTGTCATTCATTATAATAGGTTAATACAGCTTTATAAGCTTGCCTAAGTGATGTAATAATTTCCTTGTTGGCTTATATTTCTAACTCTTGTTCGATGATGATGTCTCGTGGAGGAGGTCATCACAAGTTAAGGAGAACTACATCTAACCTTGATTTCACATAGTGGATATGTATGATTCCTAAGTTTAGGTGGGGGTATTAGGTTTAGGTTATTAGGCTAGCTTAAGGGTGTTTGTTGTCTTCCTTCATGTCAGGGTCATATGTCTTTATTTAGATAAATATGTTTAATCTTAATTTAATTTTGAATTTGATCCTCATGTGGTTATTGTCAACCATTTCACTTTAAATTGGTTGGTTCCCTTATCTTCAATACCTTAAGAGTAGAGTTTTATAATTTTATATGACTCTCCCTTGGTAAGCTTTAAAGTGATAACCCAGTGTTAATTAATTATTGTCAAGCTTATTTTATTCCCCTTGGGTGTTGACCAGGTTATGGGTGAATAAATTTGTGATATTTTAAATTAAAAAATTATAATTCAGTACTTCTTAATAATGTGATGTGTCTCAATTATTTAATCAAGATATTACTTATTTATTTCTAGAATCATAATGTTCTTAACCTCTTACACTTATATTCTAATCTTTGAGAGGCCTCGTGGTGGCAAATAAAGGTAATGAATAAATCTTGTACTAATTGTGTGTGTCACACTCTAATTGTGATTTGAAAAAATCAAAATAGATAAACATTAAGAAACCATGGTTAATAAATAAAAAACATTGAATTAAGATTTAAAAAAATACATAGGTTTTGGGACAAGCTTTTGGGCATGACATGTAAGCATTCAAAAATGAAATTGGTAAAGCTATTCAACACCCAAAAGTGCATATTTTAAGTTTTATTATATGAAAATTTTTGAAATTTGACATGAGTCTATTTTTATGTACTTAAGTTTTTCCAAGTAGTTTTAATTCCTTAATTTACCCGAGCAGAGATAAAATTCCAATATACAGGTCTAGTCATGAAGGGAATGAAGATTTTTTCACTTGATTGCTCATAAATGGAGTTGGAAATAGGTGTTTTAGGTCCCTTAAATGACAAAAATTAATTTAAGAGTGTATATACTTAATTTATAGGTATAAATTAATTCTAATTTAATAAAAACCAATTCAAAATAGGCTTATCTCATTAAAAAATATCTCTAGGTCATCCCTAGGGAAACAAGCAGACACTTTTTTGTGAATTTTTATTAAGGATTTTGGTGAAGAATTTTGGGGATTTTCAAAAAAAAAAAGGTCTAACCCATTTATACCTATCCAAAAAGAATAGGATTAATTTTTTTTAGACCTAAAACTCATTTTAGACCCCCCAATCCAAATCAGGTTTTCTTGAGAACAAGAGAGCACATGAGAGCATAAAATAACATTTTTTGGAGTTGTATATGGAGTTTATAGCTAAAATTTTGTTTTAAGGTATATACCACAATTTTTATAATTTTAAAATTATTTTTTTAAATCTTTTATATTTTAATTATGAATACACATCAATTTTCTATCTCTCACAGTGCATTCAAGAAAATTGTCAAAGTTGCACAAGTTAGGCATATAGAAGAAGAATCAATTTCGAAGGATGCTTTGGTCATCATCAAGTGCACACTTAGAAATAATATTTAATGGATTAATAAACAACAAAATTATCTCCTCTCTCTAACTTTATCACCCTATTTTGTATCAAGTTTAGTAACTACAAGCCAACTTCAAAGAGCCTTCAATTAGCCCTGCAAAAGTGGAGTTCCAAAACATGCAAAGGTAGATAAGTGGAGTTAAGGTATTGATAAATTTTATAGAAATATTTTAAAGAAATATATACCTCTCAAACATATCCATGCATCCCACTTATACTATGCCCTCTTTTGGGCTATTTTTAGAAGAGACATGAGGCCAAACATGCATGCAAGTTGCATGCATGATAGCTCAAGTTGAACTCTAAGTGTGAAGTAAAGATAATTCCAGTAAACTCAAGATGAAAGTAAAGGTAAATAAAATATATATTTAAAATTGATGAAATACCAATATTATTTAACTCAAAGACCAAAAAAATTTAACTAAAGAAGTTCAAAAGTTCCATGTAAGATCAAAGGGAGCTAACTCAAGATTCAAGATGCATGAAGAACCCTTTGACTTGTCAACTCTCCCTCTTTCTCCTATGGCACCATATTTCATGATTAAATTAATTTTAAACTCTAAATTTTATAAATATTAAATTTTAAATATATTTTGAAACAAAATTGGAGTTGAAGTTGGAGTTACAATGGAGTTAACTTGACTAGTATGTAGGACTTTTTCCTAGTTTGGAGCTGATTATCTTCTCTCTCTTCTTCTCTTCTATATGTATTATCTTTTGTAGAAAGATTATTATCATATTATTATTTATGATTATATAAAATATACCAAAGTTTTTCACTACATCACCTTTGAATAAATAAAGAGCTAAATTTTTCTCCATTCTTAATCTTTCATGAAGTGTGTGTTTTTTATTCATTGATATAACTTAATGAATTACTATCTTTCCTAGGTTTATATTTAAATATCCCATATTTATATATATAATAAACATTATTTCAAGTCATATAAAGTGTACAAGTCTAATTTCTACCAAATCTGGAAGTGAATTCAACTATTGTGCATTCCTCCCAAGCTAGTGTGTCTGTCAAGACCTCTGTGTGAAATACTTATGCAAGAGTCATTGTATGAAAATGAAGTGAAAGTGTGTAAGTTATTTATATTCCAAATTTTGTCAAGTATAGGCATAATTAACTTTAATATTAGTGTATCACCCTAATTTTTCATTTTTTATTTCTATTTTTAGCTTTAGCATAGCTCCTTCTACCCTTTTCTTGGTCAAGAAAGCACAGAATTAGATAGCTTAGATAGAATTAGGTGAGTGTATCAAAAGGAACAAACCTTTCATGTGGATATTATCTAAAATTATAAGGTCCCACACCTTAGAGAGTTTTCATTGTATCAACAGGAGTGAGAATAGGCACACGTTCTTAGCAAGGGTACACTTCTGAGTAATAACAATTTTTGGCACACCCCGTGGGACCCAAATTAAAGCTAAAAAGATACATTTGCAGCATAAATAACTATAATTTTCATGCCTAAAGTCCCTACAAGGTCTGCAAGTAGAGTTATACCATTTGAATTTTTTGAGTATTTTAATAGAAGAATAAGGTTTTTGACAACAAGTCCATATCTTATAAGACTATTTCAGTCACCAAATCAACCTATTATGCAAACCACTTCAAGTTTATTTCATATTATTCACATGGTTATCCTAAGGAACCAGTTATTTATTCCTTTTAATGATGGAATCTCTCTAAATTTGGCCCAATATAATGATATTCTAGTCTCAACCCTCAAAAGTATACGATAGTTTATAGGTGAATATCAAACTACACCCATAGAACATATAAAAGATGTGGCCAATTTATGTTCCTTCCACCATATTACCTAAGAGAATATTTACATTTGTTTACTTATTGCATCCTTCAAGGGAAAGGCATTGTAATGGTATAGGAACTTTCCTTTGAATTCTATAACATCTTGGGATGATTTAGGTGAACCATTCTATAGGCAATTTGAAGATAAATCAGATCATATATCCCTTGTTGAACAACTCACTAACATCAAGAGAACACCACATAAATTTATGACTGATTTCAATTTTAGATTTCAAAAGACATGGAATAGAATACCTTCCATGATAAGGCCATCTCTTGAATATGCTTTTTTATACATTTTGAGACCCTTGAATTCTGATATTTTAGTTATGATTCAGTCTATGAGTGGTAGGACACTCCCAAATGCCTATGATATTACCATTTAAATTGAAAATAGTCTAATTCAAGCTATTATACTTACACCAAATCCTCCAATACCAATTTTTTTAGAATTGCATCCTATTATACCTCCTCAAGCACCATTAATAGCCTTAATTTTAACCCCTCAAAATCAAGATCAATATCCTCATATTCAATCTATTGGGCTTGATGAATTAAAAAATATGCTAAAATATTTTGGTAATAAATTAGTTTAGCTGAAGAGGCAACAATATCAAGCTACCAATAGGCCTTCTCAAGCACCAAATCAGCTCACATATCAACCATTTAGAGAACCAAGACCTCCCTACCAAGGTTATAGATATAATAGAATTCTATATCAAGCTCAAGGATCCATTATACCAATCAAACAATGTGTTGAAATTAATCCTAATGTTCCTTCCTCAACCAAGGCTCTTGTTCTAATATAAAATAATTTGAATCAAGATTCAAATTGGTAGCCTTATAATACTAATGATGTGTAAAATCAAGCTTCACTATTACATAATATGGTAATTCCTCAAATGACACGAGAGGAAACTTTTCTTCAATAATGAAAACACAATGAATCTATGATGAAATAAGGGTAAGTGAATCATGGACAAGGAAAACTATATGTAACCTTCATGAATTTCAAAGTTGATGATCATGTGGTAGCAAATCAGACTGGTGAGTCTAACAAATCAAAGAGTTTGTTTCAGCTATTACAAGAGCTAAGATAAGGGATATAGATGAGTCCTAAGAGGTAATAAATGATTTAAATGTTAAAAATATGATTTATAAAACTACTAATGATCATATTACTGCCCCTTCAACTCAAAAAAATTAGCATGTTGAAGCAAGCAAGCTTCATCAAGTGCCTCAAGCACAAGAGAATCCTATTGATCCAAAGGTTAGAGGCTCCTCCTTTAACATAGTAGATCATGTAAATAAGGTTAATATAATAATGAATATGTGGGATTCATTGACAATCCTAAGATAAAAAGAAACACTTATACATGAACTTTCAGGCCTTAGCTTGTCTACAAAACCAATAGAGAAATAAACTATGATTCTAGAAAATTCATATCAGCAAGGGAAGTAACAATAAAAACAAGCATATAAAGGGGTAAAGGTCATAAAAAATTAAAAAAACAAGTAATAAACTTAATTTATATCTTTTATTAATTATTGATGATACATTAGTTCATAATTGCATGGTTGATGATGGAGCAAGTAGCACAATAATGCCAACACAGATTGTAGATAAGTTGGGTTTGGCATATAAGCCAAACACTAAAGGTATTTTTCAACTTGATGAATATCTAACCAAGATAGTGGGTGTAATCAAGAATATGAAATTAAAACTTCATGCATGCCCAAATTTGACTATTCAATGAGATGTGGTAATGGTGGATCTTCCTCCATATTTTACTATGTGCTTATCACATGACTTCACTTCAAATATAAGTGGGTATATTTTAGATGATTAGATCTAGTTTTTATTCAGATAAGGTATAAAATAAATGTTACAATTCATTCAGAGCCTATTATTTATTTTCATTTAGAACCATACATGCCTAGTATTGTTAATGCTAGTTGTGTCATCTCAGATGAAGTAGAGCAAACTAGTGAAGTTGAAGCAAACTCATCTCTTGATGGTGTACCTAATTTGTTTCTTAATGAGTGGGATAATAATATCCATGATCATGATCTTTAAAATATGATATAGGAAGGACTTGGAGTTTACTGTTTGCATGAGGATGGTACACAAATTCCAACTCCATACAAAGAAGGTGAGCTAAATGATGGTTTATGACAATTTTATTTTGATGTCTCACAGAATAAACATGGTATAAGGGATAATATGATGCTCATTTATACCTCCAAATAAATTTAATTTATACATTATAAAATTTTAGTTTGTATACTCTAACAATGTGGCAGAATATGAGGTTTTAATTCATGGTTTGCAATGGACTAGAAATATGGGAGATAATCTTTTATATGCATTTGGAGATAGTGAGATTTTGGTACATCAAGTAAGAGTGTTGAATATATGTAATAATCCATTTTTAAAATTAAAAAAATATGTGATATGGGATCTTTTACAAGATTTTGATGCATTTGACATACAGGTGGTGCCAAAGAAAGCAATAAGCATGTGAATAGGTTGGTTGCAATTAAGGCATAATTTGAGAATTAAGATAATGTAAATAACGATAAAACTCAAACATACATCAATATTGTGGTAATACCATATATTATTGATAATAATTTAAATTAGTATGTCTTTTAAGATGATAATTAAGTTGTTCATTTTCTACAAGAAGAGGATAAATTTTCTTCTAGAAATCAGTTAAAACTTTTGCAGCAGTATGGTGATCAAATAGTTCAGCTCAAGTCTAACAAGTTACCCAAGGGTCTTGTCACACTTGAGAATATTTTTAGTAAGGATTATAAGTTAATAAGGGAGAAATATTCTTTGTCTATACCAAAGAATAACACTATGCAAACATTGACATAGTGAATGGGAAAGCTCTAAAACTTGGTAAAATATGCTCTCAATCTTAAAAAGAATCTTTTGCTGATATATGTAAAGAATTTGCTGATGTGTATGCATGGGAGTATAGTTATTTTAAAGGATTTGATATTATCTTGTCTCAACACACCATTCAATTAGAAGAAGGCACAAAAATGGTAAGGCAAAAATAAAGGCCAATTAATCCAAAGTTGGAACCTTTGATGAGAATAGAGCTTCACAAGTTGATTGAATTAGCTATCATCTTTCCTATCAAGCATTCCAATTGGGTTGTTAGTCTTGTTCATATGAGGAAGAAGAATGTATAAATAAAATTATGTGTGGATTTTTAAGACTTAAATAAATCCTCACTCAAGAAATGTTATCCATTGTCATCAATGAAACAAATACTATAGTTAGTGGCTAGTTCATAAAAAAATTCATTGATAGATGGTTATAGTGGATATAACTAAATACTTGTAAAGGAGGAGGATCAAACTGAAAAATAACCTTCATCACAAAGTGGGGCACCTTTACATATAAAAAATGTCATTTGGGTTATCCAATGCAGGAGCAACATTCCAAAGAGTAATGGATATGGCATATCAAGGTTTGATCAATGGGTTTGTTCATGCATTTGGATGATGTTGATTTTTTTTCAAAAGATGAAAATGATCACATGCTTCATCTTAGAGAGGTATTTGAGAGATGTATAAAATATGGGGTGTCACTTAACCCAAATAAGTGTGTATTTTCATTACATGAAGGTAAACTCATTGGTCATGTTATTTATAAGCATGGTTTGAGTATTGATCTAGAAAGAATAGATGTTATTCTTGCATTGTCCTTGCCTAAACATAAAAAATTATTGAAATTTTTTTTTACAAATATTAAATTTATAAGAAGGTATATATCTAATTTTTCAATTTTTTTAAAGCCTCTCATAGTTATGCTCAAGAAAAAATAGAATTTTACTTGGACCAAGGAAGGTATAAATTTTTTTGAAGACATCAATCAAGCCATTTCTAGTGCTCACACTCTCCTCAATTCTATTTTTTCAAAGGATTTTGTGTTGTATGCATATGTTAATGTTGATACAATTTTAATAATATTGACACAACAAAATTCATAGAGTTTGGAGAAACCAATAGCATTATTTAGCCAAGGTTTGCAAGAGTATGAAACAAGGTACACATTTGTTGAAAATCATGTACTTTCTATTATCAGATGTCTCAAAAAGATTAGAAAATTGTTATCTAACAATAAGATCCATGTGATGGTTGCCCATCCTAACATCAAAGAGTTCTTATTAAATAAGGACATAAGTGAAAAGAGAGTAGGATAGATAATAAGGGTTATATAATATGATGTGGAAATAAAGGTAACCAAGTTGATTAGAGGTAAAAGGTTGTGTGAGCACTTGGCTCAAGATTTATAGGAAAGAAAAGAGACAATATTGGTCTTGAATGATGAAGATATTGTAGCCAATCATACACATTTACAAAGATAGTTTCAAAGTATGGTAAGGTACCTTCAGAGTGGTATGCATCCTATAAATTTAAATGGTTCAAAAATAAGGTACTTTAGGCCACAATCTATTCCTTTTTTGCTTGTTGATGGTGCATTATTCAAAAAATATGTTAATGGCATGTTGTTGAGATGCATAGATCCAAGTCAAGTTGAAAAGTTACTTGAATAATTTCATGATGTACAAGGTGGAGGCCAATTTTTAGCAAGAATAACAACTCTCAAAATCATGAGGAGTGGATATTATTAGCCAATTATATACAGAGATTCACATACATTAGTAATGAAGTGAAAGAAATGCGCATTGTGTGTAGGAAAAGAGAAGCTTGTTTCCCTACCTCTTCAACCCATTTCAGTGGATCGACCCTTTATCCAATGGGGTTTTTAATTCATTGGTCTCATAAATCCACCTTCTAACATGGGCCAAAAGTTGATACTTACAGCCACATAATAATTTACTAGATGGATAGAAGAAATGGATTTAAAAGAAGTAAATGAATATAATGCCTTAGACTTATATGAAGGATTGATCACAAGGTTTGGTGTTCCTTATAATATCATTTTAGATAATGTTATGGCATTTATAGGAGCTAAAATTAGTCAATAGGTTGTCCAAAATGGTGTGTATCTCCTCACTTATTCAAATTATTATCCACAAGGTAATGGCCTTGTTGATTCTACTAACAAAAACTTGTTGAAGATCATTAGGAGAACCATTGAAGACAATCAAAATACTTGGTATTTGAAATTAAAATCAACTTTATTGGCTGATATGATCACCTTTAAGAGATCCATTGCTAATTCACCCTACAAGTTAGTGTATGGGAGAGAAGCTATATTGTCAATCTCACTTAATCTCCCTTATTTGGATATAATGAATCAGCTATAATTATTGTATAGTGAGCCCATAGAGGTGAGATATGTTGAACTTATAGAGTCATAAGAACTCAAAAATAATTCCATGTTAGTTATGGAGATGCATCAAGCACAGGCAAAGAAAACATTTGATAGAAAAGCATCTTCAAAAAGATTAAAATAAGGTGACTTGGTTATAAAATGGGATGAGGATAGATAAAAATTATGAATTCACATAAATTTTGACTCACTTTGGATTTTTCCTTACATGATATCAAGTTTCAAGTTTCACAATGCCTTTCAACTAGCCAAGATGGATGGTGAAGACCTCCCAATCCCAATCAATATAATCCATCTTAAGCATTTTTGTTGAATGTGGATTAACATTTATAAATAGTAGTGTAATATTTCATTCATTAAGTATTGGCATGCACATGTTTTGGTATTATCTTAGTTTTCAATTCCTCTAAGTATTGTCTTGCACATTTTTTAGTTGGTAGTTGTTCTAGTTTTTAATTCAATAAGTGCTTATACACAAGTGTTGTAATTGATTGAGGAAGAAATTTTAATTTTTATATTTATTAATATTTTCATGACTCTATAATCTAATGGATATAACTACTGGTCTTGAGTGTTTATTAAGCAAATACCCTAGCAAAGTCGCCAAGAATGTTGATAATTTTACCACCATTGGTCAAAGTTACTTATGTACAAGTTTTCAATAAGACTAAATTCATGTATTAAAGATAAATAAATATATTAAAAATATAATACAACATTAATTATTCCAAAACCATGCTTAATAATAACTCACAAGTCTAAATTTTGATAGAGGTTTTTTTTATTCCTCTAACTAGCTATTTGCAAGCTAGTGAAGGCAATTTTTAGATACTCAATACATGAAGGTTAAGAGGAGTTGGATAAAAAAATATTAATGGAATTTTGAATAATATATTTACTAAATATTAAATACATTTGTTTTATGTTACAGTGTCATAAATTTATGAACAATTGTTAAGAAGAACAGGTGCTCTAAAACCTTTCTTAAACCCTCATGGCTAAGTTTTAAATAATATATTTGCATTTTTTAGTTATTTATTAAAAACAAAGGTGTTTTGATATATTATGGGTCATATAATACCTTTATATACATTATTTAATTTTATTAAAAATAATGGAGAAAGACAAAGGTACAAGTATCAGAGTTTTAAGCAAGCAAGAGAGACAATACAAAAAAGTAATTTTTGAGTGATTTAATTGATTTTTTGATAAAATTAAATTATTTAAATGATAAGATGTTTTTTATATGTCATAATTCAAAAATAATTAGGTATTTATGCCTAATAAAACTCAATAAAATGGCAAAACACATACCTATAAGCATTCAAAAATGAAATTGGGCAAGCTAGTCAACACCAAAAAGTGCATAGTTTGTGTTTTATTAAATTAAAACTCTTAAAATTTTACATGTGAGTATATTTTGATGTCCTTTAATGTTTTAAATATTTTTAATTCTTTAATATAATTTAATAGAGATAATATTCCAATATATAGGTCTAGTCATGAAGGGAATGAAGATTTTTTCACTTTTTTTGCTCACAAATGGAGTTGGAAATGGGTGTTTCAGGTCCTTCCAATAGCATAAATTAATTTTAAAGTGTGTATAATTCATTTAAAATTATAAATTAATTATAATTAAATAAAAACCAATTCAAAATATACTCAACTCATTAAAAAACATCTCCAGGTCATCCCTAGGACAGCAAACATGCACTTTTTTATGATTTTTTTTAGGGAGTTTGGTGAAGATTTTTGAGGATTTTAAAAAAAATTAAGGTATATACAATTTATACCTATCAAAAAATCAAATTTTTTTTTGGACCTATAACTCCTTTTAGACCCCCAATCCAAATCAGGGTTTATTAAGAATAAGAGAGCACATGAGAGCATTAAATAACATTTTTTGGAGTTGTACATGGAGTTTATAGTTGAAATTTTGTTTTAAGGTCTGTGCCAAAAAATTTATTATGTTTAAAAAATATTTTTCATCCTTATATATTTTAATTATGAAAACCCATCAAGTTTCTGGGTCTCGCAGTGCATTCAAGAAGCTTATCAGAATTGCATAAGATAGCCATATGGAAGAAGAACCAATTTGGAAGGATGCTTTGGTCATAGTCAAGTGAAAAATTATAAATAATATTTAATGGATTAATAAACACCCACATTATCTCCTCTCTCTAACTTGAGCACCCTATTTTGGATTAATTTTAGCAACTACAAGCCAACTTCAAAGAGCCTTCAATTAGCCTTACAAAAGTGGAGTTCCAAAACATGCAAAGGTGGATAAGTGGAGATAAGGTATTGATAAAATTTATAGACATATTTTTAGGATATATATCCCTCTCAAACATATCCATACATTCCTCTTCTACTATGCCCCCTTCTAGGTTATTTTTAGAAGAGACATGAGGCCAAACATGCATGCAAGTTGGATGCAAGATAGCTTAAGTTGAACTCCAAGTGTGAAGTAAAGATAAGTCCAGTAAAATTAAGATGTAAGTGAAGGTAAATAAATTATAAATTTAATATTCATGAAATACCAAAAATATTTAATTTAAATACCAAAAAGAGTTAACTAAAGAAGATCAAAAGTTGCATGCAAGATCACAGGGAGTTAATTTAGGCTTCAAGATGCATGAAGAGCCCTTTGACTTGTCAACTCTCCCTCTCTCTCCTATGGCACCATATTTCATGATTAAATAAAAAATTTAATCTTAATTTTATATTTTGTAAATTGGAAATATATTTTGAAACAAAAGTGGAGTTGAAGTTGGAGTTACAGTGGAATTAACTTGACTAGCATGTGAAACTCTTTCATAGTTTGGAGCTGATCATTTTCTCTCTTCTTATATTCTATATGTATTAAATTTTAGATAAGTATTATGATCACATTATGCTTTTATATTACATAAAATCTACCAAAATTTTATACTACATCACCTTTGAAGAAATAAAGAGCTGAATTTTCTTCCATTCTTAAGCTTTCATGAAGTGTGTGTTTATTATTCATTGATAGAACTTAGTGAATTATTATCTTTCCTAGATTTATGTCTAAACATCTCAATTTTATATAGAAAATTAAAATTCTTTCAGGTATTATAAATTATGTAAATCTTATTTCTACCTAATCTGAAAGTGAATTCAACCATTATTCATTCTTCCCAAACTAGCGTAAGTGTCTGTCAAGACCTCTATATGAAATACTTATGCAAGAGTCATTATATGAAAATAAAGTGAATATATGAAAGTTATTTATCTTTCAAAGTGTATAAAGTAAAATTATAATTGACTTTAATATTAGTGCATCACCCCAATTTCCAATTTTTATTTCCATTTTCAGCTTTAGCATAGCTCCTTCTACCCTTTTTCTAGTCAAGAAAGCACATAATTAGATAGTTTAGATAGAATTAGGTGAGTGTACCAAAGGTAACCAAACCTTAATCTAAATAGTATCTCCAATTATAAGTTCCCATATCTTGGAGAGTTTCTATTATATCAATGGAAGTGATAATAGGCACACATTCTTAGCAAGGGTGCACTTTTGAGTGATAACACAACCACAATAACCATCTACCCCCTTGTTTGAGGTAGAGATTCAAATCATATGGACTTATTTTTAATCCATGTTTTAATATATGCTTATCAATTTTAAGATAATATGCCCTGGAAGACTGTTTAATACCATACAATGATTTGACAAGTCTATAAACTTTATCTTCTTTTTCTGGCTTAACAAAACATTTTGACCATGTCACGTAGACTTCTTATAAGTATCCATTAATAAAGGCACTTTTTACATCCATTTTATGAAATTTATATCCAAAATATGTGGCTAGATAAAAAAATCATCTTGATAGTTTTGATCTATGTTGTGGAAGCAAATGTCTCCTCATAGTTAATGTCTTCTTTCTAAGCATATCCCTTTATAATCAGCCTTGCTTTGTACTCATCAAGACTATCATATACTTTGTAATTTGTATTAAAAATCCTTTTACATCTAATTGTATTCTTCCTTGGTAGAAGGTCTATAAGCTACCATGTTTTTTTCTTCATTAGTGAATTATATTCTGCATTCATGGCATCTTTCTAAAGTTTTGATTGTAGGGATTCTTGAATTGAAAAGGGCTCGGCAGTGTTAATAACTATACTCATTAAAGAAAAATTGACTTATCCTCAATCCATACTCTGATTCCTTGCTCTAGTGGTTGATGTATCTAGAACATCATTTAGTTTAATATCTCTTAGTATACTTGTATACCATTTAGGCATACATTGAGTAGTTCTTATGGGTGGTGGACTTGCATCATTGTTCCCATCATCATTAACATTATCTTTATATGGGATATTTCCATATTCTACATTATCTATGGGAGTAACTTATTTACCAGGTGAGCCTATAGAAGGATCTTATGTTTATTTCTTTTAAAAAAAATCAATATCCCTGCTAGTGTAGATTTGTCTAGTTTTAGGATCCATGAGTCTATAGGCAAGTGTTTCTTCATTGTACCCTATGAACACATACCTTTTGTATTTTATATCAAGTTTAGTCCATTTTAATTTTGGAATGTGCATACTTTATTAGCATCTAAAAACTCAAATATGTGTCATAGATGTATTTTTCCTTGACCAGGCTTCATGTAGAGTTATTCTATCAAGAGTTTTAGTGCAAACACTATTGAGTAAATATACAACAATTTTGATTGCTTCTGTCTAAAATTTATTTGTCAAGCCTAAATCATGTATCATACATCACACCATTTCCATGATAGTACAATTATTCCATTCAATAACTACATTATTATTGTGGTATATGCATAGGTTCCATTTGATGATGAATGTCATTTTCTTGCAAAAATTATGTAAACTCATTATTGGTGAATTCCCCTCATGATCTAAGTGAAGGATATTTATTTTTTGACCAAATTATATTTCAATAGCCACTTTGAATTTCATGAAAGTTTCAAAGGCTTAACTCTTTGTTTTTCCATAGTAGACCCACATTTTTCTAGAATAATCATCAACAAAGAGCATCAAGTACTTAACCAAACATGACCAAGTGTTGCCAATTTCCACAAATCAGTATGCACCAGATCAAGTTTTCCATGGGCCTGATATGTACTTTTCTGAAATGGAGCTCTATGTTGTTTGCCTACTAAGCAATCTTGACATTTATCTATACCTTTTTTTTAAGAGGTGGCAATCTTCTTACCATGTTGTAGTAAAGGAGTGTGTTGAGATATCAAAAATTGATGTGGCCCAATATTTTGTGCCATAATTATGTCGAGTATGTGTCCTTTGTTATGAGTGCCTAATTATTTTTTTGAATTAAATCAAATTGAGACATAGGTTCACATTGGATGCTCATACAACAAGTTTTGAATTTTTGTATTTATCTATGATCAAACACATTTTATTTCCACCTTTATAGTCAAATTTAATCCTCAAATTGTGGTCTAAGAGTTGATTGGACTGGTAACAATGTTTTGTTTAAACCTAGTACATAGAGAACATCTATGATTTTATAGTTTTGTGAGCCTAGGGGTAAGGCAATCCTGTTAATGCCTTACACACTGTATGAGGTATCATCACCCAAAGAAACATGATTTTTTTTGGGTGTGTCCTTCAAAGTGAAAAACCAATCCTTTATACCTATCATGTGTCAGGTTGCAACTAAATCAACATACCAGATGTCACTTTGTGATATGGATTCTTTATGGAAATTGGTAGAATACAAGAAGTCTTCATGTTCACCATTGCCTTCCTATTCAATAATGTTACCTTGTTGTTTTATTTTCTTCCACCAAATGCCCTTTTTTTTCCTTGTGGTTTACTTTGAGATGAAGGGGATGATTGTTCGGTAGTGGGATTTTGGCCACTAAAATATCCCTTTTGGAAATTATTGTACCAATAATATTTTAACTTGTATTCCTTATAAACACAAACAAGACATTATTTTGTATGATTTACCCCATGTTGATTCTTCTTAGGATTATGCTTTAACGATGACTTTGAAAACTTGATGGGTTTCTTGCCTTTTTCTGAAATGAGAACATGTTCTTCTCCTTCTTCTTGAACACTGAAAGACTCTTCTTATTACAATATATTTACAATTTTTTCAAAACTTGGTTATTCTTAAGGTAGTTACAAAAATCTTATATAAGGGTGGTAGAGATCTCAAGACAATGGATACAAAAGAGTCATTTGAAAGTGTTTCACCCAAGGATTATAGTGGCACCCTTAGTGTTACAACACATCTAAGAAAGGCCTCAACCTTTTCCCCTAATCTTAATTTTAGAGAGTGAGTTTGAATTAATAGGTGTATAATAGTGCTTTCATTTTTGTCCTCATATATTGTTTGTAAATTATCCCAAGCTTCCTTGGCAGTTTTGTCTTTATAAATATGTGGTCTGACTTCATTCGATACCCCAAACATTATGATAAATTTCACCTTCTGAGTGGATTTATCATATTTATGTTTTTGGTCAATGTCTATTATGTCAAGTGTAGGTTCCCTCTATAATGGTCCAAATTTATTCAAATTTTAGTTGAGGCCTGATCTTTATCTTTCAAGCAGAGTAATTGTCCATTTTGAGTAACCAAAAATCTAATAGAAAGAATTTTGGAACCTATGCAGCCATTGTTATGACTATGGGTGATAGATTGGTTCCTTATCACTCCAAGAATATAGATATTGTCAAACTAATATATAAGACTTTTCTATATACGTGCCTTTCTTATATATCTATCGATGCATGTAAGAATCTCGCCCTTTCTATATACTCATTGGTATGTGAAAGAGGCATTAATGTACATGAAATATGTTAGTACATAGTACCTAGATAGAACTAAAAAGGGTTCATCTAATCATTATCACCTACTTAGATAGAATTCCTCATACATGCACATAAATTTTCTATATACTTAGAAATTCTACCTTCAGGATTTATGCCTTTCGATTATAATGAATACGTAAATGAAGGGAAGGCTTATGGGTGCAATGCCTTATTTCTCCCTGATAATTTATAGGGTCGATGCCTAGACATCACTATTGTGGCTATGTTAGGCTATGTATGTTGTAACTCAAGAGTGATAGTTTTACCCATAAATGTGAGTTAGAGGCATATGTACATGCATAATATTTTCAAACTTTTATCACTTACTGACACTTTGTATCTTATAAGAACCCATCTAATCTCAATCTCTCTAAGTGCATGTCTTAAGGGGTACACCGAGAAAGGGGTGGGCAAACCATTGGTGCTTTGCAAGATTTTTGTCCCTTTTGCCACTTGTTATCTACACACTTGTCTCCTAAAAAGCATTTCCCTGAGCTTGTTATTCTTTATTACACCATCCTCTAGTAATTTTCCACTTTCATTTACCTTTTCCTAGCCTAAATACCCTTTCAGCAGTTTTTAAACTATGTCAGTTGGGTCGACCCTATATTATTTTATCATCAACCCACAATGTTGATGTAGTTCATTTTTAGCTTGGGTTAAATAATACTAGGTCGACTGAGTCAAACCTATCAGCCAAATTTTTTGTAAGGGTTTAGGGTTAGAGTTGCCTATATATACAATTTCATTTCACCATTATTAAAAGAAGAGAAGAAGAAGTAAGATATATTGTGCATATGTTTATCCACCATTCTACTTGAGGGGCAAGTAGAGGGTTTCATACTTTATTTGGAGATACAGATCTTGTCCTATGGAGAAGTCTTTTGGATGAATTGATAGGTTGTGTAGCCTAGAGTTGATTTATCCTTTCCATCCTTACATACCACAACAACCTATTACAAATCACCTTGGCCAAGGAAGAGATTGAGGCTCAGTGGGTTCTTCAAAAGTAAGTATTCCTAATTTTATTCCTCCTTTGTAAGAGTAGATAGATATGCATTTGTACTTCTCTTCTATGCATTAGGATTCCATATACATTCACGTGAGTATATGCCTCCTATGCATGTTTACTTTTATTATTTCTAACCCCCACTTTGTGCCACAATCTTTGATGAGCACTAGATTAGATTTACTTTACTTGTTGTTAGTGTAGGGAAATATCAAAACACAGGACTCCCTTAGGGTTATTGCATCATTGTTCTTGACTAGAGGATTTGAAACCCTCCCTAGCATGGTTTATTATGGTAAGAGATCCCCTAATTAGGTCTATTGGATCCCCATATTGGTCATGTTCCCATTTAACAAATGTATCCCCAATCATAAGTGTATGGTATGATCTATCTTCTTCAAGTTAGGATTGATTTATAAACATGATGCATTTCTGATTGTATACATTCTATTAAACCTAATGTGAATCTAACCCTTGCAAGTTTTATTTCACATTTTTCATTATTTTATCATTTTATTTTTATATATTTGTAATAATCAATCGACAGTGTCGATATAGCTCTAAATTTTGTGTGTAGGTTTAGCACACAATCACATAAATACAACTCCATTCTATTTGTGCAATTTTTCTAGACTATGCTTCAAACTACTAGGTCAACCTAGTCAACCCCATATACTTTTAGGCATCCATCCCAACATACTAGGTTGACCCTATACATTTTCAAGTTTTTAGCAAATACGGATCTGTAAATCTAGGTCAACCTAGTTGACACATTTAATAGAATTGGTAAGTATAAATCAAGGTACTTCAATAGCAGTCTTATTTTCCTCTACATCCTCCAAACCACCAAGGTTCCTTTTTATCCTTCTTTCTCATTTGTTACAATTTTGTTTTCATAGTTTGTGTCTTTAAAATTGTGCCTATAAAGTCAACTAGGTTGACCCTGTCGATGTAGTTCTATATTTTGTATTATATCTGGAAAGCTAGGTCAACTTTATCGATGTAGTTCATTTTTAGACCCTTGCTTCCACAATATAGAGGTGACATTGTTGATCCTGCTATGTATCCTCTACATACACTATCGATTAAATCGACATTATACTATGTTTCAAAGTTAGAATTAACACTTATATACTAGTAATTAGCTCACATTTTCATTTCTTATCACTTGCATGCTTAAAATAGATCACATAATTTAATTAGATAATTTTTCAATATATCATTTAGTTAAACTATTTTTTCTTTTATTTACACATTACCAAATCACAAAATCTCAAAAAAATATCTTAACAATTGTCTACCCAAGGCTTACCTACATGGATTTCATCATCAAATGGGAAGTTGAATTCATTTTCTTGCCATGTATAAACACATGGTTAATGGTATATTTTGGCTAAGCACCCAACACCCTTATCACTGTGGTGTGTGAAGTGAGGGGGTAGGCCCCAATACCAAGCTGGTACCATTGCCAATACAAATTCTTTTTAGCCTAAATGTCTTAAACCCATCCTTAGATTGATTTCTAGTTCCTTACTTATAGCCAACTTCCTATCACATATAAAATTATATTATAATAATATAACAACACTCAAGTTGACCACTTAGCTTTTAAATTCTAAATTTATTATTTTCCCTTTGCTCAATTGTATGTTTTATTGTAAAAACTTGCATTAGTTAGTGTTAGTGCAAGGTTTTGTGTTATGTGCCTCAATTGGATAGACCTCATTAACCCAATTGATTTTGTGTTTCTCTTCATTTCTTGATTTTCTAAGTACTTGAAAATTTATTCTTGTTTTAGTACATAGTCATTCTTGTCAACACAGTCTCTTATAGATTATCTATTTATCCTTGCTCACTATACTAGGTCGACCCTGTTGACTCTGTACACTCTTTTATCCCATATTTTCTATACTAGGTCAACCCTATCGACTCTTTACAATTTTAATACCCTATTTTCTATACTAGGTTGACTCTATATAATTCTTTGTCACTTCATATTTCCTTATTTTTGCATCTCTCTTACCTTGTTTAGTCCTTCTCCTTCATCATGAACTTTTTGTTTGAAGATAATATAGAGTTAAATTCAATAGATATGATGAGTTTTACCAACCCTCATAGGGTCTCCCATAAGTAAAGTAGGGTGCCTCTCTTGGATAAGAGTAATGTTCATATAGCCACTTACACAATGAACTATGGGACCCCTCCTCATTCCTCTTTGCAGCATAATCCTCTCTTCTCCCTTAAAGATCAACCTGAGTTAGAGTATACCCTTGAAATTCTCTTATTTATCTCTAAATTTTCTCAACATCAAGGAAAGGATCCTTATACCATTTACCATCTCATGATTAGTGGTCAAGTTGAAGATCCTCATTCTCCTTCTCCCACATTCTCATAGGGATTTAGGGGTATTACCTTCCTTGATTCTCAGCCTCTTCCCTATATTATGACCCCTTCTCATACCATGACCTCTTCTTATTTAACTTCTACCACCTCTATGCTTAGTATATCCACTAACATGGTAGGATCTACATCTAGTGGGCCTCTTCTAAGACCCACTCTCCTTAACTCTTCCAGTTGTGCATCATTTTCTACCCAAGGTAATCATGCTTCTAATGCTTCCTCTTCTCATCCCTTCACTAGTTTAACTTTTTCCACACAAGAAAATTTTTTCACTAGTGCCTCACATTATAATAGCTTCTCTCAAGCTCCTATCAACACCAATAGTGGTACCCAAGCCACTCCTTCCAACTCTAATGCCTTAAATAATGCTAATAATGCAACTCAAACCCATAAATTTTTATTACAAACACTTAATCAAATGAATACCTTTCAAGCTCATAATACAAATCAAATAATGAGAATGCAAAATCACCTTCTCCATCTTCAAACTCTCCCTCAATCAACACCTTAGGGCATGCATAATCAAAATGTTCCCCCACCTCCTCTTTGAGATTCCCATGGTTATCTCATCCCTCAACCTCCTCTTATCAACAAGATAATTAAATGTCTTTAAAATGAACCTCTTACCACTATAATTGTTAATATTGATATAGGAGGTATCACCCCTACTATTTCTTATAATGGGTCCAATGATCCTACTCTTCATCTATAAAAATTTGGAAATCTCTATAAATATTGGGTTAAATTAAATATATTTACCACTAACAAACTCTTAGACAAAAATCTCATGGGTGATGCCTTAGGTTGGTACAACCAACTTAAAACTCATTCTATTACTAGTTTGGAAGATTTAGTGATGCTTTAGTCCAAGAGTTCCAAACCAATGATCTCCCTAAGAATACTTTAGCCCATTTTATCAGTTGTAAACAACTTGAAAATGAAACCACCCAAGCTTTTTTTAAAAGGTGGAAAAGATTGTCCAAAAAATGTTAACATAATATTGCCGATGATAAACTTTTCCATCTCTTTACCAATTCTCTTTTTCCCAAGTTGTAATATTGGGTTTTCACTCTCTCTCCACATACTTTGGAGGAGGCCATTGACTAAGCAAAATGTCAATATTTCCTTATGCATCAGTTTAAGCCACCCCAACCTTCTACGAGAACTCATATTTTACTTTAAAATAAAAATCATAATGCTACCCATGATGGTGTCATGACTCTTATGACACCATTCACTCTATTCAAGTTGTTTTTCCTAACCAATCTTCAGAACCAACTCCCCCTTCTCAACAATACACCAATACTCATTTATCTTCACCTACCTAATACCATCAATGTTCACAAATCTTTATCCTCAACTGAATTATTAAAATGTATACCTAATCCTCTACCATTAGAACTTGATCCCACTCGTCCTATGAAATCCTAGTATGATCCCAATAAGTTTTATTGGTTTCACACTAGCTAGTGTCATTCTCATAAGACATGTAGGTATCTTCATAATTTAGCTATAGATTTTATTCTTGGTCCCAATTTTGACCATAACTCTATCATTCAAAAATGTCAAAAATCCTATGACATTGCTTTTAAATCTCATGACACACATACTAAATCCCAAGCCTTAAATCAAGCTAATTCTCATTTGGTTATCTATAAAGACCCTCTTCCTAATCACCAACCTAACCAAGATGACCAAGACAAGCCCACCCCTTCCACAAACAATGTATAAAGTCTTATTGACCCTACTCCTAAAGAGAATGTGGTTAATATGACTAATATACGAAGGGTGGTTGCTTTTATTGATCCTCAACATATCTACACCCCTCCATTGTCTCTCACATTTCATGTTATCTAGGATTCTTCTCCAACTCACTTAAATGAGTTGGGTCAAGATGGCCTTATAACTTTTGATGACCCAATTTCAAATCCTCTCTTGGATAACACTTCTCATTCTATTTTTGCCATTCCTTCATCTTATTTACCTAACACCAATGACACTCAAACTTCTATCAACACTTCTACCGATTCTCAAAACCAACCTATACCAACTGCTTTAGCTTCTCAACATAATTTACAACTTTGTTCTAAACCTTCTCCCTATTATCAACACAAATTCTAATGCACTTTAGATCCTCCTTCTAAGGACCTCATTCATTACTATGCACCTATTTTTAACAACCTTCTCATGGTTTATGATGAGTGGGTTCCCATCATGAAACTCACTAATCTCCTATCCCAAATGTTAGGGTGTGGAGCTAAAAGTTTCACCAAGGAGCACACTTTAGCAGGTTCGGGTCTACACAGACACCGGCGTCAGTCAGGAGTGACTGATGTCAGTCAGGTGTAGTAGCAAAGGTGCCGACGTCGGCAGTAGGTCGGTCGGCGACAGTCATAGGCAGACAGGCAGGAATCGGCGTCAGTTACCTGTGCATCTAGGAAGCTATTTCTGAGGACAAAAGTGAGTGTTTGCATGATGAGTTTGAGTTTTAGTCTCAAGCTCGCGTCTCTATTATTAGCAATATTATTTTTAGAGCCCTTATTCAAGTGGATTAACTATTTGTTGTAAGTGCATGCTCAAGTTTCCTAATTCTATATGTAGGAAAGATCTTCTTAGCTTAGTATGTTGAAGAATGTTGAATTGTATGAGTAGAACATTGTGAATGTTTGAAGGACAGTACAGAGTTGTATCAATCCAGGTTGTTGGAATTGATTGTACTTGAGAGAGAGAGCTCTTGAGGAATAGAGATCTAGTGAGAGATCTTGTGCATCTGAGAGAGGTGTGGAAGAAAGAAGTTTCTTCAATTGTATTTCTTTTGTAAAGAGTTTTAATACAAGTTTTCAGGGTGGTTTCTTGTATCTCTTGTTCTGTGCTATTTATCATTCTAGTTACTTATCTATCTGATTTATTTCCACGTTTATTGCTTTCACAAGTGTAATCATTGTTGGTTGATCCCCAACAAGTGGTATCAGAGCTCAGGTTCACTAACAAGTGGTTCAGATCTGTGTAGTGTGTTTGGATTACAGGTTGCTCACAGGGGTTTCTGCAGGGATTTCTATTTGAGTGGGAGAAGCAATGGCAGAAGAAAGTAAATTGAGAATGGAAAAGTTTAATGGCAAGAACTATCAACATTGGAGAATGCAGATAGAGGACTATCTGTATCAGAAAGATCTTTACTTACCGTTAGGTGGGATTGCAAAGAAGCCCAAGGACATGGAGGATGAAGAATGGGAAGTTCTTGACAGAAAGGCTCTGGGGTCTATAAGACTGAGTCTTGCATCCACTGTGATATCTAATTTATCACAGGCAAAAACAATAAAACAATGGTAGAGTTAATGACTACATTGCAAATTTATATGAAAAACCCTCAGCTTCTAATAAGGTATATCTTATGAAGCAGTTATTTAATTTGCATATGAGAGAAGGTGGATCTGTATCTAATCACCTGAATGATTTCCATGGAATTGTTAATCAGTTAAGTTCAGTCAATATTGTATTTGATGATGAAATAAAATCTCTTTTAATATTATGTTCTTTGCCTGAAAGTTGGCATGGCTTGGTAATGGCAGTTTCTAATACTGCTTCTGCTTCGAATATTTTAAAAGTAGAGGATGTTGTTAGTGTTATCTTGAATGAGGAAATTCATAGGAAAAGCACAGAGGAGACATCTGGGAATGCTTTAAATCTCGAGAGTAGGGGAAGGAAAAAAGAAAGGAGCAAGAGGAGATCAAGATCTAAGTCTAAGGGAAGAGGCAGATCCAAGTCCAGAAATGGTAGAAGGCCACAATGCTGGAACTGTGGAAAGTTGGGGCACATAAGCAGAGATTGCTGGTCAAAGCCTAAGGAGGACAATCAGCATGAAGGAAAGGAAGAGGCAAAGGTTGCAGGTATTGCACAAGATGCTCTGATTTTCTCTTTGCATAATAATATAGAATCTTGGGTATTAGATTCTGGTGCATCTTTCCATGCTACCCCTAACAGAGAATATTTTAGTGACTATATCCATGGAGATTTTGGAATAGTGTACTTAGGGGATGATGAGCCTTGTAAGATTATTGGCAAAGGTAAAGTGCAGCTGAAGATGCAGAATGGCAACACATGGGTGTTGAGAGATGTGATGCATGTTCCTAGCTTGAAGAGAAATTTGATTTCTGCAGGAAAGTTAGGAGATGAGGGTTGTACAGTAACTCTCACAACAGAATCTTGGAAGGTGACCAAGGGTGCACTTGTTATGGCCAGAGGTAAGAGAGAAGGTACTCTCTATTTGTGTAATTGTGTTACTAACAAATCTCCTTCTGTATTATCTACTTCAGATGTGGATGCTAAATTGTGGCACTCAAGGCTTGGCCACATGAGTGAGAAGGGGATGTCAATTCTTAAGTCTAAAGGTATGCTTTCAGATTTGAAAAGTATGGATCTAGAATTTTGTGAGCATTGTGTATTTGGAAAATAGAAAAGGGTTAGTTTTCTCAAGACTGGGTCTACTAAGAAAAGGCATAAGTTGCAGCTTGTTCACACAGACGTGTGGGGACCGGCTCAGGTAGCCTCTATTGGAGGATCACGGTACTATGTTATGTTCATAGATGATGCTACAATAAAGGTATGGATTTACTGTATTAAAAAGAAATCTGATGTTTTTGAGACTTTTAAGATTTGGAAAGCTATGGTTGAGAATGAAATAGGCAGAAGATTAAAGTGCTTGAGATCTGATAATGGTGGTGAGTTTTGCAGTCTTAAGTTTAACTGGTATTGTTATACACATGGAATCTGAAGGCAAAGGATGGTTCCAAGGACACCTCAGCAGAACGGAATTGTTGAAAGGATGAACAGAACAATCACAGAGCATGCAAGATGTATGAGATTGCATGCAGGGTTGCCCTTAGAGTTTTGGGTAGAAGCTGTTGACACTGCAGTGTACCTAATTAACAGAGGACCCTCTACAGCTCTGGATGGTGGAATTCCAGAAGAGGCATGGACAGGTAAAAAGGTATATCTCTCATATCTCAAAGTTTTTGGTTGTGAAGCCTTTGTGCACGTAGATAAGGAAAATAGAAAGAAGTTTGATGCTAAGTCTATGAGGTGCACGTTTATTGGCTATGGCTCAGATGATTTTGGTTTTAGATTTTGGAATCTAGGAACTAATAAGGTAATTAGGAGCCGTGATGTTGTTTTCAATGAAAGAGTGATGTATAGTGATCAGATAAGGAAGCTGAATCAATCTGGGCAGAGCAATAGTGAATTGGACGAAGTGATGGTCCAAAATGAGCTCGTGGGAAAAAGAAATAATCACTTGTAGGAAAACATAGAGACCAACGTCGGTAGGTTAGGAACCGGCGTCGGTAGTACAGAAACTGATGTCGGTCATACAGAGACCGACGTTGGCAGAATAGGCACTGACGTCGGCTAGGAAGAACTGGCGTCGGCCAGTAACAGGTCTATAGGTGGCCGAGGTCGGTCACTGTCAAAAAATTTGGGGGGACAGCGTGTTGAGAATGAGTCTAAGACACCCATCAGGAGGTCAGAAAGAGTAATTAAGCCTCCAATTAGATATTCTCCTTCTTTATACTATTTATTTCTAACTGATGGTAGAGAACCAGAGAGTTTTGAAGAAGCATTACAGGTGGAGTCCAAGAGTCAGTGGGAGCGTGGCATGGTTGAGGAGATGGAGTCCTTGAGAGAGAACCAAACATGGGATTTGGTTGAATTGCCAGCTGGTAAGAGAACACTGAAGAACAGATGGACCTACAGGTTGAAGGAAGGTGAGGATGGACAAATGAGATATAAGGCCAGATTGGTAGTGAAAGGATTTACACAAAAGCCAGGTATTGATTTCGATGAGATTTTTTCTCCTGTTGTTAAGATGACTTCTATAAGGGTTGTATTGTCTTTGGTTGCTTTTGAGGATTTGCATCTTGAGCAGCTAGATGTTAAGACAACATTTCTTCATGGAGATTTGGATGAGGAAATATACATGGAACAACCAGAAGGATTTGAGGTCAAGGGTAAGGAGAAGTTAGTGTGCAGGTTGAAGAAAAGCTTGTATGGCCTCAAGCAAGCTCCTAGACAGTGGTATTTGAAATTTGACAGGTTTATGACTGAGCATGGCTATAGTAGGTGTCAATCTGACCATTGTGTATATTTCAAGAGATTTGATAATGGTAGATATATTATTCTATTGTTGTATGTAGATGATATGCTGGTTGCAGGATCTCACATGCAGGATATCTCTGAGCTTAAGGTGAAATTAGCTCAAATGTTTGCTATGAAGGAATTGGGAGCAGCTAAGAAAATCCTTGGCATGAGCATTAAGAGAGACAGGAAAAATCACAGGTTGATATTGTCTTAAGAGGATTATGTGGACAAGGTGTTGAAACGGTTCAATATGCAGGATGCTAAACCGGTAAGCACACCTTTGGCTGGACATTTTAAGTTGAGTAAAGAACAATGTCCTAATTCACATGATGAGGTAGAGTACATGAGTAAGGTTCCATATTCTTCCACGGTAGGAAGTTTGATGTATGCAATGGTGTGTACTAGACCGGATATTGCCCAAGCAGTGGGAGTTGTAAGTAAGTATATGGCCAATCCAGGGAAGGAACATTGGAAAGCAGTTCAATGGATCCTTAGATATCTGATAGGAACCAACAGTAGACACTTGTGCTATGGAGGTTCAGATACTTCTCTACATGGTTATGTAGATTCAGATATGGTAGGTGATTTGGATGGCAGGAGGAGCACTACAGGTTATGTTTTTACTGTAGGTGGAATGGCGGTTAGCTGGATATCTAAGTTGCAGAAGGTTGTTGCCTTGTCAACTACAGAAGCAGAGTATATTGCAGCCACAGAAGCTAGCAAAGAGATGATATGGATGACACAGTTCATGGAAGAGCTTGGAAGGGAGCATGAGAGTTGCAGATTATATAGTGACAGTCAGAGTGCAATCCATTTGGCTAAGAACTCAACTTTTCATTCAAGAACCAAGCACATACAACTAAGGTACCACTTCATACGGCAGGTATTGGAAGATGGTGAGTTGAAGCTGGAGAAGATCCATACAGATAGTAATCCTGCTGATATGTTAACCAAGCCGGTTACAAAGGAGAAGTTGAATCTTCATTCAACTTCTATTGGTCTTCATGATTGAGTTAAAGATGGATTTGCTAGAAGATGTTGCTCTACAGGTACTGGTGCAGCTGTTTATCTCCAAGTGGGAGATTGTTAGGGTGTGGAGCTAAAAGCTTTACCAAGGAGCACACTTTAGCAGGTTCAAGTCTACACAGACATTGGCATCGGTCAGGAGCGACCGACGTCGGTCAGGTGCAGTAGCAGAGGCATCGACGTCGGTAGTAGGTCGACTAGTGACGGTCACAGGCAGACAGGCAGGAACCAGCATCGGTTACCTGTGTGTCCAGGAAGCTATTTCTGAGGACAGAAGCGAGTGTTTACATGATGAGTTTGAGTTGTAGTCTCAAGCTCGCGTCTCTATTATTAGCAATATTATTTTTAGAGCCCTTGTTCAAGTGGCTTAACTGTTTGTTGTAAGTGCATGCTCAAGTTTCCTAATTCTATATGTAGGAAAGATCTTCTTAGCTTAGTATGTTGAAGAATGTTGAATTGTATGATAGAACATTGTGAATGTTTGAAGGACAGTACAGAGTTGTATCAATCCAGGTTGTTGGAATTGATTGTACTTGAGAGAGAGAGCTCTTGAGGAATAGAGATCTAGTGAGAGATCTTGTGCATCTGAGAGAGGTGTGGAAGAAAGAAGTTTCTTCAATTGTATTCCTTTTGTAAAGAGTTTTAATACAAGTTTTTAGGGTGGTTTCTTGTATCTCTTGTTTTGTGCTATTTATCATTCTAGTTACTTATCTATCTGATTTATTTCCGCGTTTATTGCTTTCACAAGTGTAATCATTGTTGGTTGATCCCCAACACCAAATTCCATTTCTTGAGATTATGAGGACCTCTCCACATCATCAAAACCATCTTATGTAAATCTTATTTGAAATGAACATCCCTCATCCTCCCCTAGTTGGATGCGAAGCAACCTTATCTAGATCTGAAGATAGCATATTACAACAATGTGAAGAGATGTCCATCTATGTTGATGAAATAATAGACCCTTCTCTTTCCTTAAAAATTCCCATCACTTTTATGATTCTTGATGAGATTTTGCTTCATGCAAATGATCCTCCTCTATTCATTAGTGTTCAAATTAGCAATATCCAAGTTAAGTGTGTCTTGATTGATGAGGGTTCCAATACCTATGTTGTCTCTCTCAATTTTATCAAAACCCTTAGATATTCCAAATTCAACCTCAAGTCCACACGCATCACATGTTAAGGATATGATCAAAGGCAAATGCCTCCTTTAGGTTGTGTGTGGCTTCCCATTACCATCCCACCTATCATTGTTCATGTGAAGGTGATGATATATAACTTTCCTTTATCTTAAAACTACTTGTTGATAGGTCGTAGACTCACTGTATGAGAGTCATTGCTTCTTCCACTTGCCAATGCATTAAATTTCCTCACAATGGATCCATCTATAAGATTTAGGGTGATACCAACCCTTGGAATTTTGAATAATTCCAAGACAATGGTGTCTTCAAGATTCCTACTCTTAAACCTTTTCCCAGTGTTTCAATCTGTGAGTATCAACGATTTAACTTTCCCATCAATTCCACTCGAGGTTACAATGAGCATCCTAAACTCATTGGGAATATTCCCCCTAAAATCTTAGATTTTGATGATGATAAACCTAATGAGATCAACCTAAAGATTAAAACTTTTGACCTCTCACCTCATCTCATCTCTCAACTTCCTGCTTCTTTGCAGCCTCATTCTTACAAACCACTTTATGATGATATCCCCATTGTCTTGACTAAGACTCAACATTCCATTCATCACACCTCATCAGATGAAAATGTCATCCATACTAGCATCATTGATCTTCATACACCTAAATATGATGATGATTATACCTTAGATGATCCCTTCTTAGGTGGTCTTATCTAGGCTCGTGATGCTAAGATTATCCATTAGCATTCCCTTTGCTTTAGTATTTTAGTGTTTCTTCCCATATTCCATTGTATATAGTTCCTAATTTTAGAATTTTTCCTCTTTATCATAGGGTATAGATGGTGCAGACACCTATAATTTTTAAGAACCATGTAGGAGTATGCTTATATATCATGCTATGATTTGGCCTTACCGCTTTGCTAAGTAACTAGACCCCTATAGCTTGTTTATCCTTGAGATGCATGAAACCCTCCTTTGGCCTTCTATATACCCCAACCCTCCCTTAATAGAGCCCACTTTGAAGACCATTCTTATTCCCACTTTAGCTAAGTTTATTCCTGCCTCTAATCCCATCACTCCTTTCATTGAGCCTAGTCTAGTTTCTTTCCCACCACCACCTTCTCTCGATGATGGTTTGCTTATTTTACCATAGATGGCTTCATTTCAAACCAAATGGGCTGATGAGCCTTCTTAACCTCCTTTCACTTCTATTTTACCTCCTCCTATGATTAATTCTACCAATCCTCCTCACAAGTGTATATGTTGCTTCCACGACACAAATAATCATTCATCTACACATTATCGTAAGATGTAATAATATATTAACACTTTGTATCTTTCGATTCCTAAATATTCAAACAAGGCCATACCTCCATCGAAGGTACTACTGAGTATATTCCTAATTATGGAGAGGTGTATTATTTTTGGCACCAATGTGGCACCCATCACACCGATCATTGTCACATCCTTTAGCAACATCTTAAATATCACTTTATAGCTATTCTCAAACCTTCTACCATTCCTCCCATAGGTCATTCTCACAAGAAGGCTCCCCCTTATTCTCCCATGGTTCCACCTCCCATGGTTTCATCCCCTCTTATGGCCTCTTCATCACCTCCTATTCTTCCACATGAATCCTTCACCTGTGGACCTTCCCTGACCTGTGGATCCTTCTCCGCCTATGAGTCCCTCACCTATGGATCCTTCCCAATCAGTGATCCCTTCTTCTCCTATAGATTCCACTCCCATGTATTATTGTAAGCATTCCTTACCTGATAGCCCTCCTCAGCATGATCCATCAAGCATTCCTACCTTTTTATTGAGGAGATTAGACATGAAGTATTTTCCAAGTTTTCACTAAAGATAGATGAGACATTAGTTTTAGTTCATATCTAACTTCATAGAAATCTACCAAATGTTTTGGATAATGTGTGTGGGAAAATAGATAAGTACTTATGAACACATGCATGGTGTCCTTACATTTTTATTTGGATTGGACATGTGCTCCAATCTTATATTTATCTATTTTGATATATCATTTGACATTTTGTTAAATTCTTATTTATCTTACATGGTGACTTTGATTTTTCACTTTATATATTGCTTACAATGTCATTTATGTTCTCTTATGAATGTCTCCTTTATCATTGCCTTCTTCTTTTTTTTGAGCTTCTTTCTTAAAAAATCCCTTGTTTACTTTTCATGATTGTTTGCTTTCTTATCTCTATGTACACAAATAATTGTCATTGTGACTTGGTTATACAAACTTGGTTCCGTTTAGTCATTCCTTCTTTACCATGTAATCAGTTAGCAAATAATTAATCTCATTATTATCTCCTTTCACCGGTCCACTTTGGATCTCCTTTTTATTTTTATTCCCTTCTCACAAACTAAGCATATACATGGTTGAGACTTAAGATAACATGTTGATTCATTGTTAATCCTAAGTGTTTTATGTAGTCTTGTCTTTGGTCACTTAGCTTCCTTTAGCCTAAGCCCAAAGCTCATTTGTGTGTATCACTCTATCTTTCATGATTGGTCATTCCAAGTTCATATGAAGGAGTAATCCTTAAAAAGCCTTAAAAATATTCAAAGGCCAAATCATTTAATAAAAAGCAATGATACAAGAGGTAAAAAAATTTAAAAATTCTTAAGAGTCAAATCACACTAAAAGACATGATTCAAAGCACATCTCCTTCTTCTAGTCAAATCTCAAAATCCATAATTGGCCTCATAATAGAGCCAAGGTCCATTGGGGTTCGGTAGGCCAATAGATTAGAAAAGGAGAATAAAAAATCTTTTAGTGCTGCCTACTTTCTCATGTAAGTACCTAATCTTTGCAATAGACTAATATCTCTATAAGGAGTCTTAAGGAACAAGAAACAAGTCATGGTAAGGTAGGTTCATTTGACTTTTCTTGTACCAATCTACCTTCATGATTTGATCTTAGTAGCATGTTTATTTGCCTACATAGCTTTATGCTTATAGCAAAAATGTTTCTTTTGTATATTAATGGTCACTAGTCATCACTTAGTGTCTTTTTATGTCCTTAATATACTTCCTGTCTCCTAAGGTATTCTCATAAGATGCCTAAGTTCTGCTTTTTACATTCCCTTTTTCACTCCCTAAAATCCTCATATTTCCTTTTGAGAAATATTATTTTGTTCACTAATCACTCCCTTAGGGATTTTATTTGTGATTTGCATTGTAAGGCCATGGATAGGACCTGACCTTCCTCACAAATTACCACAATTTCATATTACTATTACCAACATCCCTTATTACCATATTTTCATATTTATTTGACCTCATTGGTGTTTCCTTTGTGAGTTGTAGTGTAATACCACAAATAGGACCTAGCCTTCCTCACAAAATTTACCAATAATCCAAGTTACAACAAAATTACATGTGTCAAATATGAGATAAGATTTGATTGATTATGAAGTTAGACATCATTGACATGCTTCCCATCTTGATTTAGTATGTTTTATGCTTAGTTTATTTCTCTTTCACTTTTTTCTTCTTATTTTTCATTTTCATGTAAGAATCCAACCATTTCTTGAATTTTTCATACTTCTCAGCTTGAATTAGTGTGATAAATTTAAGACTAGTTTTGCCAATTTTGTTTTTCTCTTATACTTCCCAACGTGATTTAGTATGATTGAATGACTTAATTGATTTATTTTTATACCATTTGTCTTTTCAATATTTTTCACTTTATTACATTAATTTTATACTTCCCAATGTGATTTAGTATGATTTTACTTGTTTTAATTTAGTGTCAATCTTTAATTTGGTTTAAAAACAAAAATTTTACCACCTTTTGGTTATTTATACTTATTTTCTTGTTATTACACATTTTCCAACATGAAATAGTGTGTAGTACATTTTTGATTGATTATATTTTACCAAATCTATTTTGCCTGTTTCTTTTTAGCCATCTATGTGTCCTACATAATGCTAGAAAAGAAACCATAACTCATATATTTCCTATAACATATACAACAAGCAACTAAATACATGTGGTAGAAAGAAATATATCAAAGTATCCACAACAAAAAACCATAATGCAAACACATGCAATCAACATTCAATTGCCAAAATGAGACATATATATATATATATATATATATATATATATATATATATATATATCATGGGTTTTAATACAAAAATACAACCATATACAAAGCTCCAAATTTATATTTGGGCCCCATCATGCCCATCTCGTGGCCTAGCCATGATACCCATAGATGCCTCAATCTAATTCCTCCAAACAGAACATTGTAAAGAGGTTATTTGAGATCTCAATCATAATACCTACCCCTATAGATGAGCCTTCTAAGCCTGTACCTACACCAACTGGGTCAAGGTCATTAAATGTGTAGTTCTCTCTTTGGCCTGTACCTATCCCATATGTGTCATGGTAGCTAGATGTGTGACTCTCTCTTAAGCCAGGGCTTATCATGATATTGCCTCTCCTACACCCACCCCTATCAGTGGCTGCATCCCCTCTCTATGCACTTGCAACCACCTCACAACCTCTTCATCTCATCTAAACTAGCTCACTTAAGCTAGGGTAGATGGTACCATAGGATCCTCTAGTGTGGTAGGGTCGTATGGAATTAACGCCTCTTCTAGGATATCATGGAGTGATCCCCTCATTAGAGGCCCCCATCTAGTCTCCTCTTCTTCTATAATACCATTAAAAATCACACCAGATAGATATTATATCATTGATATATCTCAAAATCTATCTATCTCTACTCTGTCTCAATTAAACTTAAACAAAATTTAACCATTTGTTATTACTTGGTTGTTTGTCGCCCACCACTATCTTTCCATCTACATGACTGTCAAGCATGGTCTCCCCATATACACATCCTTCAAGAACCTCATCTATAAATCACCACCTAAACATAAATCCTAGAGTCACCACTTGTGCCTATCTCAGGCTATGCCTAGGTAGGCTCTCTATCACCCAACTCCATCCTAGCCTGCCTAATTAGTCATTAGGATGACTATTGTCTCTACTCTCTCCTAATCCTACTACCTCTATTGATGTCATGTTTATGGTGGTAATTTATCCTCTTGTTATAGAGCTATTAGTGTTACCTCTAGTACTCCTACCTCTGCATCCATCTCCTCTCTCTTTTTTGCCCATCATACTTGACCTATCCACGATCTTTCACATCATGGCCTAAGTGTTGGCCTAGTCAATAGTGGCCCTAATCCTCCTCTCCCTCATGACACTCTCACATGTTAGGCCCAAAACATGGGCATCACTATTAACATTATTAGGTGAGTCCATCCCATTTATCCTGGTATACGTGCCACCAGTTGCAACTTCATCCACCAAGTATAGTGTCTTATCACCTCTATCTGTGTTAAAGCTAGTGCCACTATCTCCCATCTAGGCCATATCATAATGATGTTCCCATATAGATGCATTACAATATCTGCTCATCTCATCATCTACAACACTAGCATGTGGGGCATGACTCATGCTACTGGTCCTATCTCCATCTCTGAACCTGAGGTAACCTATCATCGATCGCATGTGGTAACCTAGATGGCTAATACATGGGGAACCTCTCATATATCCATTTTGTCAATAATATAATTGGTCCCATAGACTTTTTCCCTCTAGACAACACTCCATACATGTCATGCATGAGTTGTATCCAGATGATAGATCCCAAGTGATATAACATCCTTTGCTTTAATATCATCTGACATAAAGCAATAATAAATAGTGGTACCTTGCCATCTGACTTATGACATAACACTCATGTTGTCATAAGTCATATCATATCCTTTTGGATATCTATAATTTGTGAGGTATATATTGTTGACAATTTTGTCCCACATGAAGGTTTATGTTTCTTGGAGAAGTTCAAAAGAAGACAAGTAGAAAAATTTGGGTTTTTATAAGAATTATGAAGATAGAATTCCTTCAAACT
The DNA here is from genome assembly GCA_037957365.1 of Torreya grandis. Lineage (NCBI taxonomy): Eukaryota > Viridiplantae > Streptophyta > Pinopsida > Cupressales > Taxaceae > Torreya > Torreya grandis. The sequence goes on from JARHVA010000237.1 coordinate 299,767, forward strand.
TTTTGTCCAAATCAATTTATTAAGGCAAAATGGTCCTTTACAATAACCTAAAGGTCTCTTACCTTTTAGAGAGGGCATTGTGAAAAGTTCAAGGGGTAATTTACAAAATTAAGAAGGGCTAGAAGGTTTTTTCAATTTTTTCGTAGGAATAAGGATCAAACATTTTTTTGGATGGGTCTTTTTCATAAGCCATGGACCTTTTTCAAAAGTTTTGAATGGTCACGAAACTTTTTTGAGGGGCATTTTTGAAGTCCCAAATGGTTATTTTTCCTTTGGAAAGGTCATTTACAAAAAACCCAAAGGTTCATTTCATGTTGTAAGGGGACCATGTAAACTTCTTCGAGGGGCACTTTCCCTTTGGGAAAGTCATTTTTAAGTTGCCAAACTGAAGGGTATTTTTGGGAAAGGGTATTTTTGATAAAATTAAAAAACACAAAATCCAAAGGGTTATTAGCCCTTCAAAAAAGTACATTTACAGAAAGGTCGAGGGATACTTAACAAAAAATCCAAGGGGAAATTAGATGAATTCCAAAGGTCTTTTTCTCTTTGGAAGGACATTGGCAAGAATCCTGAAGGGTATGTGCCCTTCAGGGAAGTTCAAAATAGAAGATCCAAAGGGACGTTTGAATATTTAAAAGGGAAATCCATAGGAAGTTTATAAGGAGCAGAGGCATTTTATAAAATTTGAAGGACCATTTTATAAGCTCGAAGGGTAGTGACAAAAAACCCAAGGAAATATTTCCTTCAGAAATTTTGTTTGAAAGGAATGAACAAGGGGAGATTTGCAGACAAAAAATTTGAAAGAATTCCTTCAAACATTTTGTTAAAAATAATTTCTAAGGGAGAGAGACAATTCAAAGGGGAAGATACCAAAATCAAAATTGCAGACAATTTGTTCGATGGCAAAGAAAGGCAACTTGAAAATTATGAAGGATACTTAACGAAGGGTTTATCATTTTTTCTAAAGGTCACTTAGACAATCTCAAAGGGTATGTTCCCTTAGAGAAAGTTCATTTATAGGAAACCTAAAGGGCATGTGCCTTTTAGGAATGTCATTATTAAAAGTGTCGAAGGGACATTTTAGAAGCCCGAAGGGCAATTTGCAAAAGAATTCCTTTATGAGGTTTAAATAAGGGAATGGACCAAGTAAAAGATAGAGATAAAGAGGCCAAAGATATAACTCCTTTAGATTTTTTATTCTAAGGATAGTTTCAATAAATAATTATGAGGATAAAGAGATAAAACAAATAGATGCTGGAGAAATACGTGCATAGAAGTGAAGAATTTCATAAGGAGAAGGTTGAGAATTAACAAGGAGTTCAATCTGAATGCACCACTTACTCATCAAATTCCTTACCATGCAAGTAAATTTTATCTATATTTTATTGGTAAAAACTTCAATTAACTAGTTGACAAGGCACACTTCTCTTCGAATTTCATGCAATCTGAGCCTTTCAGGTACTTCTAACTCAGTAGTTCAAACTGAGTTCTCAGTCCTAGATTTTAATGTGGCTTTTCATGCAAGATTTTGACTTGTCAAACTTGGGTCTACCTCATCCCTTCTACTCCAACATGGAATTTTGAGCACGTTTTAGTTCTAGAATTGACTTGCCTTGCATTATGGTTGACAGGTTGACAATTCTTGCATGCACGTTTGTTTAGTTTGTTGAAGGCTTTCAACATTCCATCAGTTTAATTAGAGGCCTAATTTCAATTTTGGCATTGATTTCATGCAAAGGAAAGTTTTAAAATGTTCCAACAGCTCAAGAGGGGTCTATATTTGAAGATTGGCATAGCATTTTGCATGACAAAAGTTTGACTCAAACTTTGAACCACCATCTATTTTCAACACCAAGGAGCTTTCATGCAAGCACAAGATTAAAGGATTTTATTTTTAGGTCTTTAAATAGATGTAGTTTGACTTGGTTAATGTGAGAGTTGACTCCCTCTCTATTTTTAGTGCCAACCTCTTTGGATTGTGTATCTTTTTCTATATGAGTTGGGTTTTCAACCTTGAATTGTATCCCTCTTTTGGCAAGACAAAAATTTTGCCAAAGACTGAGTTGTAACCTTTTTTTAGATTAATAGAAGGACAATTTTTAATTTATAGTGTATTTTTGTCATTCATTTGCATAAGTGATAGAGTTTTCTTCCTTGTCAAGTCTTGATTCTTACCTAGTTACTCGTTGGTCAGATTATACAAGTCATGTTCCATATTTAATGTTTTTTAGTTGAGTTTGTAGTGGATGCAAGTGGCTGGTTAGTGCCTTGAATTAGGCCTATTCCATCATTTCCTTCAAGATTTGATCACAATATTGAACCTTTTCATGAAATACTTATTCATATTGGTCAATTGGAGGTGAAATTTTAGCCTTTATCTTATCTAAATCAGTGTTTTAGGAGCTCTAATTGAGTGGACCAACCAATCATTTAGGTGTATTACCATCATTAGATAGGATTTTTGTTCAAGTTTTTCTCTCTTTTCCCATGCAGTTTTTAGTATAGAGTAAGGATCCTAATTGATACACTAAATGGAGATAGCCCTTACAATCTAGAGATTCAATCCATTGATTAGGTCACCCACAACCTAGGATTGTTTCCATGTTTTAGCAGACTGTGAAGGGTTGAAACTACCTTCACAGGGGTGCAAGTCTCATTGACAATAGTTTTTTGGCATGACTGGTGGGACAAGCAAAGAAATATTTTACAAAACTAAGGAAGTTTGAAGCTGAAGAGAAGCATTTGTAGTATAAGAGAATATCTATCTTCATCACAAGCTAAAGATTCTTCAAGTTGTAGAGTTTATAGCATCATTCAGGTAGCTTTTTCATGCCAAAGGTTACCACAAAGTCAACAAGCAAAGGTATTCCTTTTGAATTTATATCTTATAAGAGATCAAGACTTAGGAGGGAAAAACCATATCCTCAAAAATAGTATTTGCCTCCTGGTCATCTTATTGTTCTAAGCACTACAATCCCCACTATCTAAATGACCATAAAAAATCAGGTGTTTTCTCCATTTAATAGAGGTAGCCCATTAAAATTAGCTTAGTTTGATGACATTCTTGTTTCTTCCCTCAAGATTATCCCATTCTTCTTAGTAAAAAATCAAACAACCCCTATTGAGCATATCCAAGATGTGGTTAATCTCAGTTCAGTCCATAATGTTGTTGAGGATAATGTTGTTATCAGATTGCTTGTTGCTTTCTTCAAAGGGAAAGCATTTCCATGGTATAAAAATCTAAACTAACTTCCATTTCTACCTGGGATGAATTAGGTGCAGCATTAGTCAAGTAATTTGGGGACAAATCTGATTATCTATCTTTAGTTGAGCAATTGATCACCATAACAAGGGATCTTCATGAGTTCGTGTCTGATTTTAACCTCAAATTCAAAAAGACATGGATGAGAATACCTATGTTTATAAGGATATCCTTTAAATATGCATTTTTATACTATTTGAAAGCCCTTAATTCTAACATTAGTGTGATGATACAGTCAATTGGTGGTACTACCTTGCCAGGTGCTTATGAGATTGCAACAAGGGCAGAAAATAGTTTGATATAGGAATATAAGCTTTCTCCAAGACCTCCAATGCCTATATTTCTATAAATAAGTTCCATACCAACACCTCAAATTCCTCAAGTTCCATCCTTAGCTCCTATTCCACCACCTCTAGCTCAAATTATAGCCCCTACTAACCAAGCTAGTGAGATAGGTGAGTTGAAAAGCTTGTTACAGTCCTTTGGGAATGAAATAGTACAGCTTAAAAGGCAAAAAAATTAGTCAAATAGGCCCTATCAACAACAAAATTAGAACACCTATCAGCCCTTCAAAGATCAAAGGCCTCTTTATTAGGGTTTTAGAGAGAATATACCACCATATCAAGCACAAGGAGCCATAACTCCAGCTAAGCCATATGTTGCCCTTGATCCTAATGTTCCTTCCACTTTAAAGGCCATTTATTCCCACCCTATCTCAAAACAACATGATGCAGGATTCAGGTTGACAGCCCTCAAATCTCAATGATGCTCAAAACCAAGCCTTGGTATCACAAAACATCACTATGCCACAAATGACACAAGAAGAGTTTTATTTTCAAGGAGGTCAATACCAAGATATAGTTTTGGAATCACAAGGAGAGACTCATCAATTTCAATAGTATCCTGATGCCATTAATGTAAACTAGTAAGTAGATGATCTTGTTGCTTTTACTCAAGGTGTTGAAACTAATAAATTAATTGATCAAGTTGTAGTTGTAACTAGAGATAAAAAAAGAGCCATTGAAGAGGCTCAAGAGATGAAAAATAATTTAAGTAATTCTAGGGTTGTTTCTAAGAGTACAAAATAACAATGTGTTGTCCTTACAACTCAAAAAAATTAGAATATAGAGGTTGATAAGGTTCATCAACTACCTCTAGTTCTTGAACAACCAGTGCTTCAAAAGGTATAACCAAAGGTTAGTAGATCTCATTTCAATATAGTGGATCAAATAAAGAAATATAATATCAAAATTAGCATGTGTGATTCTCTTTCCATTCGAGGACAAAAGGATAAACTCATCTAAGAGCTTTCAGCTTTCGAAATGTCTCCAAAACTAGTTGAGAAATAAGGGTTTGTCTTGGCTAATTTGGATCAGGAAACTAAGCAATAGGTACAATAAGTAAATAAAATGGGAAAGGTGGATAAAACCAAGGTAAAATCAAATAAAACTCCTCCTTTTTACCTTTCTTTGATAGTAGGTGATACTTTGGTTCATAATTGTATAGTGGATAGTAGAGCTAGTAGTACAGTCATGCCTAAACAAATTGTAGACAAGCTTGGATTTGTTTATGAGCCCAATGCTAAAAGAGTATTACAATTGGATGGGTCACCAAAAAAGATGGTAGGAATCATCAAAGATCTAAAATTGACATTAATTGTTTGTCACAATGTTACTATTCAATAAGATGTTGTTATGGTACACTTGCCTTACTTTGTTATGTGCCTTTCAAGAGACTTCAACTCAAAGATTAGGGGATATTTATTAGCTGATTGGACTTATTTGTTGCTCAGAAATAGGTATGGTACTAAGGTAACAATTCATTCTGAGCCTATTGAATGTTTTTATATGGAGCCATATATGCCACGTGTTGTGAATACTAATTGTATCATCTCAGCTGAAGTACTAGAAGCTAGTGAAGTAGAAAGTGAATCACCTTTAGATGGAGTTTCATATTTTTTATTTGATGAGTGGGCTTCCACTTTACATGAGAATGATCCTTACAATCTTATTGAAGAAGAAAGGCTTGGTGTATATTGCCTTCATGAGAATGATGCACCAATTCTAACCATGGTCAAAGAAGATGAGTCTAATGAAGGTTTATGGAAATTGTACTTTGATGGATCAAAGAATAAGAATGGAATTGAAGCTGAAATGATGTTGGTTTCTCCAAAAAAAAAAAGGTATTTCTCTTCCATTAAATTTTAGTTGGTTGTTCATACAATGTTACTGAGTATGAAGAACTAGTTCATAGTTTGCAATGGGCTAGGAAGATGAAAGTAAAATCTTTGTAAGTGTTTGGAGATAGTGAACTTGTAGTTCACCAAGTAAGAGATTTGAATGTGTGTAAAAATTTATTGCTTAAGTCTTACAAGCATAAAATATGGGACTTAGTTGAATATCTCCAAGCTTTTAACATTCAGACAATACCAAGAGATAAGAACAAACATGCAAACAGGTTAGCTACCATTAGGTCATAGTTTAGTATCCCAGCTGATATAAAAAGTGACAAAATTTAGTCACATATAAAGGTGGTTATAAGGCCTTCTATTACAGATAATCATGAGAATTGGCAAGTGTTTGAGGATGACAATCAAATTATGAGATTCTTGCAAGAAGAGGCTAAGTTTTCTTCAAGAAACCAAGCAAAGCACTTATAGTGGTATGGTGATCATATTGTGCAATAGAAAACAAATAAGTTGCCCAAGGGTTTGGTCACACTTGAAAACATGTTCAGTGGAGATGATGAGCTAAGGAAAGAGAACTCATCCTTGTCAATAAAGGAAGAACACTATGCCAATGTAGAGATTACAGCTGGTAAGATTTTGAAGTTGGGTAAGGTATGCACTCCTTCACAAAAAAAATATTTTATTGAGTTATGTACAAGTTTTGTTGATATATTTGCATGGCAGTTAGTGATCTCAAAGGTTTTGATCCAAGTTTGGCTCAACACACCATTGAGTTAGAGAAGGGAACTAAACCAATGAGACAAAGACAATGACCCATCAATCCAAAGCATGAACCTTTGATGAGAGTTGAGCTTCACAATCTCATAGAATCAGCTATTATATTTCCAATCAAGCACTCAACTTGGGTGGTAAATCTTGTTCCGGTATAAAAGAAGAATGGTGAGATTCATTTATGTGTTGACTTCCATGATCTGAATAGGTCTTCACTTAAAGATCACTATCCATTACCATCAATAAAACAAAATTTATAGCTTATTGTAGGTTTAGAGAGGTTTTCTTTGCTAGATGGATATAGTGGCTACACCAGATTTTGGTCAAGGAAAAAAACCAATTTAAGACAACCTTCACAACCAAGTGGGGGACATTTGCATACAAAAAAGTGCCATTCAGTTTGTCTAATACTGAAGCAACCTTTTAGAGAGCCATGGATATGGCATTCCAAGGACTTCTTAATAGGTTTGTACTTGTTTATTTGGATGATATAATAGTGTTTTCAAAGAATATAGAAGATCATATAGTTCATCTCAAGCAAGTGTTTGAAAGGTGTAGGCAATTTAGGATATCTCTAAATCCCCAAAAATGTGTTTTTTCAGTTCATGAAGGTAACCTTCTTGGACATGTTTTCAAGCATGGTTTAAGCATAGATGTTGAAAGGATTCAATCTATTATTACACTCTCCTTGCCTAAGCATAAAAAGGCTTTGTAAAGTTTCTTTGGGAAAATCAATTTCATAAGGAGATATATTTTAGATTTTTTCATTTTAGCTAAGCCACTTACAGCCATGCTAAATAAAAATAAAAAAATTCAACTGATCCAAAGAAGGAATAAAAGGGTTTGAGGATATTAAGAAGGCCATAGCTAGTGCCCCTATGCTTATAAATCTATATTTCATGAAAGATTTCATTTTGTACACTTATGCTAACATGGACACCATTTCAGGCATTCTTATGTATCAAAATCATGAGTCCTTGGAGAATAACCTTCTTCAGTCAAGGCTTGGAGGAGTATGAAACAAGGTATTCTTTTGTTGAAAATCACGTACATTCAGTCATAAGATCTCTTAAGAAGTTTAGGCACTTGTTGCCAAATAATAAGATACATCTAATGGTTTCCCATCCAAACATCAAAGAGTTTCTATTGAACAAGGATATACATGAGAAGAGAGCTGGTTAGATAACCAAGGTAATGGAGTATGATGTGGAAATTAAGGTCACAAAGTTGATTAGAGGCAAAGTATTGTGTGAGCATCTAGCACAAGACTTGTAAGAGGCTAATGAGCTTGTTTTGGTGTCAAATGATGAAGAGGTTACAGTAGGTCATACCTCACCTTCTAGTTAGTTTCATGACTTGATAAGTTATCTCCAAGATGGTATTTATCCCTCTCATCTTAATGCTTCAAAGAGAAGATATTTTAGATTGCAATCAATTCCATTTTTTCTTGTTGATGATGTTTTGTTCAAGAAAGATATCAATGGAATGTTGCTAAGATGTGTAGAACCAATCCAAACTTAGAGATTTCTTGAAGAATTCCATGATGGACATGGTGGAGGACATTTTTATGCAATAACTATAGCTCTTAATATTATGAGAAGTGGGTACTATTAGCCTAATATATTTGGTGATTACCATGCATGGGTTAGAAAGTGCAAATAGTGTGTTATGTTTGTAGGAAAAGTGAAGTTTACAGCCTTACCTCTTTAGCCAATAGCGGTGGATCAACCCTTTATCTAATGGGGATTAGACTTTATTGGCCTCATTAATCCTCCTTCAAGTTCAGAATATAAATAGATTCTCACTGCTATAGATTACTTCACACATTAGACAGAAGCAATAGCATTGAAAGAAGCAAATGAAACCAATATTCTTGATTTTATGAAGGTTTGCTTGCTAGGTTTGGATTTCCTTCAACTATTATTTCTAATAATGCAATGGCTTTTGTGGGATATAGGATCAATCAATGGGTTGTTCAACATGGATTTTATCATAGCACTTCATCAAACTATTATCCACAAGGCAATGACCTTGCTGAATCTACGAATAAGAACCTATTGAGGATCATAAGAAGGACTATTAAAGATAATAAGAGATCATGACATCTCAAGTTGAAGTTAGCTCTATGGGATGATAGGATCACCTACAAAAGATCAATAGCCAACTCTCCATACAAGTTGGTATATGGCAAGGAAGCAAGGTTACACATTTCTTTTGAGTTTCCTGCTTTAGAACTAATGCATCAACTTGAATTATTGGAGAATGAACCTATGAAAATTAGGTATGCTAAGATTATGGAGTTGGAAGAGATAAAAATCAATCCATTCTAGCCATGAAAATTCATCAAGCACAGGTGAAGAGAGCTTTTGATAAAGGAGCTTCATGAAGTTTCAAAGAAGGAGATTTGGTCCTTAAGTGGGATGAGGATAGAGCTAAACCAGGAAGGCACATAAAGTTTGATTTCATTTGGAGTGGCCCATACATAATTTTTAGATACAAATCGCATAATGCTTTTCAACTTGCAAAGATAGATGGTGATGAGCTTCCAATCCCAAGCAACGGGATACATCTGAAACATTCTATTGAAGAACAAAGCTCTTTGTACATAGTTTGTTTAGATTTCTTAAAAGTGTTGTTCAAGCACAATAGTTTCATTCTATTTTATTTTGAATAAGTGCTTTGTTTGCATATTTACTTTTCTTAGTTAGGTTTTCATGTGTTTCCTTTCTTATTTTGAAGGATGAAGGTTACTTCATGTTTGGTCAAAGGAGATTTGCAGTTATGGACCAAGTTCACCATTGTTTTTGGGAGTTCAACATCATGTTTATGGTTTGAGTTCTCAAGCATAGCAGCCATGCTTCCTAGTTGAGTCACCAGAATGTTTACAATTTTGTCCCACATAAAGGGTTATGTTGCTCAGAGCAGTTCAAAAGAAGACAAGCAAAAAACTTTGGGTTTTCACAGGAATTTTGAAGATAGAATTCCTTCAAAAATTTTATCTGAAGGAATTATTCAAGGCAAAATGGTCCTTTACAATAACCCGAAGGTCTCTTACCTTTTGGAAAGGGCATTGTGAAAAGTCTAAGGGGTAATTTACAAAAGTAGGAAGAGTTAGAAAGTCTTTTCAAATTTTTTGCAGGAATAAGGATCAAATATTTTTTCTGGATCGGTCTTTTTCATAAGCCATGGACCTTTTTCAAAAGTTCGTAATGGTCACAACACTTTTTCAAGGGGCATTTTTGAAGTCTTGAAGGGTTATTTTTCCTTTAGAAAGGTCATTTACAAAAAACTTGAAGGTTCATTTAATGTTGTAAGGGGACCATGTAAACTTTTTCGAGGGGCACTTTCCCTTCAAGAAAGTCATTTTCAAGTTGTCAAACTGAAGAGTATTTTTGGGAAAGGGTCACTTTGTAAAATCTTGAAGGGTATCTGCCCTTTGGGAAAAGTCCAAAACATAAAATCTAAAGGGTTATTAGCCCTTCAAAAAAGTACATTTATAGAAAGGCCGAGGGACACTTACAAAAAATCTGAAGGGCAAGTGGATTAATTTCGAAGGTCTTTTTCTCTTTGGAAGGACATTGGCAAGAATCCTAAAGGATATGTGCCCTTCAGGGAAGTTCAAACCAGAAGATCTGAAGGGACATTTAAAGATTTAGAAGGGAAATCTAAAGGAAGTTTACAAGGAAGAGGGGCATTTTATAAAATCCAAAGGACCATTTTATAAGCCCGAAGGGTAATGACAAAAAACTTGAGGAAATAATTCCTTCGAACATTTTATCTGATAGGAATGAACAAGGGGAAAGTTTCAAATAAAAATTATAAAAAAATTCCTTCAGACATTTTTTTTGAAATAATTCCTTTGGAAGACTTTACAATGGAGAGATACAATTCAAAGGGGAAGAGACCAAAACAAAAGTCGCAGACAATTTGTCTGATGGCAAAGAAAGGCAACTTGACAATTTTGAAGGATACTCGGTGAAGGGCTTATCATTTTTTTTAAGGTCACTTGGATAATATCAAAGGGTATGTGCCCTTCAAGAGAGTTCATTTTTAGGAAACCCAAAAGGTATGTGACTTTCGAGAAAGACATTATTAAAAGTGTCGAAGGGACATTTTAGAAGCTCGAAGGGCAATTTGTGAAGGAATTCCTTCAAGAGGTTTAAACACAGGAATGGACCAAGCAAAATATAGAGACAAAGATGCTAAATATATAACTCCTTTGAACTTTTTTTTTGAAGGATAGTTTCAATAAATAATTATGAGGATAAAGAGCCCAAACAAATAGATGCTAGAGAAATACGTGCATAGAAGCAAAGAATTTCATAAGGAGAAGGCTGAGAATTAATAAGGAATTCAATATAAATGCACCACTCACTCATAAAAGTCCTTTCCATGCAATTTAAATCTATCTATATTTGATTGGTCAAAACTTTAGTTAACTAGTTGACAAGTCACGCTTCTCTTTGCATTTCATGCAATCTTAGCCTTTCAGGCACTTCCAGCTCAACAGTTCAAACAGAGTTCTTAGTCTTAGATTGTAACATGGATTTCCATGTAATATTTTGACTTTTCAAACTTGGTTCCACCTCATCCCTTCTATGCCAACATGGAATTTTGAGCATGTTTCAATTCTAGAGTTGACTAGCCTTGCATTATGGTTGATTGGTTGACAAGTCATGCATAAATGTTTGTTTAGCTTGTTTCAGGCTTTCAACATTCTAGTAGTTTGAGTGGAGTTTTAATTTTAGTTTTAGCATTGATTTCATGCAAAGGAAAGTTTTAAAACATTTCAGTAGCTGAAGAGGGGTCTATATTTGAAGATTGGCGTAACTTCTTGCATGATAAAAGTTTGACTCAAACTTTGAACCACCATCCATTTTCAATGCCAAGGAGCTTTTATACAAGCATAAGATAAAAGGATTTTATTTTTAGGTCTTTGGACAACTATAGTTTGACTTGGTTAATGTGAGAGTTGAATCCCTCTCTATATTTAGTGCCAACCTCTTTGGCTTGTGTATCTTTTTCTATATGAGTTAGATTTTTGGCTTTGAATTGTATCCCTCTTTTGGCAAGACAAAATTCTGTCAAAGACTGAGTTGTAACATTTTTTTAGATTAATAGGATAGTTTTCAATTTCTAGCTATTGGTATAGTGTATTTTTGTCATTTATTTACATAAGTGATAGATTTTTCTTCCTTATCAAGTCTTGATTCTTGCCTAGTTACTAGCTAGTCAGATTATGCAAGTCATGTTCTATGTTTAATATCTTTTGGTTGAGTTTACAGTGGATGCAAGTAGCTAGTTAGTGCCTTGAATTAGGCCTATTCCATCATTCCCTAAAGATTTAATCATAAGATAGAACCTTTTCATGAAATATTTATGCATATTGGTCAATTAGAGTTGAAATTTCAGTCTTTCTCTTATCTAAATCAGTGTTTTAAGAGCTCTAATTGAGTGAATCAACCAATCATTCAGGTGTATCACCATCATTAGATAGGATTTCCATTCAAGTTTTTCTCTCTTTTCCTAGGCAGTTTGTAGTGTAGAGCAAGGATCTTAATTGATACACCAAAGGGAGCTAGCCCTTACAATCTAGAAATTCAATCCACTGATTAGGTCACCCATAACCTAGGATTGTTTCCATGTTTTAGTAGACTGTGAAGGCCTAAAACTACCTTCACAGGGGTGCAAGTCAGATTGACAACATATACATCAAACATACTCACCCTCAATCTAGGGTATATCCTCTATGAGCCTGTCACCCATATGTCTAAGGCTCTCCTCTCCTTCTAGGTATTTGGTACTCCTGTAACCATAAGTGTACCTATTATAGGCAATCCTAGGATGGCATGGACATCCTCTAACATGATACCCACCTCTATGGTATCCCCATCCACCTCCCACTCGAATGTGTTAGTCAATCATTCCTAGGCTCCCAGGAACATGACTAATAAGTCTAAACTCAAAGGAATCCTACACATGTCTACTATGCCTCCTAGGCCTAATGAAATCAATCTAGCTCTATCCTTAATAGACAATCACTCCAATAAGTTTGGGAGTCATGATGCATCCACTAAGCACCAAAACCTCAGACGCCCCTGTAACCATAAAACAATGAGAGATATATTATATCCTCCATGTCATTCATAATCAAAATACATTATTTTCCAATTTTAACAAAAACAAGCTTAAATTACTTTAATCAAGTCATTTTTAACCCTCAGTCGGCCATTTTAGGCCCTTCTAGCACTCTTTTGGCCAATTGCATGCATTTTCATACTATTTTGGTCCCTTAGTCAAACACTAGTTTGACCAAAAATTTCTTTATTTTGACCTAGTTGACTTCACAAACTAAGTCAACCCCTCCATTTTTCCTCTCATAGTATCAAGTTGTCATAGTGGATTTTTCTACTAGGTAGATAGCAATGTACTAAGCCGGCAATCTGGTAAACACGCTAGGTTAACACATACCTACTAGGTCAACAGTGTGGATTTTGCCAAATTTTAGCCTACTAGGTCGACTGGGTTGACCTAGTTGTTTTTACCCATCAACCCCTTACATTTTGAGTAATAAATGCCTTCTAGTAGTTATTACTCTAATCCCTTCAAACCCATTTCCATAAATATTTTTTCCTAACCTTAACAACTTTTTTGAGTTCTTTTTAGTTCCTATAATTGATTCAAATTACAAATTTTCAAAAACTAGTTTGAGATTCTCAGTTGCCTACATGTGTTGCACCTGCTATGCTGGAGGTCCCTCTCATCTAGCTTGTCGTCTCCTCGCCATCCTAGCTCGTTTGATCTCTCAAAGCTCTTTTTCTATCCCAACAAGTCAAAAATAAAAAATGACTTCCTTTTCACTCTATTTAAAATTACTTTTCTGTATTCTTAAATCTTTCAAATATTTTTTGTCAGATTCCTTGTTTTGCCTATATCTTTATTTTTAATAATCCATTTTTCAAACAGTAAACTATTCTAAAATCATGATGATGTAGAGAATATTTTCCACTATTATATACCTCTCTTCTAAAAAATTTAATTTTTGGCTATTTTTTGCACTAACTTCTATAGGTTCACTTAATGTTCTTCACATTTGGATGCTTTCACTTCTCTTGTAGTCTCCTTCTTTATCTAAAACACTAAGGTAAGTAAAGGTATGTGTTTTTCAATTATATCCTTTCATTTATCTTATTTTCTCCTTATTACATTTTACTTATCATCAATGTTATGTGTTATCATGTTCTATTCCCGAAGCACCATCTCGTGTTGCACTCACATGACACATGATGAGCTTCGAGTGGGGCATATGTATACACATAATATTTTAAAACTTTTATCACTTACTAACACTTTGTATCTTATAAGAACCCATCGAGTCTCAATCTCTCTGAGTACATGCCTTAAGGGGTGCATTGGGAAAGGGGTGGGCAGACAATTAGTGCTTCATATGATTGGTGTCCCTTTTGATACTTGTTATCTACACACTTATCTCTTAAAAACTATTTCCCTAAGATTTTTCTTATCTATTACACCCTCCTCCAATCATTTTACACTTTCACATACCTTTTCCTAGCCTAAATCCCCTTTTAGTAGTTTTTAAACTATGTTAGTTGGGTCAACCCTGTATTGTTTTGTCATCAGCCCACAGTGTCGACATAGTTCATTTTCAACACGGGTTAAACAATACTAGGTCAATTGAGTCAACCCCGTTGGCCAAAATTTGTAAGGTTTTAGGATTAGATTTTCCTATATATACAAGTTCATTTTGCCATTATTAGAAGAAGAGAAGAAGCAAGATATATTGTGTATCTGCTTATCCACCAGTATACTTGAGGAGTAAGCTTAGGGTTTCATACTCTCTTTAAAGATATAGCTCTTGTCCTATGGATAAGTATTTTAAATACATTTATAGATTATGTATCATATATCTAATTTATCCTTTTCATCCTTACATACCACAACCTCTTGCGAAGCACCTTGGCCAAGGGAGAGATTGAGGCTCGACGGGTTCATCCTCAAAAGTAAGTATTCCTAACTTTGTTCCTCCTTTTTAAGAGTAGATAGATATGAATTTGTACTTATCTTATATGTATTAGGATTTTGTATGCATTAACGTGAGTATATGTCTCTTATGCATGTTTATTTTTATTGTTTCTAATCCCCACTTTGTGCCACAAGCTTTGGTGAGCACTAGATTAGATTTACTTTACTTGTTAGTTTAGTGAGATATCAAAATACAAGACTCCCTTGGGGTTATTGTGTGATTGTGATTGAATTGAGACTTTGGAACCCTCCTTAGCATGGTTTATTGTGGTAAGAGATCCCCTAATCGGGTCTAGAGGATCCCCATATTGGTCATGTTCCCACTTAACAAATGTGTCCCCAATCAAAAGTGTATGGTATAATTTATCTTCTTCGAGTTAGGATTGATCTATAGACATGATGTATTTATGATTGCATACAACATCATTTTCATTGAACACTATGAATGAGTTTAAAAACTCATAAATTTGTGCGATTTTTATAATAAATAAATTTACAATTTCTTGCAATATGTAATACAATATGTAAAAGATTTTTACAATGCACAATTTTTGTTTTTGGGCCTTTTGCTTTAAATTTTCTTGTTATTATAAATGATTTTTGTTTCTAAATTTAGTGGAAAATCTAAGTTTGGGGGTTCCACTAAACTTTTTATTAAGAGGGATTGGATCTTTACACCTTTTGTAAATGAAAGTTTTGATAAAAGGATAACTTGTCATTTGGTTTGTAGGTGGTTTTGAGATATTTTACCAACTAATTTCACTTTAATTTGGAAAAAAAATCTAAATGTATTTTTAAAACACATCTTATGAATTGGAATTCATCTTTGATCTCCTTGGTTGACAAGTCATTCAACTTTATTAACTCCACTTTAATCTCTCTTTGCTCCACGTAGCAACCTGAAGTATAGGCCAACTTTGTAGTGCCAAAACATATGTATGACACATTACACAACTATTTATCAGGATCAGAGGTGTATGTATATGAATCAAGGAATCTCAAACATTCGTTAGTTTTGAGAAATCACTTTTGTATAGCCTGTAATGGAGAAAATTTGACCTATTGGTCAATCTGTTATTTTAAACTTCTCAGTCACTTTTGAAGATCCCAAAATATTATACAGATACATGCATAATTATACTTAAAAGTTTGATATGATGTAACACTAAGTAAGGATCACTCTCCAAAAATTAGATTCCAATTTTTTTGAATGTATGGCTCACACCGGTAGAAAATCATCCAGCTGCAGAGATTGGAAAAGGATAGATTGCAAGCATCCAAAAGATGGTATATACTAATCAAAAACTATACATCTTAATTCCAAAATGTCCTCAGGGGAGTGATAGAGGTCTAATAAAAATTTCAAGTCTAAATGATACTTTTATGAAAAGATATGAAGAAAAATTGATTAGATGTAGCTTGCAGGCTTTCTGACAACAAGGGATTAGGGAATAGTTTTACCTCCAAAATGATATATGTCTTGGAATAAATAAGATATGATAATTATGTCATGTAAATGATGGATTAATTTACCACCTTGAATTGGAATCAACTTCCTATGACTCGTGTATAGTTTATAGTGAAGAAAACTATTTGGAAAAGTGCAAAAAAAAGGTTTTCAAAAACTCTACAAGTGTACTAAAATTATTTTAATAGAGCCTATCTCTAAAAAAATATGTTATTCCTTTTTAAAGATGATTCAAATGTCTGTGGAGTGCATGGGCTTCTCTTAAATTAATCACAGGTTTAGAACGTCCAACTTTGATACCATATATTACGAAGAAATAATATTACTATATTTCATACCAACAGGAAATATTTATAAAAATGAATTTATAAAAATATTAATGCCAAAAATATTCTCTTTATAATATGATAGGCATTATCTTATCTCAATGTAAAAGCTATGCAACCTCGGAGATAAGCATATTACAAACAAACTATGAAAAGTTTGAGTAAACAAGCTTATTTAACAATCCTAACTACCATGAGTAATAAGACATTACTCAATTAAATTTATTTTAAATGGTAAATTAATCACCCCTTAGGCTAAACCTAATAGTGAATCTCAAGCTAAAATTTATTAGTTTGGACCTGGATCTGGACGGTAACATTAGAAATAATAACTTTGTTAGTTATAAAAAATGTCCTTTCCATTTCTTCGTGATTAAAACAAGCATTATTTCTAGTTTTTCAAATTTGAAAGAGAATGTCATAATGAAAAATATGCTAATTTTTTTAATATTTTTTAGGAATCAAGGTAGAGTCCTCCAAGAGAGCTAATTTCCAAGTGAAGAATTTGGGTCTAAAGGGCTCAAAGAGGGTATGGATCCATCTCCAAGTAGACTAGACATGAGAGCAGAACCAAAAAAGGTGTTTAAGGGTTTGTGGCTAGTGATAAGGCAAGAAAATGAGATTTAATTCCCCCATGTGCCTGAGACAATCACCTATAATTAAACCTTGATAAAGAATGCACCAAATAAAATGTGTTTTTTCAAGCTCTATGAGAGTAACCCAAATGGTAAAAAACCTTCTAGACTAGAAAAAATGAAGGGATCAAAGATTCCATTGATGATTGAGAGTTTTAGTGTCAATATGTTGAGGAGACAACATATTATACCGTATTTAAGGAGAATAATGATGAAAGGGTGTAGTTGTAGGCCAATGTCAATCCTTCCACCAAGGCATAAGGGAACAAACACTAATTTTGTGTAAACACTCCTCAGGTATGGAATTATGGATCTCAAAAATGGATTCTGCATCTTCATTATTCAATTTAAATTTGTCTTTCACGAGATTCCAAGGAAGCCAAACCTGATTATTTGTAGAAAATATCCCAGATGGTTTTAATAACCTTTTTAAACAATCGCAAGCTCTTGATCCAAAGGATCATGGCAAAGGGAACATTGTGAAAATTAAGCATTGGGGACCACCATAAGGAGTGAAAATTTAGAGAGAAACCATTTTAAGACCCTTCCCCACCAAGATTAGGTGAGGTTTGAGTTTTTCCTAAGCCTTCTAGATGTTATGCATAACAAAAGTGCCTCCAATATTGATAGGAACAAGGGTAATGAGAAGACTATGCAAACCAACATATTACCAAGATCTTATGCCTAATAGGCATCCTTGAGAAATATAATGCCTTAACAAAAATTTATAGGCTTTATCACCTTACAAACCTATGATAATCCATTTGATGCTAAGATCCAGGCTTTAGAGTTTAATGTCAATGAGCCCAAGCCCTCCTACATCTTTGGGTCGACAATAAATGTCCCAAGAAATTCTATAGAATCCCTTGTGGCCTTCAAAATTGATGCATATCAAATCCCTTAAGAGTTTTTCCAAATTAGCATAGGCAAAATTATAAGTGACCCATCAAGATGAGTAGTAGACATGAACAACTGCTAACACCTTAGAGCATATCTAAAATTTTCTTATTAATGATAAGGGTTTGGTAATCCAAAAGGATATTTTTTTCTCAACCCTTTAAACTACATAAGACCACAAATTAACAAGTGAGGCTTGAAAAGTAAATATGATGTTGAGAAACTTGAACTAAACTCCAGGGATAATCCATTGCTAATGGAATCCCTCCATCCAAGGAGGTTTAGGAGAGAGATATTGGCGATAACACTAGGTTTTCTTTCATTAGATGGAGGAACCAAAAGTAAGACAAAATATATCAAGGCATTCCATGGAATTTTTAACAATATCTTCATCCTCTTGAATAGTAAGGAAGGATTCATTGGCAAAGTGCCCATTGATCAGCTAATGGTCTAAATTATGGAGAGAAATACCTTTTACCAAACCCCTGAAAGTATAGTTGAACAATAAATAGCTAAAACCTTCAGTAGCCAAAACATATAGAGAAGGAGTTAAAGGGTAACCTTTCCTAATTGATCTATGAAGCTCAAAACAATGAGATTGGGCACCATATATAGTAATGCATGCATCAACATCTTGAAAAAGCATGTTAACAACTTGCACAAACTTGGGGCCAAAGCCAATATCTTGAAGTGTTGTTATAATGAAGGGCCACTCTATTCGATCATAAGTCTTTTCAAAATCAATCTTGATAAAGGGACTGTTATTAGAGACTTTAGCCCATTCCATACCTTCTTAGATAGTTATAAAATTGTCAAGAATGTATTTATGTTGAATAAACTCTGCTTGTTCACTTCTAATAATAAAGGGAAGAATGTCCCTACTTCTGAGATCCAAAGCTTTAGAAATAATCTTATAAGAGATATTGATAAGGGTAACAAGTCACAAATTGGTGATGAATTCAATATCACTAGTCTTAGGGATAAATTTGATGTTACCATGGTTGATGAGGAGGCCCAAATAATTAGTCAAAACAACTTCAGAGTAGACTCTATAAAGATAAGCGCCCACAATATCCCATGGGGTTCGATAGAACTCATAAGGAAAACCATTAATACCTAGGTATTTTTCAATGTCCATATTTATAACAAATTCTTTAAGATCATTCAAGATGAGGGGTATATCACAAGCCACTCTCTATGCTTTAGAGAGCTTGTAAAGGATAACTAGAGGCATTGAGAGAGAACAAATTCTTGATCAAAAGTAATGACCTGAGCTGAAAATACACCATGGTAGTGGTACAAAATGTCTTGCATAATATCAAGTAATTTGCTAACTATGACCAAAGTATCCTTAATTTCTTTGACTATGTCTACAATCCTTATTGAACTAAGGAGATATAATAAATCCTTGGTTACTTTATCTCCAACTTTCAGCCAATGCATATGAGCTCGAAGTTATGTTCCTCTAACTTTATATGCCTCTTCAATTTGGAGTTTATGTATCTAAAGGGTTGCTTGAGTCTAAAGCTAAATATTAAAAGATGAAGCCTCAATATCCTATGAAACCCTAAGTAATTCATGGTTTGTAGCATGGTGAAGGCGATATCAAAAGATAGCAACTTGCTTAGCACATATTCGTTGAAAAATGGTGGTGTGAGAAATGGCATTGGACCACCAGTCAATCCAACTAGTATCCGCAGTGCGTTTGGGGGCTAGGTTCCAAACTCAAATATTATGCCCAATAATTCTTTCATGCTTGAGATGAGCAGTGTTGAAGCAATGAAATTTGGGTTAGAGTTCTTCACATTATTTTATGATCTTATAAATGATTAAGTTTTTATTATTATAGATACATTAAAGATGGTTATTATTTTTTCTAAGGCCAAGTGGTATATGGGACACTATTAGAAGACTATCAATGATTGTGACTTACAATGTTATGAACCAATTTAAGATCCCAACCATCTCTCTAGGTGTGATAAAAGGATTTCTTTTCTTTTCTTTTAAATTAAAGTAAGGAGTTTAAATGTTTTTGCATCATTCTAAGTTATAAATTATTTGTTCTTCATGGGGATTTGTTACATTTAAGTTAAATTATGTTTTATTTATTATTAGTATTTAAAAAAATATATAGCTCAAAGATTTTGTAAACTCAATTTATCAATTATATATTTTTAGGTTTAGCTCTGATTGAAGTTGTTTTGTTGATTTTGACTTAACCATGGTGTTGTATGTGTTGAGAAGAAAAGCAAGGCTTGGAAACAAGAGAAAGTAGATTGATAAAAGTGGTGGTGATTATCACTGGAGTTTAATAACCAACTTTCATAGCAAGGAATGCAACATTTCATGGTGTTTTTTTTACAATTGTGTGTGGTATTACAAGGGAAATTTTAGTTTTGATTTTTATGTGGGTTGTGATCATGGTTCACTCCTAAGACTCCCATAGAGATAAAAGTATATTAAGAGATGGTGATGTAGGTTCATAAAAGTGAGTAATTAGGTATTGTATGTCAAGGCAAAGAATTCTTTTACATGTGTATAAATGATGGATACACAAGTGCAAATAAAATACTAATAGAGACACTCAATATGTTTTGTGTAGTTAAATTAAAAAATATTTATTTTATTTATGTATTTTTTGGTTGGTAGTTTAATTGATATAGATTTATTTTTCTTGATAACTGACAATAAAATGGTCGTCTTAAAAATTTTAAACACACGAGACAAATATAATAGATATTATTGGTGCAATTTAACATTATTAGTATTGAAGGGATACTCTAGGCACCATTTTCCTCTAACTTGCGATGAAACCATGACCTCTAAGCCAATCAAATTTCATCGTCTTGCATGCTTTTAAATATGTGAACATTTTCCTTAGGTAAGTTAAATTTTTTTAACTAATAATATATAATAATATTATTTTATGTGCATTGATTGGTTGAAAATTTTATATGTTATTGTTGCCTTCACGTGAATCAAAAAAATCAAGGCCAAATAAAAATAAAAAAAGACGTATATGCACGGAATCATGTAAAATCTTGCATCCATTAATTTTATATCCTTGTGAATCATAGCTAGGCTCACTTAAATTTAATGTTGTCAATCGCAGCTAGACTATAATAAATTTTGGGCTTAGCGCACATCAAATTTGGTAGGTGTTACCAGATTATTCACGTTTGGACAAGGAAAGTAGAAAAACTATTTGGGAAGAAATCAAAAGGTCATGGTTTTGAGCCCTATCACTACAAGGTTGTTTTGCTTCTGTGAATATCTTCATTTTAGTCTTTGAAACAACTTTGCCCTTGTTAGCATCTAGGTTTTCTAGAGTTGTCTTTGACTTTTACAAAAATTCTAAATTAGGTTGAATAGCCAACTTCCCTAGCCAATAATGCAAATATTGCATGGTTTTTTTGACAATTGTGTGTGATGTTACAAGGGAAATTTTGGTTTTGATATTTATGTGATTGTGATCATGATTCACTTTTAGAGCTTCTATAGAGATAAAGTTATATTAAAATATGGTGGTGTAGGTTCAAAAAAATGAGTAATTCAGTATTTTATGTCAGGGCAAAGCATTCTTTTACATGTGTATAAATGATGGATGCACAAGTACAAAGAAAATACTACTAGAGACACTCAATATGTTTTGTGTATTTAGATTTAAAAACATTTATTTTATTTATGTATTTTTTGGTTGGTAGTTTAATTGATATATATTTAATTTTTTTGATAATTGACAATAAAATGGTCGTATCATAAATTTTAAACACACAAGCTAAAGCTAATACATGTTATTGGTGTAATTAACTATTTGGGAAGAAAATAGAAGGTTGTGGTTTTGAGCCTGTCACCACGAGGTTGTTCTACTTCTGTGAATATCTTAATTTTAGTCTTGGAAACAAATTTTCCCTTATTATCATCTGGGTTTTCTAGAGTTGTCTTTAACTTTTACAATTTTACAAAATTTCTAAATTCTGAAAATCTTCAAAAAAATCATGTTCTCTATGCCAAGCCCTATAAAGTTGTTATGGTTTATTAGCACACTATCAAGTGCGTTTTGGATATTTTGAAACTAGGGTTCACCAAATCCCAAGGTTTTTGAGTTTATTCCTTATTATATACATGTTAGGTTTTTTATCCACCTCTCTCTCTATTCATATTTCTCAGAAACTAAATTTATTGAGATGTACAGGTGGTTAGATGATCAAACGAAGTGATGTTCTAAGTGTTAAAGATAAAACAAAATTATCATTGAGTATGGGGAGCGACCAATAACTTTTGGTAACCTTTGAAGGAGACAACATAAAGTTATTTGATGTATTGGTCAAAACATGGGACCCTTGCTCTTTCCATTAGACTCCAACTATAGGATCCCAAGTTAACTACGTTAAATGGAACCATACCAATCAGTTTTATTTTTTCTATGTTATTTTAGTTTCATGTTTTAAAAATAATGTTGTGATTTAATTATTACTTTTTGTATAATTTAATGCAAATCTAATAGTTTCTAGTGCCCAGAAGGATCGAAAAATCTGTTTGTGGATGAAGAATTGGAAATGTGTGACAACTATGTCATAATTTTTTAACAATGGTGGTGATTACATAGATGTAAGTGCAAAAAATTATCTGCATTATTTTTTTGGTTTTTAGTTGCTATTTTTGTTGTGATTGCATGTTAGGAGTTTTGGCCCAAGCATTTAGAATAGATTGTTAGGGTTTTAGTTAGGGTAGGGTTAATCTCATTGGAATTGTAGAAAATGTACTACACCAATATCTTATAAATACAAATCACACATAATTAAAGTTGTGTGTAACCCCGTTTAACTTGTGAATTGCATAAATTTTGTCTTAGGCAATCATTTTCTTTGTCCTAGTTATTGATTCTATCATTACAATAGATTTTATATGTTGGTATTATCAATGTTACCATGGGAAAATCATAAGTACAAGCATTTTATTTAGAAACATTTTTGTATTTTGTTGAGTTGGGGAAATTGGGGCACTTGTGCCTACAATAACCTGAGTTCAAATCCCACTTTGTTGTTTTATGAAAGTTATTATAGACAAATGTCAAATATTTGGCATTTTAGGTAAATCCAATACTTTTAGATGTAAATCCTTGTTTACTCTTTTATCAGTGCCAAGTGGGTAAATCTCAAATGGTAGGCAATAATTCATAAACCATATGTTTGTATTGGTCCATAAGGTTGTGGTTTGGAAATATTCGCTAGTGCTTATTGACATGATGACAAAGGTTTTAATGTTAGGCATTTCCTTCATAAAAGATATTTTTGTTTTAGTCTGTTGGATTGTGGTCCAACCACGATTTGTAACATGTACACCCATGATAACTCAAGGTGAAATCCCAACATGATGTTTGATAATGCCACCATGGTCAAACAACATATGTTTGGTGTTTCATTAAGAAACAATATTTTTGTTATAATTTGTTTGACTATTGCCTAGTGGTAGGTTGGGTGTTTACGACCATGATGGCCTAGGTTCCAACCACTGTGTGATGTTTTATCAATACCACCATAGCCAAATATAAAATGTTAGACATATCATTCAGAAACATCATTTTTATTTTAGTCCATTGGGTTATATTCTGGCAATAGGTTTGAGTGCTTATGTTCATGATCATTTAGGGTCAAATATTGTTAGGCATGGTTGTTGTATTTATGCAATTATACTTGAAATAAAGTGTGTTGCATAGTTAAATATCCTCTACTAGATTCAAATGGGTTTACCTATAAAGAATTTTCTTTTTGTTTTACCTAATATATGTCAAAGTATTAGCACATCAAAATTTGTACTGACTGCTTCTCAAAAGTATATAAAATGCAAATATATATATTATTTGCCTAATCTTGTATTCTTTCATGCCAATTGATGCACACTTTTGATTGTAAAATAAGGGTATCAATTTCACTTTGAAGTGCATGTTGAATGTTTATTCCATAGTCTTAGTGAATTTCATAAGAAAATAGTTTTTGAAAAGAGAATAGAAAATGGTATGAAAAGGGCATTATCTTTTAGAAGTTTGTACAATGGATACAAAAATTCCAAACATGTATTATCATAAATTATTAACATGTATTTGTTTATTATTTCACTAAATGCACCCATCTTTCATTAAGACATATTATTATGATTTTTAAAAAATGAAAATCAATATCTATCAATAAAATAATGCATAAAACCCTACTGGACAAGAGCCCTATCACCACAGAAAATGTTGTGTCATATATCTTTCATTATAGCACCAAGATCCCAATCCAACCAATGCGATAAAAACATGTAATAAAAACATTGTCCGGGTAATTGTGAGGTAAGCACTAACAGTTTTTAAGCTTGATTCAAGGATGTTTTAGAGTTAGGAATATAGTTTGCTTGCTTGCTAATATGCAGTAGGCTAATGTTCTGTTACTGAACATTTTCCTCTTACAAATTATGTATTTAATATTAGGGAAATAGTCCTAAAATAACCTTTATTTATTTAATATCATATTAGTTTGTGCTACGCCCTTAACCTATGGCATGTCTAGGGATATGTGTGGTCGACTTATGGCTTACATACCTGCTATATTATCTTATTGCATTTCTCTATGTTTTTAGTAAGGTTGGTCTATAGAATAACCATGGCTAAGTATAATATATATAATAGGTAGTGGTTAATATTTGATCATCATATTACAAATTTTGCTCATATTGCATTGTTGTGGAGGTTTCCCCCTTGAAGTGTCTCAGTTATATTTATCAAACATTTTGATCTTCTATCAATTATTTTTATGGATCTATTATTTCTACTCTCAATTATATGATATATTATTCTATTGTGTGAACATCTAATTAATTTCATTACAAGTGGTATCAAAGCTTTGATTTGGGCAAGTTTCTACGGTGGTATTTTTGTAGATTTGGTGTTACATGTCCCCTACAAGCTGAAGGATTGAAAAAACATGACTTGCATCTAAAAAGAATTTAGGTTTTTCATCAGGGTAGTATTGTTCGAAATATTAAAAAAAAATAGTTAAAAAAGAAAAAAAAAAGACCCTGATTTTTTTTAATCTTGTGCAAATTAGCAGTGATTGGATTTATCTTTATGAGATAATTGCAATGGTGTATTTTGCCAACACACTTTTTTGGTTGAAAATTTTCACCCTTGTGCGTATTAGCAGTTATTGGTTCATCTTGTTGAGATGATTGCAATGGTCTCATCTGCCAATACATAATTTTTTTGGGGCTAAAACCCTCGTAGGGTTTATGCGTGGCTAGTCCTAACACTCACGGACATGAGAAAGGGAAATAAACTCCTAAAACTCTTCACAAGGACGACATGGAGTCCATAAATTTTTATCCATTTATTTTAGAGGCAATTCAATAACATCAGTCAAAATTACATGGCATGGTGAGGAAAGATGATCCTAATGCGGTTAAAGGGGACACCATGGGGATGAGAGGGGACTTAAATGGCTTGCAGGATCAATTACAACAAATAATTGGGAAATTATCCAACTTTTCAACTCAATCTTTGAAAAATAACCCTCCACCACTCTAGTTTGGTTCTCCTCCTCCAAATAATCACACTACTAATCTTGGTCTGAAGCCAATGCTGCAAAATGGACTTACACACAAGTTTAATGGTAATGATCCACTCACATGGATCACTCAAATTAAAAATTTAATTGATCTACATTATACTCCATGTTCACAAAAGGTGGTCATGGCCTCTTTGTATCTAGAACATGAGTAATTCATTTGGTATCGATGGTTGTGTGCTCAAAAGATAAAAAAGGGTCTCTTAGTTTCTTGGTTTGCCTTTTATAAGGAGTTGTAGCTACACTATCACAATAATGTCTTAGAAAACTATTTCATCCGACTAGCCAAATTACACTGAATAGGGATTATAAAGGATTATATTCATCAATTTTAGAATCTCTCCTTATGTGTGGTGAACATCACTCTAAAAAATCTGAATGACCTATTTTTGGGTGGCCTCAAAGATAACATCGAATTGGAGGTTCATATGCTTAGTCTCATTCAATATCTAAAGCCATCCCAAGGGCATGCATGGCATATGAAAAATCAATTATCAAACTAAGACCTTTCATTAATGTTTGTGAATGCACTTTCCCAACACCATCATTTCCTCAACCCACAAAATTGACCCCTCGATAAATCAAAGAAAAACATGCAAAATGTTTGTGTTTTGACTGTGATAGCAAATGGAACAAAGGACATCAATGTGTTGAAGATAAGTTGTTTTACACTAAAGGTGCCAATGAGGATGACAAAGATGATGAGGCCTCGATTATAGGTTTGGATGAACTCGAGGATGAATCTAAAGATTCTCAACCTACTATTTCCTATCATGCACTTTTAGGTATTAGTACTCCTAAAACTCTTAAGGTGGTGGGTTTCCTCAAGAAACGTAAGGTGATTATGTTTATTAACTTTGGGAGTATACACAACTTCATCAATAATAAGTTGGCTACTCATTTGAACTATTTCATTTACCCAACTCCAAAATTTTAGGTCATGATTGTAGATGGTGGTACCATCAACTGTTCTGAAAAATGCCATAGTATTAAGCTTGCTATGGGAGACTATTAGATTCTCTTATGTTTGTTATTCCCATGGGAGGGGCTAACATTATTCTGAGAATGTAATGGCTCACCACTTTGGGCACTATTGAGATGAATTTACAGAAACTATTCATGCACCTCCATTCAAAAGGCAAGACATTTGGACTGTGTGGATACATACTAAATCTTCATAACTGATTAGCTCTCATCAGATGACAAAGATTATCAAAAAAGGTGCTAAAGGATTTTTGGTGTGTTTGTTTTCCACAGAGTTTCAACTTACTAAGGAGTCTACCCATCCTGATTTAGAAATGGTGTTGGATGACCATTATGTTATTTTTGGTGACATGCTAAATGAACTTACGCCAAGTTGAAAGCATGATCATGCTATCAAACTACTTCCCAAAAGTGCACCACCCAACATCAAACCCTACATGTACCCTTATACTTAGAAGAGTGAAATTGAAAATATGGTACAAGAGATGTTGGAGGTAAGA
Organism: Torreya grandis; assembly: GCA_037957365.1. Lineage (NCBI taxonomy): Eukaryota > Viridiplantae > Streptophyta > Pinopsida > Cupressales > Taxaceae > Torreya > Torreya grandis. Next base: position 326,445 of record JARHVA010000237.1, read on the forward strand.
ATCATCTGACACAACCAAAGCAAATATTCCTACCTAGTGGTCATGGCGTGGAAGAAGGATGACACTTGAAGGATGTGCTTAGACTACAAAGAACTCAATAAATACACCATAAAAAGATAAGTTTCCTAATCTAGTAATTGATGGTTTTTTAGATGATTTACATGGTGCTATTTATTTTACTAAGTTAAATCTTCATTTTGAGTATCATCAGATTCAAATTCATGAAGAGGACATACCTAAAATATTTTCATGACTCATGAAGGCCATTATGAATTTATGGTCATGACTTTTGGCCTCACAAATACACCATTTACATTTGTGAGTTTAACGAATACTATTTTTAGGGCATTTTGAGAAAGTTGATATTGTTGTTTTTTGATAACATCCTCATTTATAACAAAAATGAGGAAGGCCATTTGAAGCATGTGAAACAAGAACTATCGGTTGTGGAACAACTCTAACTTTATTCCAAATCCTCTAAATGTGTTTTTGGCGTTTGAAAGGTGGATTAATTGGGTCATATTATTTTACATGGATGAGTGAAACTTGATCCTAAAAATGTCTAAGTGATGATAGAGTGGTAGGTTCTCAAGACCCTCAAGAACCTCTGAGGATTTTTGGGGCTAAATGGTTACTATCATAGGTTTGTCAAAAATTATGGTAGCATCGTAGCTCCACTCACATCCTTGTTGAATAAATACTCTTTCATGTGGACTAATACAACTACCAAGGCATTTGAATAGTTGAAAATAGATATGTGCACCACTCCAGTTTTGGCTACTCTTGATTTTTCTAAAATTTTTATTGTGGAATGTGATGCATTAAGATATGGTATAGGGGTTGTACTCATGCAAAAAGGTAGACCACTTTCATTTTAGAGTCACCAACTGAAGGGAAATAATAGGTTCAAGCCAATTTATGAGAAAGAGATGATGACTATTTTGCATGCAATCAAGCAATGGAGACCTTATCTAATGGGTCATCACTTTCAGGTAAAGACTGATCATGATAACCTCAATTTTTTTTTTAAACAATGATAATCTTATGAAGTAAAAAAAAAATGGGTGACTAAAATGTTAGGCTATGGTTTTGAAATTGCCTATAAGAAAGGAAAATAAAATGTGGTGGCAGATGCACTAGCCTAGAGGGATGAATCAATTGAGGCATTGTTATGTGCAAAGACCATTTGGTAGGCAGATTAGCTAGAGGAAACAAGATTAAAATGGGAAAATGACAATACTACCCATGATTTGATTCAAAATCTTTAGAAAGGCTCTAGGGGATCTAAAAAAATTACATGAAAGGGGAAAGAATTATGGTATAAAGATAAATTACACCTCTGTAAACATTCTTTCCTTGAACATAAAACCCTTCATGAACTTTGTGCATCTCCAATAGGAGGTCACTAAGGTTTTTTGAAAACATATAATAGGATCAAGCAAGATTTATTTTGGGAAGGGCTCAAGGGGGATGTCCAAAAATATGTGGTTGAATGTGTAATATGCCAATAGAACAAATGTGAAACCATTAAGACCCTAGGTCTTTTGCATCCTTTATTCATCCCTAGCCAAAATTGGGAAGAAGTTTCCATGGATTTCATTATTGGGTCACTACAATCTAAAGGTAAAATTTTTATCATTGTAGTTGTGGATCAACTCACCAAGTATGCTCATTTTTATCCCTTATCACAACTATTTATTTCCAGTACAGTAGTTTTTGTTTTTCTCAATACAATTCAAAAATTGTATGGTACTCTAAAGATCATTGTAAGTGATTGAGATCCCATATTTACTAGTAATTTTTGGACTGAATCATTTGCATGTTTGGGCACCTACTTGACCCATAGCTCATCCTATCATCCTCAATCTAATGGACAAATAAATGTAGTCAACAAATGTCTATAAGGGTATCTTCATTATTTTATTTCTGACAAACATGATAAATGGGTTCATTGACTACTACTTGTTGAATGGTGGTATAATACTTATGTTCATAGTTTATCCAAAATGTCTCCCTTTGTGGCCTTGTATGGATATCACCCCCCATCCCTCACTTCGACCTTGAAGGTCTATCTCAAGGTTTGAGTTGTTGATGAACACATTCACCATCAATAGGAGGTACTCATCAATTTTTGAGAAAATTTAGCCATGGCACATAATCGAATGAAGCAATAAGTGGATCAACACCGTAGTGAGTAACATTTTGACACAAGTGATTGGGTCTTTGTACGATTACAACCATATAATTATACATGTCTCTAAAACAATAAAAAAAAATATAACAAGTTGTCTCCTAAGTATTATGGCTCTGATAAGATCTTCTAGAAAATTGGTACTATGGCCTATAAGCTAAAATTCCTCTTATTCACTCACATACATCCAATATTCCATGTATCTTACCTGAAATAGGTGATTGGACATAAAGTTTCTACTTGAACTAAGTTCCTTGAATTGGATGAGGAAGGTGGGGTTATTTTGGATCTTGAAGAGATCCTTCAAATGCACACTAAGCAACTACAGGGCCATAGCGATCAAGGAGTATTTGATCAAATAAAAGAATTTGCATTGTGAAGATGCAACATGGGATGATGAAGCATTCCTATAATAACATTTGGGGTTGATTCAACGTTGAGGATGACGTTATTCTAAAGGGGAGGGGCATGATATGCCCTTAATCTATGACATGTATAGGGATGTGTGTGCTCGACTTATGGCTTACATACCTTTTATATTATCTTATCACATTTCTCTATATTCTTAGTAAGGTTGGCCTATAGAATAACTATGACTAAATAGAGTATATATAGGAAGCAATGGTTAGTATTTGATCATCATATTGCAAATTATGTTCTTATTGCATTAGTGTGGAGGTTGCCCTCTCGAAGTGGCTCAATTATATTTATTAAGCATTCTCCATTTCTATCAATTATTGTTGTGTATATATTATCTCTGCTCTCATTTCTATGATATATTATTCTATTGTGCGAACATCTAAGTAATTTGATTACAATTTATCTCTCGAGCCTTTACTTCTTCCTTTTCTACCAATTTCTGTATTGTCCATAAGTTTTCTTCTAATATCTATAGATTTGTGAGGTAGATTGAATTCATGTTGTGTTACATTAGATTCTTTTTATGTAACCACCTTAGTCTCATTTGGATTATCATTTAGGGAGTTCTTTGAAACATACCAAACTTGGTAGTTTGCAGGCATCCATAACCTTAGTTCTATTGTTTTGTCATGTCTTGCAAAACAAGGCTTCTTGTTGTGTTATGCTCTTGATAATTTGCAAAAGAAATGATTACACTACATTGTGAAAAGCTTTTGGTCTGGTTTGTTTAGATCTACAGACAAATAAAAGAATGTTATATGAGTTGGACTGGTAATGATTGTGGTTTCAATGTTTGTAGCATGGACATGTGGGATTTATGATATCATAATATGATATAAAACTTAGTTATGATTGTACAACAAACACCTTTCAAGCAAAGTATGTTGTTTATTTTAGTGCAAAACTTGCCCACTACATTTCTAAGAAAGATTTCATTATGCTTCTTGTTAGTGTATCAAAGTTTTAATCTCCTTCTACAACATTGTTTTATGATAACATGAAATTTTTACTTAATAGGATGCACTCCAAATTCACAACTAATTTAATTAAGTCATAATCTTAAAATCATTGCAGAGTATCATATTCAGCGTGTTTCTGTGTTTGAGAGCCAATCATAATTATTCTTATCTCACTAACACCAAAAAAATCCTAAAAATAATCCACCAAAATTTTAACACATTATAGATTCAAAAAAATTATTTTATACAATTCTACAATTAAAGAATAACTCTTTTGGTTTACTTATAATTGAATCTATTTAACTCTTAAAGCAAAATATTTATACTTTGAAAATAACTATGCCAATCCTCAATTATTACTCTTCAATCATTCCTGTATATAACTTCCACACGGACTTTGACACCTAACACACTCTTTATTAGAAAAACAAAATTTTCTCCAAGATTTAATTTTGTTAACGAGTTCAAAACTATTATTCAGTTCTTAATAAAAGTTGTGTAAAATAGCTTTTAATGTAATTTAACATTATTTGTTGAAAAAAATTGTTTATGTAGAGATACTAACTAGTTAACAAAAGAAAGCAGGATACTTTAGGATGTACGCAGGGCAGGGCAGGGCAGGGCATTTCCGCTGAGTAATCGGCAATTAAACACCGTCCGATTATTGCAGGGATGACGTGATGAGTAGGTTGCCCTAACTTGTGTGTATAAATCGATAAGACAAAGGGCACGTTATAGTAGAAGGGACATTTGTGTTGGCTGCGACGAAGGAAAAGTCTGGAGCTGCTGACTGTGTACTTCCCAATATGCAGATATTCGTGAAAACTCGTAAGTAATTCAGATTGACGATGAATGTATCCAGCATATCATTTCCTCTTGCTGTTTCTCTGCGTCTTATTTTGATTTTGATATTTATTTTCCATTGATTAATACTTACCAACATCGATATAATTGTAAATATTTTAGTCTCTCAGTCAGTTGCAAACATTTGTTGAGTTGTGATTGAAAACAAACTGTTTGAATGAGTTGTGATTGAAAACAAAAGGTTTGAATGTCGTTTGAATTCTGGTAATACCCTAAAGATTAATTCCATAGACGTCAAGGGATCAAGGTTCGCAATTAGAATAACAATGAAAGTCAAGTGATCAGGGTTCACAATAAGAAAGACAACAAAGCTTTATAATTAGACCATGCATAAAAGTGACTGCAGATTTGTCAGCCAGATGGCTCTGATTATCCTTAGAGAGAGTTGCGACATCCAATACTTGTTTGAATCGGCAGGGCAATATCCTCCACCATAGCCAAACTAAACCCCATATACTACACTACCTCTTTGGATGAGAGAAATATAACAACACAGGAAGGATGTACCCCTGGATGCTCCTGAACACATGAAGGATGTACTCCTGGATGCTCTTGTGCTGCACTCAATTCAGAGGTTCATTTCTAGACTGATTCTAAACAACTTTAATGGAATTGATTGGAAACAATAGATTAAGCCTTATAGGATTCGACCAATATACTGCTGAGCCTAGCCTAAACAAGCATTTGCGAAATGTCCATCGTCCATCGATTTTCTCAAGCATAAAGAGATTCTGTCTGTATCTTACATCGCTGAGAAATCTAGGTGGAGCACAGATGGTGAATTATTAGGCTCATGGATCCCAGCCCAGGAAAGTCAAGCACTGCACATACAAGTGCCCCCCTCACATAAGCATGGGCAGTTCTTTACCTTTGCAGATCCAGAAGACAGGGTGAATCAAGAATTTGGAGACTTCATTAGTTTTAAGAAACGAAGGGGTCTTTAGAAAGTCCCTGGGGTAGCTCCTATACTGAGTAATGGGGAGCAGAGTGGAGTCTGTGCCCTTAGCAATCTCCTAAAGGTGTGACAACTTGAAATGGATAGAAGGAAAGCGACTAGTACCCCAGTTTAGAGAGCAGATTCAATCCCAACTCATCTTCTCGCGGATTTAAAAGCAAAGGTTCTTCAAGAGCCCAATAGGAGACTCGATACTTCGTGGATAACTGATTGCCCATCATCTCATGCTTCTGGGAATTTACAGACATGCTATTGATAATCACCACAACCATTATGCACGAAAGATTTTTTTCCCGAATGAAGGTGGCAAATTGAGAGTCCCGGTAAGATTTTCAACCTTATAGCAGGGAGCTTCTCTTACCACTGCATAAATGCTCAAGTAAGATCACACGTTTTGGGTAATGAACCTGATTCAGTTAAATGTTCCCAGGTGATATTTACCTTGGTCAGATTTCCAAGTCATTATTGCTTTTTCTACCTTCGCTTGTTTAATAGGACACTTTTTGATGCCTAACATCCCACAACATTTTGTTGGGCCTCGACTGCACTTATTTCTAGACTGCCAATTTCAAAGTTAGAATTTTCGAAACAGAACCCTTGAGGGTGTTGGATAACTATGCTCCAATGAGTCTTCTTTTGGGGTTGGTGGTGAAATTTGGAGAAGCGAAAGGGGATGCCTAGAAGTACCCCCAAATCAAACAGAGAACAATATCACATACCCAATGGTTAGAGTACGCAAAGCTACTTTATGAAAGAGTTCAAGATAGAGATAACCCTTCTGTAATCAACACAACAACTAAGCTTTTTTCGATGAAGGATATTACTCAAGGCATAAAGAAACCAGTAGGGGGTAAGGTGCAAGACATAGATGGGATGCAAGTTGGATATTTAAAGTGGAGCTTAGAAACCCTCATGCCACACATCAAAAGCATATTCAATGTTATCATTCAGGAAGGCTTCTCGGCAGATTGAACAACTAGTGTTGTTATCCCTCTCTATAGAAGTGGGGATATCAATAATCCATCTAATTACCGAATTATCATGGTCAATCCCCTCCTTGAAAAGCTATTTGGTAGCATGATAGAGCACATAATTAGCAGCCGGGAAGTAAAAGAAAGAAAAAGGGCAAAAGGTTAAGCAGGGTTTAGCCCAAAACATTCCACTATCGACCATTGCATCACTCTGAGACACTTGATTGAAAATATATGGGATATTTAGGGAGAAGAAGCTTTCTATTGCTTTGCTGACTTCAAAAAAACATTTGGCATAGTTCATAGAAGTAAACTTCGGAGTAGAATGGAGGAGCTTGGAGTACCAAATGAGTATAGAGTGGTAGTGCATAGACTTTATGAGCAAGCCAAGGCCAAAATCAGAACAAGTGAATGAATGTCAAAATTCTTTTGGAAGCGACATTGGAGTCAAACAAAGATGTCCTCTATCTCCCACCTTGTTTCGGCTATACATTGATAAACTAGAGCAGTGGAAAGATAATGCTGGTAGAGGGGGTGTCCACCTAGCTAATAATGTTGTAAAGTTACTTTTATATGGAGATGATCTTATTCTAATTGCAAAAACAACCCATAGTTTGAGAGAGGATTTGAAGGTTCTAGAGCTTTTCTGCCAAGAGGTGGGAATGCAAGTGAATACTAGCAAAACAAAAGTCATGATATTTTCTCTACAGAGAAAATAAATAAATTGAGTTCCTTTTTGAAGGAAGCTCGCCAGCAGTAGTGGAAGAATACAAGTATCTCGGGCTTAACTTTCCTAACAAACTTAGTTGGGAGACCTGTAAAGCAAAAACAATTTAAGGGAGGCGGAAGGTTATATTCACTGCAAAATAGGTGCATGAATGGAAAATTATAGGATTGAAAAACCAAGAGAACCTTTTTGGCCTACTTGTCACACTAGTGGCCTTATATGGATTTTAAGTTTGGGGTAGCAATGTGTTTGACCTAAATTGGAGACGAAAAGAGAGAATCTAAAGATATTTAATCACAAGCAGCCTAAAAGTCAAAGCTTCAGTTCCATATGAGACTATTAGTCGAAACATGTACTTTTCTGTTGGAAGCATCAACAATGACTCGGATATTAAGTTATTTAAAAAATATGCATAGTATGGAGAATCATTGATGGTCCAAAATGGTAATAGAAGAAGATCGAAGCAGAAGAAAAAACACGTAGATGAAACAAAACAACAAATGGATGAGTAAATGGGACATTGACATGCAAGAATGTCCAAACACCAATGAAGAAATAAAAATGTATGTGAGAGAGAAATTTAGGACAGTCTTGTGGACAAAGCGATTGGGACAAAAGAAAACATACTACATCAAAGAGTTTAATCCCACATGGGATCACAAAGAAAAGGCATACATAGGGGCACAAATCAAATGTAAAACAAAGATGTTGATGGCACAGTTAAGGACAAGCTCTCACGTCATCTTAGGTGCAAAACCGATATGTGGACAGTGCCTGAAGAAGAATGAGAAATGAGAACATGTTTATTTTGTGACAAGGGAGTAGTGGAGACAGAATGACACTTCATTATGGAGTGTACAGCCTATAGTAACATCCATATCAAGTACAAAGATAACGTGAGGGTTGACAATTTAACTAACTTGTTTGAAGAGGCAAGGTTAAATAAAACAAGTTTTCTAATCAAGATCCATAGTAGAAGAGCTAGCATTGAGAAGGCATTAATTATTTTGCAAGATTAATAGGACAGCCCTTGTGTCAAGTGGTTGTGTTAGCACAAAGCAACTTTGTTACAGCTCTTGGTCCTATAGATTGTTCAGTCTCGTGGATGCAATTAAAATCTTTCATTCATTCAATTGTAAGAACAATATGCAAATAAAAACAAAAAAAAAAAAATCTATGATTAAGTTTGAAGATTATATATATAATTTGTAAAACCACGTTTAATGGAGAGGGAAGGGAGAGTTGAATTTGGAACCCGGAGGGAAAACTCGAGGGGTGGATTGACTGCTTTTGAGGGTCGAAATGGTGGGGACCAAAATTGACAGATATATATATATATATATATATATATATTTAGAACCACATTTAATGGAGAGGGAAGGGAGAGTTGAATTTGGAAATCGAAGGGAAAACTAGAGGGGTGGATTGACCGCTTTTGAGGGTCAAAATGGTGGACCAAAATTGACAGATTCTCTTATAGCAAGCGATGGAAAGACTATTTTTGAGATGCGCGACATAAAATTTGTTTCTAAGTGTGCCGAAATGGCAGACATCAAGTGAAAGAATAGTTGTTTTTGTGCAATTGAAAGTTGTTTTTGGATGACACAAGGTTGGATTCAGAGCAACAGACTGTCAAAACTGGATTTTGAAGAATGTTGACCTTAGGGCAGCCAAAGGAGTAATTGTTGTAGCAGTCGGTCCTTCGGGGGCCTTTATATAGTGAAACGTCAGTGAAAAGTTTACAAAAAGCAGGGTAGATCCAAATTTGTCTTTGCTCAAGGGAGAACTTGTAACTCTAGGTTGTGAAGAGGCAACCTTTAGAAAGGATAAGGTTGTTGCAACAAAAACAACATCAATCACATTAGAAAAGGATGATTTTGAGCTAGACGTGGATCATTTTGAGTAACGAACAATCATCTATAGGGTTAGAGGAAGAAGGCCAAGCTTGAAGGAGCTGGAGAAAGAAATCATAAAGCATTGGACTGCTAAAGAGGTTCACATTACTCTCCTTCCCAATAATTTCTTTGTTGTAACTTTCTCTTGTTTAGAAGATCAGAATTATGTTTTTGGACTACAAATCTAGATGGTTCATGGGCCAAAGGGGCATATTTGTTAAACAATGGTCTAAAGGTTTTAACCCGCTAATAGAACACACAAATGCCATTCTTGTATGGATAAATCTTTATGCTCTCCCCATAGAGTTTTGGGGTGAAGTTTTCAAGAAAATAGGGGATGCCATAGAGAATATTTGTACATGGATGAACAAATAGAAGAAAATTTAAATCAAAGAATCTATATGAGCAAAGTCAAAATAGCGGTTTTGATGAATGTGTTTGTCCCAAGCCCACAAAGTGTAACTCTTCAATGAAGTGAGAGCACTTGGATTCAATTGATTGAGTATGAAAATCTTAGCATACGATGCTAGAAAATATGTCATTTAAATAGGAAATGTTCCCAATGACCGTGCCAAAAGAGAACAAAAAAGACAAACTAAATTTGTTTCAAAACCTTATGAATGATAAATCAAATTCTGGTTTAGTATTAAAGCAACAACATTCCCCATCCTCCTAGGAATTTCATTGCAATTAATAGCTGCAGAGCCCTCCTATGAAGATGGAGGTTCTTGATGTGAGTACTCCAAGTGTTATTGCTGAAGAATCGACAAAAAAGAAGGAAGATCCACTTCAAGATTACTAGTTGTATGGACAATGGTCCCTCCATTTCACGGAAGATCAAAGGAGCTGTCCAAAAAAAGGTTGAGGATAGCTTTCTATAGCATTCTATATTGGTAGACTATGAGCAGCTTAACCACAATGACAATGTAGTAAACCCAATTTTTTTTGAAACCCCTAGATACCACCTTTGGAGCTTGAATTGCAAAAATGACTTTGCTTATCTTGCGTCCCTCAAAGAAGAGGAACTCTTTCCCAATAGGAAAAGCGAGCACATGAATCCTAAAGTGTAATCTCTTGGTCTTTTCTTGGTTGATATACCTTGTTGAAGGCTTGGTGCCTTAGCTGGTTATTTCCCTTGTCCTTTGTTTTAGGTTGTTTAGTAGTCCTCTATTGTTTGTCCCTTTGATCTTCATTGCTTTATCTTTCATTTTTATTGTATCAAGGGTTTGGGGCCTTTCAAAAATCCACTTTTACCCTTTATAAAAAAATTAAATATATTTAAAATGTTTTTTTCAAAATAAAAAATAAATGCACTAAAATGACAAAATAGATAAATATTATTGTAAAGCTACCAAAACTATACAAGAAGATGTCAAAACATTTAAAGAATGATAAGTTTATCAAATTTTGAACATAAATGTGTGAAATTACAGTTTAAAAAATGGTTTAAAAAAAAAAGTGATTACCCTCTATAATCTATGTTATTTTGTCTTTTCCATCCACCACTATAGTTCATTGATACATGCATTCAATAAAAAAACACATCTAAAATTATTTCACTTATGCAAAAGGTTTTTATGCAATCATCTCAGCAATTTTTTTTTTTTTTCAAAAACAACCAATGCAAAAACATGTATCATATTGGAAAAATGTGTCAAGTTCACAAAAAACACCATCACATGTAACATGTTATCAATTGGTAATATCTATAGATCAACATGTTCCATAGATAATACAATATTTAGAACAACTTTATACTACTCTTAATTGGAGTTTGAACCATTCTAAGTCTCCTAGAGATACTTCTCCCATGAGTAGTGATCTAGATAGTTTCATTACAACACCTAATGAATTATCAAATTTTAAGTCATGTAAATATATCATTTTTTTCCATGAAAGGTGTTCCTTACATAACCTATTATATATTATTAGTATGACTCTCATCTTGATGGGATCATTGGTTAGCAATTTATAATTTTAAATTTTTAAAAAAAAATTAAAAATATCAAAATAATACAAAAATAAAAAATTAATTATACATATATTTTTGATTACTTCATCATGATATTATTCCACTTTTTACACATGTAATCAATTTGATCAATCTTATAAACCTTGGATATTTATAAATTTTGGCCTCTTGGTTTTTCTTTTTCACATTCCAGATCTGAACAATTTAAAATAGTGGCCTATGTTTCCATTAGATTCGATTTAACTTGATGTTTTCATAGTTTGAACAAACAATATTACATTTTTATCAAAAATAGTATCGACCATTAAAAAACAAGATTAACTTCCATTACTGTCTTGAGCTAATCGATATTGTCAGGTAGAAATTTACACAACCAAATAAAAAATTAATTAAATAGAACCTCGATACATCTAATTTTACATTACCATACTCAATTTTAGTTTACACCAAACTATTATTAATGCAAAATATTTATTTTGTGTGCTATATTTTTCATACATGCACATTACATACCTTGAAAAATGTAAATTTGATGAGAGAGGATGCACAATAATTCCTTCATATACTTAATTTATCTCGTACTTTCCTTATATCTATAATTCATATATACGGTGGAGATATCATGTTCATACATGGCCATGCCATCATATTCAATGCATACTTCATTTTCACATATGTTGTAGATTGTTTAGATCCGTTCCATTTCTTCTAATTTCAAACCCATGGTTTCATCTACTAGTCTCTATTATTTTGTTTCAAAATTTAAAAATTATATAAAAAATTCAAATATTATAAAAATTCAAAAACATTTAAAATATTTTAAAAATTTAAAATCAAGACCTGAGAATGATTAGACATCTATTTTAAATTATTATCATATTTTATTTATTTCATGATTAGTAGATAGAATAATATTTTTTCTATCACACATGAATTTCATTAATTTTTATGAGTGTTCTGTAGGACATACATAAATATAGATGTTGGAATTACCTTTAGATAATAGCCATGCCATGCTAGGGGCATCTTATCAAAAGGTTACAATATTTATAGGTGTTACCATTCTATAAATCATATACTATTGAGCTATATACTCTTTACAAATGTCTTACTAAAATATCTATCTTACAAATTGTACATGGATATGTTATTTTCTAAGATATGATCATATTACATATACATGGTGTAGATTATATTTGTAGTTATATGTTTCATTTATGTTATTAATTGTATATAATAGATTATATTTTTCTTATTTATTGTGCCTGGCCCTTGACCTTTGCATGTAATTTTTTTTTTTAACATATCTTTGAGATCTTTCTTGGTATGTGTGACATTTAAATATGTCCATTATGTATGGACCTTGGACCTATTGATTATTATGACATTTGAACATGTCACTTGTTCGTGACATTATTGATATTCATTAAGTGTGGCCCTTGACCTTGTGTGTGTAATATTTTCTTACGTGACATTTGAATATGTCCCTGTTAGGTGGCCCTTGGCCTTATTTTTGACATTGTGCTTCTTGTGTTTGTGTGATTGTTGACATTTTTGAGTTTGATGAGTGCTATGATACATATCATGTATTGAATATTACATAATATTCTCATATTACAATTAATTTTAAGCTTAATTGATACATTTATCTATATTTGACACTTTAGGCCTTGCCTCATGTGTTACATACATGCTTTGAATGATACACCTGTTAATATGATGACATAATTTTTTTATATATGTTATAATATTCAATGATTAAATCTTGATACACATGATATAATTACCTTTTATTTTGAGATGAGTGACTTTCAAGATACATTCCTCACCTTATAAGGCAAGAATTTTAGTGGGATTTTAAAACATGAGATAAGTCTCTATGAATAAAAATAAAATTTTGGTACAAAATATAGTTTCAAATAATTTAGAATGGTTCTCAGTTCAATTATTGGTAAATATTATGGGGTCATACATCATACTTATATACTCAAATTATAAGAAAAAAATACATATTCATACATTTTGGGTGCATGAATATAATCATGCACAAGCTTCAAACATAAATTATAAAATTTACATTCACATATAGTTACAAATTTACATTTATCATATGGGGGTATGATATAAATTCATGCATACCATACTATTTCTCAAATTTAAGAGGCCTATTATAGATTCATGCCATGTTTTCAATACTATTTGTTATTTGCGGTAATGGTAGGAACATGGATGTTTTCCATTATATTTTGATCATGCATTTAGTAACTAAGAAACAAAGTGATAATTGAATATATATGCTATCTATAGTGGTTAATTTAGTTAAAGTGCATAGTGAATAACTTGGAGATCCAACTCCCTCCAACATTATAACCCTCAAATTTATTGTGGATTTCAACTCATTTCATTATAGGAAATTTAACAAATGACGCATCGGTGCTTAACAAGATATTTGTGAAAGAAATTTATAGGATGCATGGGTTTTTTGAAAAAATCAATTCAGATAGGAACCCTAAGATGACTTTCAGATTTTGGTAGAATTTAAATTTAGATTTGAGAAATAAATTAAATTTTATTACAAATTACCATCTAGAATTAGATGGACAAATAGGAAGGATAAATAAGATATTAGAGGATATTTTGAGAATGTATTGCATGGAATAAAAATATAAATCAGTTGGGATAAATTGGAAGATAGAGTGGTATTTTTACTTGATATGCTTTCACAAATGAAAAAGCAAGTAAAATTAATAAGGTAAAAGTTGGTTGAAGCCAATGATAGGTAGAAACGTTATGCTAATCTTAAAAGAACAGAAAGGTAGTGCTTGATTGGAGACAATTTTTTTTGTGATTTAAACTCCAAAAAATGCAATAAATTTTGAAAAATAAGTAAAATTATCACCCAGATATGTGGAACCATTTGAAGTTATAGAAGTAATTAATCATGTAGTGTATATACTTGCAATGTCATCAATTATAGCATAAATACATAATGTTTTTTATGTTTCATATCTTAAGAAGTATATTTTTTATCCTACAATGTCTTGAGTTAGAATGCATTACACGTTCAAGATCCAGGGTGGTCACAACATAACCAATTAGAATAATTTATAGTCACAAGCTTAGCTTGTGTAATAGACAAGTATCATAGTGCAAGGTCTAATGGGACCAATATTCTAAGGATAGTGTTACATGGGAGGACTATGAAGATTTTTTGAGGTTATTTCTTCATTTATTGAATTTTATTTTTATTTTAGAATTATTATTGAAATGAGTATCATTAGAATGATGAACTAATTTAGGGGAGAATGATGTCACATCTAGTTTCCTTTATAAACTATTTAAGCATTAAATGATGGATTAAGAGACTAATGATTGGTAATACTGATATTTATTTTTTGAGTTGGATTTGTATATGATGTTTGATTGACAATTATATTACTTGTTTCATGATCAATAATTAGATAGATAGTTATTACATGTCTTATTATACTTTATGATCATCATTTTGTAGATTATTACATTCAACAATTTATTTATGATTATATGCTAATGATTACTATGATTCAAGCTAACTCCCAGTTTATTTGATGAGGTGGTTGCAGGAATGTCTTACCCTCACAGATAGTTCAGAGGGAGAGTATCATCAGAGAGGGGGTGTGTAGATATCAGCAATGGGGGTTGAGAGATCTTTGCCAAATCTATGCACATACCATTTCTAGTTACTTGACTGAAAATGAATAATACTTGTTTTGGTTGCTTGATAACAGCTGAGTCTTGTTTTCTTTGATTTCATTGTAAGGCATGAATTGCATGTGTATGTTAAATATATATTATGTTGTGTTGATCTTCACTTAATTACATTTGGCATGAATGTATTAATTTGGTTGATAGTTTATGAATTTTGTGTCACATTAAGTTTTTTGTAACATAAAAATATTTATGACCTTGTTAGAATGCTCGATTGATCTCATTTAACTATTTGTCTACTTTATCTCGATGATGGGTTGCATCTTCATGAAACTTGAAGGGATTAAAACTATCGAGTTATGGTTTTATGGATTCCTTTATTCATTTTAATATGATTTAAATGGTTAATAAGCATGGTGAATATTAGACATCAAAATGCCTTTTGGTGGCATAGTGTAAAAGGAACCCCAAAGTAGATTGGCATAAATAAACTTTGAAACCTTAAATATTTCCTTGATTTTTTATAATTATTAACATGCAATACATAGTTTTAAGTTAATAAAATAATTACGGTTTTAATGGAAATATATAGATTATTATTTTTGGATGGCAAAAAGCCACGAGGTAAGAAATAAATTAGGGTTTTCATTGTTTGTTTGAGGATTATTTGTGATTTGTAATGATCATGTGACGTTGGCCTCACCATTGGAATAATGAGGTTTTTTTTGGTCTATCACTTTGTAATCAAGACTAAAATTTAATTGGGATAATGAAAAATGTGAGCATTTATGAACAAAAGTTGGATAATGGCAAACTTAGAGAGGAAAATGAGAGTTTTTTGGACATACAGGTCATGCATGGTTTGGGAGAAAAGAATAAAAAGAGTAAGTGGGGAAAGAAGAGGGGATCACAATATAAAATAGTATAAGGGAGCTTGACATCTTTAAAGGGTTCGTAATATAGTAGTGGAATGGAAAAATTTGTCATAACCATGTCAGTTTGTTATTTTCTTTGATAGATGAGAAAAAAAGACAAATAAAATGTGTTTATTTTTGGGTTTTGTTGTGTTCACTAGAAATGTGTGACAAGGGATTTTTTTGAGATCAACATACCCCATTTCTAAAAAATGGGGACCCATGTGTCAAATTGTGCAAATTTGTACCTTGAAATTGAAGACTCACTTGATCAGAGTGTCATTAGCATAATTGCACATTATTTTTATTTGAAGATCATCCACACTTGGTTTGGTTAGAATATTTGTTCATGGTTCTGGTGTGCCTTTATCTAAAGTGCTAACATTGGATTTTTATGTTTCAGGTTGCAGGTTCAATAAGGTTTACTTGGAATGAACAATGCTTGGGTTTCATGATTTTAATGTTAACTTGATTTTTTACTAATCTTTGGTTTGTTAGATTTGTATTTGAATAGCTAAACCCTTAATCTAAGTTTAATGTAAGTACTTGATTTGAATCTAGTGGAAGTTTTTTTTTATGTAGGAACATTTTAAATAATGATATGGAATTAGTTTATTTTTATTTCCTAAGGTTTAGTCATATTTTCCAACATAATCAAAGCTTAGTCTAACATCCATGATTAGTCCCTTTTATGTCTCGAGCCCCCCTTTCGGACCTTTCTATTATTCATGTGGTCTAATCTAAATGCAAAGTCCTTTTGTTATGTTTCTAATTGTTGGGTTTTATATTTCAGACATGTTTATTCAAACTTTTTCTTTGGAGCTTTATTCCAAATGAATTACCCTTCGGGGTTTATATTTCAGATACTATCCAAGTACTTTCGATCTTTTGTTTAGGAATTATTTTAGGACTTATGCAATTGTTATATGTCAAAAGTTTTCATTCGGACTTATCTATGTCAGGATAATTGTTTCATACATTTTATCTGAAATAATTTCCCTGTGTACTTATTCTATCAGGTATTTTGCCCAAAAGAATTACCTTTCGGCCTCTTTACACTTACCCTTTGGCATATTTTTTTTGGACTTATTATTTTTTGAAATGATCTTTCAAACTTATCTTTTTGCAACATCTTTCCCACAACAATTTTGCCAAAACCTACATTTCGAGCTTTTTAAAAGTACCCTTCGAAAGTCTTGTCAAAGACAACTACCCTACAGACCTATCTTTTGAGTTTTTTGTGAAGGCTTCTTGCCCGAATGAATTATCCTTCAGCCTTTTTCAAATTTCTCTTTACCTTAATATAATTATCCTTTAGACTTTTTGTTTAGGCCAATTATTCTTTGGCCTTTTTGAAAGTACCCTTCGACTTATTTGAAAATAACCTTCGAGATTTTTATGAAGGGCACATACCCTTTAGGTTTTTTGGAATGACCCTTCGAGATTTTAAACATACCCTTCAAGTTTTCTAAAATTTAAACTTTTATCGTCGGATGTTTTATCTGATGCAAAAAACTTGAAACAATGACCCCAAGGGCACATACCCTTCGACCTTTATGAAATTTACCCTTCAAAAGTTTTAAAATGGATATTTTCCCTTCAATAATATCCTTCATATTTTTTAATATGCCCTTTAAGATTTTTGTAAAGGGCACCTTATCTTCAGACATACCCTTTTTGTTTTTTATAAGGACCCTTTTGACTTTTATCATTGGACATTTTATCCGATGCAAAAGGCCCAAAATGACCGAGTCCCTTTGAATTTGAGAGGTCAATTTAATATGTCTTGAATCTTAGCTTAAGAGTTTAAATTAAATTTATATTACTACCGAACCTGACTTAAACATTATGCATCTCTATAGGATCTATGATCCATGTCTTCCCTAATAGAATTGATTGAATGATGCAAGACTGTAAAGTGGCATACACATGATGAAAAACAAACCTATAAATGACAAGTTGTAGGCCAAAAAAATAATTCCAATAATGTGCTTAAAATTTATGATTGTGCACCCATCAAAGATGTTCACACGGATATAAAATGAAGGTTGCATGGATGTCAAATTTAAGATAAAAAATAGTCCTGAGGATGTGCTTAAAATTCATGGTCATATGCTCGTTAAATATGTTCATGTGGACATCAAATGATGGTTGTGTGGATGTCAAATTTAAGATAACAAACAATCCTAAGGACCTGCTTAAAATTGATGGTCGCACATCCGTTAAAGACAATCACATAGACGTCAAATGACAGTTGTATGGATGTCAAATTTAAGATAGCAAAGAGATATAATGGTGCAAAATTGATGTGTAATTTTCAACATAACTCAAAATAAAGATGATAATGACACATGTCATAACCACGTGAAACATAGCTGAGACAACCAATGGTGTTCAAATCCCATGATCGAGATCAATGGCTTGTACTAGTCTGTGCAAGGCTAATTTGATGGTGCGAGATGAAGGGATGCACTTAACCAATGTATGACATGAATTAGTGTAATATCAAATCTTATCACACATTAGGCAAATATTTAAGGAATGTGAGATATAATATAAATAATAATTAATTTCACTTTAAAGATTTACCCCTGTAAGCAAACAACATTAACGCAAATGCAAAAATAGTAAGAAAATAAAATGAACCTAAGAAATTTTAATTAACTTACCATTGACACAATATAAAAGATTTTCATTTAAATGTACACACCAATAATTCATAAGAACCATTCAAATCTGAAAGTCAGAACAAACAAGTGAAAGAGAAGCCAGGATAATAAAAGACACAAGCAAATTTGGATAAACTTTGCAGAACTCTTTGATTATATTAATTTCTCAAAAGTTACAATTAGTTTTGGTCCAAAAACTTCCCCTCTTACAATTGGCAATACCTCCTTTATATAGACCATTCATGAGATATGCCGGCCATTCATTCTCAACATGCAACTGGATAAGTATTAGGGACCACTGTTCTTTTTACAATGTTCTAGATACTCCCTAATAGACTAACCCACAAGAAATGTGATTTACAAATGCACATGCCTTTATAAAAGAATATTATATTGAAAAATAAACAATGTTAAGATACAAAAAAAATATTCCTAAGTCAACTAATCTAACTTTGAGAACCTTTTGTTGCAGTTTTGTCTCTCCAGTAGGATCTTCATTCTGTAATGTTGCTCCTCAATTAGCTCAAGGTTGATAATTGCTTTCATGAAGAGCTCCTTCATTTGATTTGCTAAGCTCTTGTGGTCTTTATTTTCCATTTTTAATACCTTTTTGATGTTTTTGGGTTCACTTTTTTTTTTTGTTGTTAGGATCATGTCCATGACCCTACTTTTGCCCATCCTAAATTTCTCTTGGTTTTTGTTCCTCACCTCTTGCATGACCAGGGTAGATATATGCTTAAAATCCTCATCAATGATGAGGCCTATAGAGTTGAGTGCAATAAACAAGTGTTCCATCCTATTTTGTAGTTTCTTTTCATCCTCAAAGAGACTTTTCAAGTTTCCAGACCATGTGTTCATGCTTTTAATTTTGTCTACAAGTAGTCTCATAAATGTGTTTCAGATGAGTCGGGCTAATGGTTTTGAAACTAATGATTTGATCTTCCATCAAGATGTTTGCCAACTCTTTCATTTTATCTTTTGAATTCTGCCATTGGGCGACTAAGTCAATTGCTATTGTATCTTATTGGGTAAACCTCCTTATCTTTCCTAGAAACACCTTTGTGAGCTGCCATGGCTAGAAATTCTATTAAATTGCTCACTAGTGGACTATAAATCAACTTTTGGGTTGACTTATCTTGCATAAATGATAATTTAATCTTCCTTGGCTCAATTATAATGCTCATTAGGTCTAATTAGGGTTCTCATGCTTGCTAGGGTTTTTTTGAAGGTTTCCTCAGGGCTCTAATGGTAACAACTATCTGAACTTGCACAAGCTTCATGACTTAGATCCCAATTGGATTACGTACATATGCCCTTACATTTCTTGGGTCTACAAGATATTTCACTTAGTATATTATACTGGCATGGCTCCAATGTGGCATCCATATGGTATTTTGTTCATTAATATTTTAAAAAAATGATCATTTCCCTTTAAAATACTTATTTCATTTCACATCATTCGAATATCCCTACATAGATCACCATATACCATTGATCTAGATCTGAAGGATCACATGCCATTGGCTATATTGAAATATTTTTTACAGTTGTGGAACTTATCACTGCCATATTCATCCCATTTTTTTTGAAAAGTCCACATTGATCTCGCATCGTTAGATCTTGTTTGGGTGAGAAAATATACACCATCAGATCATGATCTAAGGGGTGGAACACTATTGGTTGGTATCTATGCTTAGTCCTGAGGTTTTGCCATTTGGAAATGCCATGGACCTTCTACACCCTATACTCTATCAATTCTGTCGGGTTAATGTGCTTTCACCATGTGGTGGTCTTACATTTGCTCTTAGCTTCATTGAAAAGTCCACATTGATCTCATACCATTGGATCATTTGGGTACAAATCAAGGCACTCTATTTATTTTCTGATAGATGTTCAAGTTTTAATTTGTGGCACACAGTTGTGTCACTTGCCATTTATGCATTTATCTATAGGGTCCCTAACTTTTCAAACATTGATTTTGTACTGTTAGATTTTCCCCATTTGATCAAACACGCGTTGTAGATTATGATGCATGGGATTGAGTGAGATTAGTTGTGTCCCCATCTTGCATCGTTAGATTAACTTTTCCTGAGTAAACAAGAGTCATTGATCCTACTGACAAACACAATGTTTAAGTCAGACTTGGGATTTTTAAAACTAAGGTTTTTACTCATATTTATAAACTCGAATTAAAACCTTTGAATTAGGTCTTTATCTTAAGTTTAGGATATCCTAAATGGGACCCCATAACTAATAACAGACATATCTTAGAGTCTTAAGACTAAAGTTTTTATTGTGTTAACCAATATAATGGAAGCTTTAGGATAAGACTTTTTTAGCTAAGTTTATAACAAAGGGAACATGTGTTAGTTAGACCATGCTAGTAGATAGAAGGGACCAAGGGTCACGGGATATAAAAAGGACCAAGTATGAATTTTTAGACTAAGGTATGGTCATGTTAATAAACATGACTAAACCTTGGTATAAAAATTAAACTAAGTCTTGAGTAAAATTAAAGTGTTCCCGTATAAATTTGAATTCATTCAAAGGGTATGAGCTAGGGAAATTAGAATTAAGGTTTTAAGCTGATCAGACATGAATTCAACTTGATTTTTAATAGACTAAAGGTTAGTAAAAGATCATATTATTATTAAATAATAAAACCTAGACACTACTCATTCCAAATAGACCTTATTAGACTTGCAATTAAAAAACATAGAGATCCAATGTTAGCAAATTTAGACAAGGGCAAACTAGAATCATGTGCAAATGTGATAACCAAACCAGGTGTGGATGATCTTCAAATAAAGACACTATGCAAACATGCTAATGACACTTTGATCAAGTTAATTTTTAATTTTAAAGTATAAAATTTGCATAATTTAACACAAGGGTCCTCATTTTTTAGTAATAGAGGCATGTTGACTTCAATAAATGGTGACTTTTGGGGGAACATAACAATACGTTAGAATTCATAGACTCTAGTTTAGACTAATAATTAAGTTAATTTTTCTATGATTAGTAACCATTATTTATATTAATTAATGGTTGAAATAAGCCTTGCACATGTAGAATTGAGATCAAACATCAGGACATAGCCATGTTATGTGTGTGTTTTGATTCCACTTATTGTTTACCATGGGAATTAGGGAACAACTTCCAGATTTCATGACCTTGATCATTAACACTAACTTATAGCATATTTAAATGTTCATTAATAACTATGCTTTATAATATTAAGGCTTTGGCATTGATCTACTACCAGCTAGACATCCATAACCTCAACAAAAATACCTTTGGCTCTACTCAGGGCCTTGCTCCACTGCCAACCAGGCATCCATAGCCTTGGTGGAGATTACTAGAATCACCTCTACTTATAAAGCCTTTGAATTTTTATAATAAACTCTTATTTTTTAATTTTTTAGGTCATTTTGGATTTCTAACAAAGGTTGGAGACTAGATTAGCTAGGTTTTGTGATTTGGCCAAATGTTTAATCTTCAGAAAAATCATCTTTGGTTGTAAACCTTATCCCAAGCAATTAATGTTTTTTGAGTGCATGTATGATTGTATCTAAATAATCTAATCTTTCACCCTATATGTGTAATCCTTCTTAGGATCAAGCTTAGATCAAAATAAGGCTTAAAATAGCAAGGAAAAATTAACCTATCGATTAGTCTTTTTTAGTTTCTCCAAACTATAACATCAAGCTCACATTTCAATAATACATGATCGACTAATGTTGAGAAGTCATACTTGCATTCGTAAACTATGAATTTCTTGAGAAATTAGGTGAAATTTGAGCTAAGGGATATCCATAAAGACTTATTTAGAAGTGAGGAACAAAGCACAAAAATCAAACACACCAAACAAACAAACAAGCAAATAAATATTTACAAACACTACCTACAAATAGGTGCAAGAAGGAAAGAAACATGAAATAAACTAATCTAAGCCTTACACTAACTTCATAAGGAATTTACCTCTAGGATCAAATGGAAATTTATTTAGCCTACCATAAAACCTTGAAGTGTGATTGCTTCCATTCAATGGCCTCTTCTTGTGGATAGGAGCACTTGTATGCTTATGTATTTTATATGATGCAACTTGAATTCCCACCTCCATTATCAAATGTGTGGATTGAAGATATGGATCCAAGATCTAATCATATTCTTCCCAAATTATTATTTCTTGTATTAGGAAATCTAGCTCTGATTCATTCAAAGACTGATCATAATCTATATCATTCTCCTTCTATGGTTGTATTGTAAACTCAGTTGGTATGATTGGATGTATGTATGCATTAGGATTTAGCTCATCTTACTTTGGGATCTCCATAATATCATTTCCTTCTTGAATAAAAACTACACCATTAACTTTTATAACACATTCCTCAATCTCCACATGAAGTGGGGATGGACTATCAATCTTTGCACAAAAACTTTCCAAGTCATCCCAAAAGGTATCTTCATCATGATCAACAGAAAGGATATGAGATTCATTTAGAATATTATCATTTGAAACATGTTGATCATAATTTATTACCTTTTGGTGGAGTCATATGAAAGTTCTTAATTTGTTGCATTTACTTCATCTTCATTTTCTTTGCCTGTAAGTATTTTCAGGACAACTTTAGGAGATCCATTCATCTCAGCTACCACTCCTTCTATTGCTTCAGAAATGATAGGGTCTTCCTTCATTATTGGTGTAGTATATCCCTTTGAAGTATCTTCAAATTCGTCTTCATATTGAAATGGAAAATCACAAATCTATACCATAAGATTTGTTTCAGATGATGTAGATGTCTCAAAAGAACTAGATGACCATGAAACATTATTATGAACCCTACAATAATTAGCCAAAGGCACCTCACAAGTGTTTATGTCAGGCATGTTCATAATTTTATATGGCTCATTTTTATAGTTGTCATTGTTATTTTGAAACATAGATGTGGGTTTATTGAATCCCTGAACAGAATAATATCTATTAGAACCTTCCCCATTATTACCTAATTGATTTTGTGTCTCAAGAAAATTAATGCTTAATTTTTAGACCATTTTTAAATGGAGTCATTTTCACTCTAAGGTGCCTTTGAATTATGAACTTGAGGACTAATACCAATTGTTTCCACCATAGTTCATTGATCTTGTGGATGAGATCCACTTGTAATGTTATTCAAGAATCTTAGGTTTTAACCAGGATGAGGATGACTCAAAGGTAATTGGTTTAAAAATGGAGTTTGATTTAAAGTAAGCATGCTCTAATTAACATCAGGTATGACATTCAACATGGGAAAAATAAGATTGATATATGGAATGACATATGCCATTTAAACTTAGGGTTGCATTTGGTCATTAATTACCACAACTTCAGCATAGGATAAAGCTAATGTATTGATTATTCTAACAAATCTTTTCAAAAACATAGAAGTTAATGGATTTAAAGCATATTTATGAAAATCTAAAGCTTAAGCCTCAATAGGTCTATAAGGAGTTATAGTTCAATTCAACATCTTTCAAAATCTAATATTAAAAGATCTAATGATTCTATTTGAATCCTTTTTATAGTGATGAATTTTTGATAAAGGACATATGGACTTATGATATTTCCAAATGGATCAACATAATTGTTGGTTGAATATTTTGTCTATCAATGTAATGGTAAACAAAATAGGTCTTATTAGCCAAAGTAAGAAGATTATTCATCCTAATGTGTAAGTTTATCACATCAGAAGGAGACTGCTCTCTCCTCTCATCAAGGGGAGGTTCCTTGTGGATATGCTATGTATATGTATAAACAGAAAATAATACTCAAGGGTAGGAAAAATCATTCATCTCTCTTTCTTCAGAGTCGATGTATACAAAACAAAGGAAAAACTCAAGAGAATGATAGACAACACTCCTCTTCTTTCAGAAGAATTGTTCAACCAGCCACAAGAATACTCTTAGAAATAAAAGCAGAATGTAACTAAAAGTATGGTAACTAGCAAATCAAGACACAGCACAAAGTCTGCACCTGAAATACTCAAGAGTGATATACAAAGGGCAATGAAAGCTCAAAGTCTTCTCAAAGTCCTTTACAAAATAATATAAATAAAACACACTGAATGCAGCTTATGGGAGCACAAAGTCTCTTCACAATTGATTCTTCAGGACACCTTCCTGACTAATTTTACTAATCCTGCTTATAAAATTAATGAAACAGAAAAGATATCACAGCACAAAGTCTAAAAAAATCCCTTGCTTTCATTAATAGAATATGATCAATAGACTGAGCACAAAGTCTCAATGATGCCTCTCAATTTGGGCATAGTTTCATTCAGATTGTCAAAAAAAGATCGATTTACAATGAAAGAAAGTCCCTTATATAGCCACTTCAAGGAATCGAGAACAGTAATACATCATGATGCATTGGGAACTGTTAGAAAGACAAGCTGGAACTTTGGGGCATTTTACCCATTTGATCTTCTCAATGTAGATAAACAAGCTGTGCAATTGAAAGATTACAACTTTCAATGTCCACCTGGCGGTTTGATCTTGTCTTCATTGTTCCTTCTTTCCAGATTAATTGAATTGGGCCCTGGATTCATCCATTGCTCTGTCTTTCCTCGCTTTCAGCTGGTTTTGGTCTTGAATTTTGGGAATGCATTTGGGTCTATAAATTCAAAGGATCAATGGCTATTTCATTGTCTTTAAAATTGACGTTTACATGCCCATCAATGTGATCTCAATGGCTAGTTCACTATCTTGAATTTGATGTCTTTGAGGGTGTCACCCCTTGGTCTTCTTTTAGATTTCAACTTTACCCTTTCAGGCCTTAAGAAGTGATCCTTGAATGGGTCGAAAAGGTCCTTTTACTTTGGCCACCGAGAGTCTCCCGCAAGGGCACCTACCCTTCAGGGCCCTTTGGCGGCCCTTTGCCTTGGCAGTCCCCATGGGCAAATCCCTGGGCTATCTCCTACGGGTAATTCCTGCAGACAAATATTTCCCTGGGCTTTCTCCCATGAACGTTCCCTGTGGACATTTTCCCTGGGTGTTTTCTCCCACGGGTAATTTTCGTGGACATTTGTCCCGTGGAAAATTCTCGCGGACAATTTGTCCTGTAGAAAATTCGTTTCGTGAAGTCTTTGACTAGTCTTCAGACTTTGACTGCATTTGCTTAGAATTATTTTAGACTTTTTGTTCGAAGGAATTCCTTCAGACAAAAGTCTGGGGAAAATTCCTTAGCCAATTTTAAATGTGCCTTAAACATTATGAAAGAATTACCTTTCAGGCTTGTTTGAAAATGACCCTTCGAAAGGGTGCTTTTATGGATTAAGTATCCTCTGCAAGGGCACTTGTCCTTCAAGAAGTCTCTTTTTTTTGTATTGAACTGTCCCTTTGAACATTGACATTGAACCAATCGGTTGAACCAAAAATGGTTCAAGTTGATAGTTCAATGAATGGAACAAGCCAATGAACTAAACATTGAACCAAACATAATGAACTTGCCTTTGAACCAATATGAACTTTGACGTTGAACCAAAATATTGAACCAATCTGTTGAACTAGTTCAATGGTTCAATGAAGCGTGCCAGCCCCTTTGAACCAAAGGCCGATGAACCGTCCAATGAGCCAAGTGGTTGAACCAAGTGAATGAACCTGCTATTGAACCTATTCATTGAACCAAGATGTTGAACCAAGTTTTGGTTCAACGGTTCAAATAAAACTTTGAAAAATGTCTTTGATCCTGCTGTTGAACCTGTAGACGTTGAACCAAAGGATGAACTGAAAGAATGAACCAACTGAATGAAATAAAGTGTTAAACCACTTGGTTAAACCGATCCATTGAATTTTTCCTTTGGTTGAACCCATCATTGAACTTTGAACTCGTTGAACCTTTGAACCAAAGTGATTCAATGGTTCAACAGTTCAAGCCGCCTTGATTTGGCCAAGTGTCCTTGAAGCTGATGAACTAATTGAAGTGATTGAACTTTGAACCTTGATGAAGTGCTTAACTCTTGCCAAAGACATTGAACTTGTTGAACTTTAAACCCATTGAACCTTTGAACCAAAGTGGTTCAATGGTTCAACGGTTCAATAGTTCAAGTCTCTTTTTGCACTCAGATGTTTGCCGATGAAGATTTTTGATTGAACTAAAACTCTGAATTAATTTTGGAAAATGACCAAGCGTTGAAAACCAATTCTTTTAACTGAAACAGCCTATAGAAATCTTTGAACCTGTATAAATGAACCTGTCTATAGAAACTGAAGATACAAAGTCCGTAGAAATCAACATGTAAAATCCATTGAACTTGACTTGCAAAGTCTATAGATTTTTTGAGAAGCTTTGAAAATGAGGAATCTGAACGTCTAAGAATTTTTTTAAAAATGAAAGATACAATTTTGGTCTATAGGACCAAATTAGTTCAAATGTTGTCCCAAAAATGACTGTTACTTTTGGGGGACAATAGCTAGCTCCAGTTGGGGAACTTCTGTCAATTGCAAAATGAATTGAAAGGAGTAGAATCTAGAATCTCCATTATCTTCAAGGGTATCATTGGGCTTCAGAGTCATGCTACCTAGAAATGAAAGGCATCAAAAAAGAAAACAAACAAAATGAAATAGAATTAAAACTGTACAAATATACATATATACAAAGTAATGATCTGATACTTCAAGATTGAAGTGTTTCATATGCTGCCCATTGTGAGGCAAAGAAAAGAGCGTGCCATCTTGGTATTTTAATAGAAAGCTATTTTCACCCATGTGCTGATGAATTATGAATGGGCCTCTCTAAAGGGAGTCAAACTTTCCATGCATCCCCTTTGGTTCTCTTCTTTTGTCCCACAACAAGACTTGATCCCCAATCTGAAAATCATGATTTTTGGCCTTTTGATCAAAGAGTTTCTTTACCAGGCTTTGATGAGCAGCAATTTTGTCCACCACCATGGTTCTCTGTTCCTCCAGCTGAGTCAAGTACATGATTCTTTTGTCAAGAGAACTATCATATGTCTGATCTTCAATGGCCTTCACCAATTTCAAGGCTGGTAACTCTAAAGTGATTGGTATCTCAACATTAATACCGTAAAGAAGTTGAAAAGGGGACATACCAATTGCCCTTTTTGGCATGATCCTGTCTACCCATAGAGCATCAACCAATGCTTTGTGCCATGTCCTTTGATTATCATCTGCTAGCTTTTTTGATAATAGTTACCAAATTCTTATTGCTAGACTCAACTTGTCCATTCCCTTGTGGAAAATAATCAGAAGAATGAGAGAGCGTAATTCCATAATGAAAATAGAATTGCATAATTTTTTGAGAGGTGAAACAAGTTGCATTATCAGTAACAATTTTGAGTGGAACTCCAAACCTGGAAATGATATTTTCTTTGAGGAAGTTGCATACAAATTTTGAAGTAGCATGCTTAGTTGGGATTGCTTCTACCCACTTGGTGAAATAATAAGTTGTTGTAAGGACATAATCATGTTCAACACTTGAAGATGGGTTTATTGTCCCAATAAAATCAAGTCCCCATTGCTAGAAAGGTTCCTCTATGATTATTGGCTTGAGAGGCAGAGCAACCAACTTGGGTCTTCCAACAAATTGTTGGCAAAGTTCACATTTCCTCACCCACTTATGTGCATCTTGAAAAAGAGTTGGCTAGTAATACTTGGCTCACAGAATTTTGTGAGCAGTCATAGGGGTAGAAAAATGTCCTCCACAGGCTAGATTGTGGAAAGATTTTAAGAGCTGGGTCTGTTATTCTTTATCTACACAGTGAAGAAAAACTCCATCTATGCTTCTCTTGTACAGGCCATTGTCCCAAAGGACAAAATTGGCAGCTTTTAACCTGATAGTCCTCCTTTATTTGTAAGACAAATGAGTAGGACATTCACCATAAGTCAAAAAATAGGCAACATTTGAGTACCATTCATTGGTAGTGAAGACAAAGAGGACTGTTGGCGCATCTTCCACTTCAGCTTCTTCACACTGTGTATCTTTTAGCTTATTATCAGCCATTAATTGACAAAGGCCTTTACCTCTGACCAGCTTTGTCGACTTGATATCTAGATCAAATTCTTGGATCCTTGCAATCCAATTACCTCTCTTTGTGCCAAACTCCTGTTGAGTTAATATAGACTTGACTGTATTGTCAGGAACTAAGGCAGTAGTATGTGAATTCAGAATATAGAAGCGAAAGTGTTTGACTGCTTTTACCAAGGCATAGGCATGCTTCTCTATATTTGAATACTTCATTTCATGGGTTTTGAGAGGGAAACTCATGAAAGATATAGGGGATCTCATACCTTCTTTGTCTTGTTGGACAAGAATCACTGAAAGAGTATGCTCAGACGCATAGCTGTAAATGATGAAATCCTTGTGGTAATCTAGACAAACCAAGGTAGGGGCATGAGCAATGGCGACCTTGATATCTTGAAATGCTAATTTACCTTCTTTATTCTAGCTGAAGGTGGTTTTCCCTTTCATCATGTTCACAATGTGTCTTGTCTTCTCAGCAAATTCAGGAATAAATCTCTGTAAGAAATTCATTTTTTTGAAGAAAGAGTGAACATCATTTTTACTTGTAGGCAAATTCAGCTCTTGAATAGACTTGACTCTATCTGAGTCAATATTTATGCCTCTTTGGACAAAATGTGTCCAAGGAGTTTCCCCTCTGTCACTCCAAAAATAAACTTCTTAGGATTCAAGGAAATACCATTCTATCGGCAGTGCTCCAGCACTTGTTGCAAGTGGCGTACATGATCAGATCGATGCTTTGAAAATACAGTTAAGTCATCAAGATATACCACTATGAATTTGCCAATCTCATCTTTGAAAGCCATGTCCATAGCTCTCTGAAAGGTAGCACTAGCATTTATTAATCCAAAAGGCATTCTTTTATATGCAAATGTACCCCAAGGCGTGATGAATGCAGTCTTGTGTTGGTTAGCTTCAGCAACTTCAACTTGATTATAACCTGAGAAGCCATCTAGCATTGATAACATTTCTGATCCTGTTACTATTTGAAGCACTTGGTCCATGATTGGCAAAGGGTAATTGTCTTTCAGAGATGATTGATTCAGATTCCAGAAATCTACACAAATGCAGATTTTTCCATTTTTCTTCCTTACAGGTACAATGTTCGCAATCCATGTAGAATGATGGATTGGGAAGATAATTCTAGCATTTAACATTTTCTGTATCTCAAACATAATAGTACCTAAAATTTTTAGATTGTATTGTCTAAATTTCTGCTTGTAAGGCTTTGAATCGGCCTTGAGAGGAATATGATGATGAATTTCATTAGGTCTGAGACTTTAGGTCTTCATATGAATATGCCAAGACATCAATGTATTGACGAAGCAAAGAATTGAATTTGAATCTTTCTTCAGGTGTGCAGCACTTACCAATGTTGACCATCTTGGGATTTTCTTTGTTGGTTAGATTCACTTGGTCAAATCTCTGAGAGAAATTCAAATCTGTCTGCTGTTATTTGATGAATCTATCATGCTTATCAAACAATTTCTCAAGAGAAACCAGGCCTTTAGAAATTTTATTTCCTTTCAGCTGTAGGAACTCTTCATTTACATCTGAACTGGATTCAGAAAAAGATTTAGACTTTTGAGATTCGCTGCCTTTAAAATACAGTTGTTCAAAATTGTCTTTTTGTTCCAAGAAAGCAATGATCTAATGATCATCATTGAATATTTGCCAATGATCAACATTGTCAGGAACACTTGGTCTATAGACCAGCTCAATGGTATATTTGTCTTCTTTAAAATTAGAATGAGGAATTAAAAGAGTTCTTGAAATAACAAGTGCATCAGCTCTGTCATTGGACTCTTTGGGAATGGTAGAAATGTTGAAAGTGTCAAAGCTTTCAATTTGGTCCCAAACCAGGTTACGATAGTGGCATAACCTCTCATTCTTGGTCTGATATAAATTTCTCACTTGACAGACCACTAATTCAGCGTCCCCTTTAGCATGAAGAAACTTGGTGCCTCTTTCTTGAGCAGCCTTCATGCCCAACAATAATGATTCATATTCAGATGTATGATTTTTGTTGCTAAATTGTAATTTATAGGATGAAGGAAACATATCTCCTTGAGGAGATATCAAGATAATCCCAACTCCTAAACGAGTAGAGGAACAACTATCATTAAATTCTAGAGTCCAAATTTCATCAGACAATGACTTTACTTCAGACTTTCTCTCATCAGAGATGGAGGGCCCTTCTTCATCTGTATATAAAAAGTAGTTACCCATACCTGTGGATTCAAAAAGGATTTGAGCTTTAGGAGCTGACGTCTTGGTAACTACATACTTTTCTTTCTTTTCAGGAAGTAATCTTTTCATCATGCCTTGGACAGGGATCCTTGCCTCAGATAGGTCCATGTTTAGTTCTCCTCCCACGTCCTTGTAGAAATTTCATCCAAGCAAAATGCCATAAGATGCTAGGACGTCAACCACTAATACAGTCATTTTAACTAGTTGTTTGCATGTAAAGACTAATTTTAGTCTTGGAGCTATATTTCTAATTATTGTAATTAGAAGTCTAATTATTGTTTGCATGGGATCTGTATAATAGACTCATGGGGCTGTATTGTAATTAAGGACAAGGAAGAGATCCTTCCGATTGTAAGATCTAGGTTTGCAGGTGTGCAAAACCAGGTTGATCTGTAGGTGTTGCAAAATTAGGTTAGATCTACATGGTAAGTAAGATCATTTGATTTGCAGGTTGTTGCAAGTTCAAGGGAGATCTACTTGGAGTACTTTGAGTACTTGTGTACTGGCAGTATTGTTACTGACTGGTGGAGGTGAACAACAACTCTGTGTTTGAGTTGTTTGTTGTGACTGTAATTGAGAGAGATAACTCTTGAGGGAGATTATTGTATGCCCTAGATTAGTGGGAGCCCTAGAGGTGTGGGAAGAAGAGTGTGACTTCTTTATTGTATTTTCTTTCTGGATGAGTTGAATACAAGATTATATTGTCTCTCAAATTATGTGTTATTTTTGATTTCTAGTTACATTTTACTTCTAGTTAAATTCCGTGTTTAGTTGCTTATACAAAGTAATCAATTGTGCTCCTAATTCTGACAAAGTGGTATCAGAGCTTTATGTTCTAGATTCCTGACACAGTGGTATCAGAATGGGGTTGCAGGGAGCATGTTTGTGTTTGATTACAAGTCACTCTCAGGGGTTTCTGATTGAGTGGGAGTATAGCAATGGCAGAAGAAAGTACACTAAGAATAGAGAAATTCGAAAGCAAGAATGATCAATTACGAAATGATGGAAAGAAAGCGCAGGTAAAGAAAGATTGTTGGTCGGTAGAAAATCAACATGAAAGAAATGAAGAAGCAAGTGTTGCAGGTATTGTTGCACGGGTTACTCTTGAATGTTCCTTGGATAAAGTAGAATCTTGATTTATAGATTATGTTGGCTCTTTCCATGCAGCCCCAAATAGAGTATTTTTCCATGTTAATGTCCTTGGAGAGTTTGGAAAGATTTATTTAAGGGTTGGTGAGCCTTGTCAAAGTATTGGCAAAGGAGAAGTGCGGCTGAAATTGTAGATGGCCAACACATGGGTGTTGAAGAAGGTCATGCAGGTCCCAGTCTTGAAGATGAGGCTAATTTCTTTAAAAAAATTGTGTGATGAGGGATGCAAAATAACTCTCACAGTGAATGCACTTGAATTAGCATGTGGTAAGAAAGTAGGTATTCTTTATCTATCTACTTGTATTACTAATTTTTCTTCTGTTGCAAAGATGTGGCTCTTTAGGCTTGGTCACATGAGTGAGAAGGGAATGCATGTTCTTAAGAGGAAGTCAAATGTCTTTGACAAACTTAAGAACTGGAAAGCCTTGATTTTCTTGGAGGAGATGATGGATAGAGATCAGCTGAGGGGATTGAATAACTCTGAGCAGGGCAATTTGGACAGGGTTTTGATCCAAAGTGAGCTCACAGGTAAAAATTCATCACTCATAGGGAAACACAGTTATCAATGTCGGTCAGGTGGAACTGATGTCAAATAGGCAGGTACCGATGTCGATCATGTGCAGACCAAATTCAGTGTTGTCAGGCAGGTGGTGACTGACGTCAGTCAGGGAACCGACATCGATGACCAGGTGGACACTGACGTTATTCAGGGAACCAATGTCGGTGATCAGGTGGGATCGACATCGGTCGGGTGCAGACCAGGGTCGACCAAGAAACAGATTTTGGGCAGACAATAAGCTATCAAGGGGTCTCAAATGCCCATGAGGAGGACTGAAACTATAATTAAGCCTCAAATTCATTATTTCCCTTCTTTAGATTACTTGTTGCTCACTGATGGTCAAGAACTAGGAAGTTTTAAAGAAGTAGAGCAGGTAGAATCCAAGAAACAGTGGGAGCATGGCATGAGTGAGGAATTTGATTCCTTGGATGAGAACCAAATCGGAGATTTGGTAGAGTTGTTAGTCGAAGAGAAAGTACTGAAAGATGAATGGATTCCCAGGTCAAAGAAGAGAGAGAATGGACATGTGAGATGGAAGGCCAGGGTATATGGTCTTGAGCAGGCTGTAGGACAATGGAGGTTTAACCATTGTGTTTCCTTTACCAGGTTGGATAATATTAGCTACATTATCCTATTACTATATGTTGTGTGTATGCTTGTTGTAGGGTCACACATGCAAGGAGTTGTTAAACTAAAGGTAAAGTTAGTTCAGAGGTATGTCATGAAGGATCTGGGAGCAGCAAGATTCTTTGGCATGAGTATTCCTAGAGATAGAGAAGATCATAGGTTGATGTTGTCTCAAGATGATTGTGTGAATAAGATAATGGCAAGGTTCAAGATGCGGGATGTAAAACCAGTTAGCACACCTATGGATGGACAGTTCACAGAACAGTGTCCCAATTCACATGATGAGGTTAAGTACATGTGTACTAGACCTGAGTTTGCCCAAGCAGTGGGTGTTATCAGCGAGTTTGGGGTCAATCTGAGAAAGAAGCATTGGAAAGCAGTTCAGTGGATTCTCAAGTATCTGAGAGGGACCAACAGCAGGTTAACATGCTATGTAGGGTCAAGTACTTTGGATGTGGCAGGGGACTTGGATGATAGGCGTAGCACCACAGGATGTGTGGTGGTTGGTCTTCAAGACTGAACTTGAAGAGGGATACAAGCTAGGAAATAAATTAGATGATGTACAGGTATAGGTACAAGTGCAGTCATTTATCTACAAGTGGGAGATTATTAGGTTGTGGAGCTAAAAGCTTCACTGATGCAAATATGGAGGAGGTTGCTGAGTGTCACAGTCACTAGTGTCGGTCAGGCCAACCGACGTCGGTCAGGCCAACCGACGTCGGTCAGGCCAATCGATGTCGGTCAGAGGTGGATAGGAAGGTACCGGCATCGGTCAAAGATCGGCTAATGTTGGTCATCTCTAGATAGACAATGACTGATGTCAGTTGCCTATGTGGTTTCAAAACTATTAGTTGACAAACTATTAGTTTAACGAATCAGTTGTTTGCATGTAAAGACTAATTTTAGTCTTAGAGCTGCATTTCTAATTATTGTAATTAGAAGTCTAATTATTGTATGCATGGGATCTATATAATAGACTCATGGGGCTATATTGTAATTAAGGACAAGGAAGAGATCCTTCCAATTGTAAGATCTAGGTTTGCAGGTGTGCAAAACTAGGTTGATCTGCAGGTGTTGCAAGATCAGTTTAGATCTACATGGTAATTAAGATCATTTGATTTTCAGGTTGTTTCAAGTTCAAGGGAGATCTACTTGGAGTACTTTGAGTACTTGTGTACTGGCAGTATTGTTACTGACTGGTGGAGGTAAACAACTCTGTGTTTGAGTTGTTTGTTGTGACTGTAATTGAGAGAGAGAAATCTTGAGGGAGATTATTGTACGCCCTAGAGGAGTGGGAGCCCTAGAGGTGTGGGAAGAAGAGTGTGACTTCTTTATTGTATTTTCTTTCTGGATGAGTTGAATACAAGATTGTATTGTCTCTCAAATTCTGTGTTGTTTCTGATTTCTAGTTACATTTTACTTTTGGTTAAATTTTGTGTTTAGTTGCTTATACAAAGTAATCAATTATGCTCCTAGTCTTGACAAACATCACCCCTTGGTCTTCTTTTGGCTTTCAAATTTACCCTTTGTAGGCCTTAAGAAGTTATCCTTGAATGGGTCAGAAAGGGCCCTTTACTTTGGCCGCCGAGAGTCCCCTGCAAGGGCACCTGCCCTTCGGGGCCCTTTGGCGGCCCTTTGCCTTGGCAGTCCACGTGGGCAAATCCCCAGGCTTTCTTCTGTGGGTAATTCCTTTGGACAAATATTTCCCTAGGATTTCTCCCATGAATGTTCCCCGTGGACATTTTCCCCAGGTGTTTTCTCCCGCGGCTAATTTTTGCGGACATTTGTCCCGCAGAAAATTCCCATAGACAATTTGTCCCACAAAAAAATCATTCCACGAAGTCTTTGACTGGTCTTCGGACTTTGACTGCATTTTCTTAGAATTATTTCAGACTTTTTGTCTGAAGGAATTCCTTTGGATAAAAGTCCAGGGAAAATTCCTTAGCCAATTTTAAATGTGCCTTAAACATTTTAAAAGAATTACCTTTCAGGCTTGTTTGAAAATGACCCTTCAGAAGGGTGCTTTTATGGATTAAGTATCCTCCGCAAGGGCACTTGTCCTTCAAGAAGTCTTTTTCTTTTGTATTGAACTGTCCCTTTGAACTTTGATGTTGAACCAAAAATGGTTCAAGCTGATAGTTCAATGAATGAAACAAGCCAATGAACTAAACATTGAACCAAACATAATGAACTTGCCTTTGAACCAACAAAAACTTTGATGTTGAACCAAACGATTGAACCAATCTGTTGAACCAGTTCAATAGTTCAATGAAGCGTGCCGAGCCCCTTTGAACCAAAGGCCAATGAACCGTCCAATGAGCCAAGTGGTTGAACCAAGTGAATGAACCTGCTGTTGAACCTATTTGTTGAACCTGTTCGTTAAACCAAGATGTTGAACCAAGTTTTGGTTTAACGGTTCAAATAAAGCATTGAAAAATGTCTTTGAACCTGCTGTTGAACATGTAGATGTTGAACCAAAGGATGAACTGAAAGAATGAACCAACTAAATGAAATAAAGAGTTGAACCACTTGGTTAAATTGATCCATTGAATTGTTCCTTTGGTTGAACCTGTCATTGAACTTTGAACCCATTGAACCTTTAAACCAAAGTGGTTCAATGGTTCAATGGTTCAAGCCGCCTTGATTTGGCCAAGTGTTTTTGAAGCTGATGAACTAATTGAAGCGACTAAACTTTGAACCTTGATGAAGTGCTTAACTCTTGCCAAAGACATTGAACTTGTTGAATGTTGAACCCATTGAACCTTTGAACCAAAGTGGTTCAATGGTTCAAAGGTTCAATATTTCAAGTCTCTTTTTGCACTCAGATGTTTGCCGATGAATATTTTTGATTAAACTAAAACTCTGAATTAATTCTAGAAAATGACAAAGCATTGAAAACCAATTCTTTTGACTGAAATAGCCTGTAGAAACATTTGAACCTGTATAAATGAACCTATCTGTAGAAACTGAAGATACAAAGTCTGTAGAAATCAACATGGAAAATCCATTGAACTTGACTTGCAAAGTCTGTAGATTTTTTGAGAAGCTTTGAAAATGAGTAATCTAAATGTCTAAGAATTTTTTTTGAAAATGTAAGATACAATTTTTGTATGTAGGACCAAAATAGTTCAAATGTTGTCCCAAAAATGACTGTTACTTTTGGGGGACAACAATAATAATTATTGAAATCATTCTAGCTAACAGTGAAATCTTTAGAGAGGTTAAGAAACCAAACATATGCCTCATCTCTAAGAGTAAAAGGAAAAAATATATAGGAAACATCTTCATGAACAACATTAAACAATCCTAAGGCAACTTTAAATCACTTGATGTGTTCTTTAGCAGTCATGACACCAGTAGGACTAAAAGAAGGCAAATACTTTTCAAGATTTTGAGGCAATTCATGTACCTGACTAGGCACATTAATAGAACATCTACCTAACCAAGCCATGAAGATCTTACTCATGGTTATTCTAACTTCAAATAATATTCACAATACAACATAGAAACCAAATCTTTACAAAGATAAATGGATCTTTAAATATTTACGAAAAAATTCATATAAATTTTCAAAGAATAACGATCTTTGGATAAAAAAATCTCAAAGACTAGTTTAAAACCATTAATATCAATGATATTTACACAAATATGCTAAAATAAACACAAATATGCAAAGAATACATCAATCTTTGAACACAATTCACTAAAATTAGAAAAAATATTACAAACTCACAAAGATCTAACTAGGCCCTCCTTCTGGCACTAGCGAAGCCCCTCTTATTGATGCTTGAATATGTATCATAGGTGCCTAGAGTGTTCAAGAACACTTTTCATTTTATAATTCTAAGAATACAACACATGAGTTGTAGGTTGTGATAATCTTGTTATCTGTTGATCGAATAGAGGCACAACAAGTGGATTGTTTCACAATATTTATAATATTTGGTGGTTGGGAGCCACCATGGCCAAATATTTAATCTATGCAAAATATGAAGTATGCTATGCTAATAATGGTGAATTATGATCAAGAACTAATCTAAAGACTAATTTAAGATGGATATTTACAATAAAAATTAAGATAAAGTGATCTAGTTAAAAAATGAGCAAAAGGAAAGGTAAGACAGAGCAGAGATGTCGCTGATCTTCATTCCAAACATCATGACAAAGTTCAGATATCATCCAGGTATGCAATTAACCATTGTATGACATGAAGTAGCATAAACTCAAATCCTATCACACATTAGGGAAACATCTAAGGAATGTGAGAAATAATGCAAATACGAACCAAGTTCATTTTAAATATTTACCCCTACAAACAAACAACATTAGCCCAAATGCAAGAAGAGTAAGAAAATGAAATGAACATAACAACTTTCAATTAACTTAGAATTGACACAAGTTAACAACCCTGCATTCAAATGTACACACCAAGAGTTCATAAAAACCATTCAAATTTAGAAGTCAGAATAAACAAGTGAGAGAGAAGCTAGGATAACAAAAGACATAAGTAAATTTGGATAAACTTTGTATAACTCTTTGCTTATATTAATTGTTTAAAATTTAAAATTTATTTTGGCTAAAAAACTCCCCCCCTTACAATTGGTAATACCTTATTTATATAGATAATTCATGAGATATGATGGTCATTCCTTCTCAACATGTAATTGGACAAGTGTCAGGGATATCTGATCCTTTTACAATGTTCTAGATACTCCCTAATGGACTGACCCATATGCAATGTGCTTTATAAGATGTACATGTATTTACAAAAGAATATTCTATTTAAAAATATATAATGTTAAGCTATAAAAAGAATATTCTTAAGTCAACTAATCTAATTTTGAGAACATTTTGTTGCAGTTTTGTCTCTCTAGTAG
Source organism: Torreya grandis (assembly GCA_037957365.1). Lineage (NCBI taxonomy): Eukaryota > Viridiplantae > Streptophyta > Pinopsida > Cupressales > Taxaceae > Torreya > Torreya grandis. Next base: position 364,149 of record JARHVA010000237.1, read on the forward strand.
GGTCTTCATTCTGTAATGCTGCTCCTCAATTAGATCAAGGTCAAAAATTGGTTTCATGAAGAGCTCTTTCTTTTGACCTGCTAAGCTCTTGTGGTCTTTATTTACCCTTCTTAATGCCTTTTTGATGTTTTTGGCTTCACTAATTTTTTCTTCTGTTATTAGGATCATGTCCATGACCTTACTGTTGTCCATCCTAAATTTCCCTTGGTTCTTGCTCCTCACTTCTTGCGTGACTAGGGTAGCTCTGTGCTTAAACTCCTCATCAATGATGAGTCCTATGGAGCTGAGTGTAGTAAGCAAGTATTTCATCCTATTTTTTAGTCTCTTGTCATCCTCAAGGAGACTTTTCAAGTTCCCAGTCCATGTGTTCAGACTTTTGATTTTGTCTACAACTATTCCCATAACTATGTTTCAGATGAGCCAGGGTAATGGTTTTGAAACCAAGGATTTGATCTTCCATTAAGATATTGGTCAACTCTCTCATTTTATCCTTTGAATTTTACCATTGGGTTATTAGGCCCTTTACTTCTATATCCTATTGGGTAAAGCTCCACATCTTTCCTAAGAATGCTTTTATGAACTGCCATGATTGAAAATTTTATTAAATTACTCATTAGTGGACTATAATTCAGCTTCTAGGTAGAATTCTCTTTCATAGATGATAATTACATCTTCCTTGGCTCAATTATAATGCTCAAAAGGTATAATTAGGGTTCTCATGCTTGCTAAGGTTTTTTCAAAGGTTTTCTTAGAGCTTTAAGGGTGGCAACTATCTAAACTTGCACAAGCTTCATGACTTAGATCCCAATTGGACTATGTACATATGCCCTTGCATTTATCGGGTTTGTAAGATCTTCCACTTGGCATATTATACTGATGTGGATTCAATGTGGCATCCATGTGCCATTTCATTCGTTAATATTTTTTTAAAAATGACTGTTGCCCTTTAAAAATCCTTCTTTCATTTCACATCATCTGATTATCCTTACACAGATCACCATAGATCATTGATCTAGATCTGAAGGATCACATGCCATTGGCTATCTTGAAATATTCTTATGGTTATGACACTTGTCACCATCATGTTCATCTTAGCTTTGTTGAAAATTCCACATTGATCTCGTATCATCAGATCTTATTTGAGAAAAAAAACATGCTCTATCAAATCATGATCTAAGGGGTGGAATGCCATTGACTGGTATCTATAGTTGGCCTCAAGGTTGTGCCACTTGGAAATCCCACGTGCCTTTTTCACTCTATACTCTATCATTTTTGTCGGGTTAATGTGCTTTCACCACGTGGGGGTCTTGTATTTGCTCGTAGCTTCTTTGAAAAGTCCACAACAATCTCGTACCATTAGATCATTTGGGTATGAATCAATGCACTTTGTTAATTTCTGACAGGTGCCCAAGATTTAATTTGTGGTATGTAGTTGTGCCACTTGTCATTATTGCATTTATCTATAGGGTCCTTGAATTTTCAAACATTGATTTTGCACTGTCAGATTTTCCCCATCTTATCAAACACGTGCCATAGATTGTGATACATAGGGTTGAGTGAGATTGGTTGTGACCCCATCTCGCATTGTTATATTAACTTCACTTGAGTAAACACGGGTCGTTGATCTTGTGGATAAACACAATGTTTAAGTTATGCTTGGGATTTTTAAGACTAAGGTTTTGACTCATAGTTATAAACTTGAATTAAAACCTTCGAATTAGGTCTTTATCCTAAGTTTAGGATATAATAAATGGGACACCACAAATAATAAAATACACAACTTAAAGTCTTAAGACTAAATTTTTTATTGTGTTAATAAATACAATGGAAGATTTAGGATAATACGTTTTAAGTTAAGTGTATAACAAAGGGATCATGCATTAGTTAGACCATGCTAATAGATAGAAGGGACTAAGGGTCTCGGGATATAAAAGGGACCAAGTATGAATTTTTAGACTAGAGTTTTATCATGTTAATAAACATGACTAAACCTTAGTATAAAAATTAAACTAAGTCTTGATCAAAATTAAAGTGTTCTTGTATAAATTTGAATTCAATTAAAAGGGCATGAGCTAGGAAAATTGGAATTAGGGTTTTAGGCTGATTAGACATGAATTCAACTTGATTTTCAACATACCAAAGGGTAGTAAAAGATCAAATTATTATTAAATCATAAAACCCATACACTAATCATTCTAAATGGACCTCATTAGACCTACAACTATAAAATATAGAGATCCAATGTTAGCAAATTTAGACAAGGGCAAACCAGAATCATGTATAAATGTGATAACCAAACTAGGTGTGGATGATCTTCAAATAAAGACACTGTGCAAACATGCTAGTGACCCTCTAATCAAGTGAATTTTTAACTTTAAGGTACAAACTTTATACAATTTAACACAAGGGTCCCCATTTTTTAAGAATGGGGGTATGTTGACCTCAACATTATGTTGTCACTGAAACTAACAAAGGGATACAATCAAGACACATTATCTCTATTATGTCCACCCCTATCTCACTTTACTACCCTGTTAAGATTATCATCCTATATTTGTCATTTTGGATTGTTATGAGGTGGGTTTAGAAAAAGTGTGGTCTCTTATGATATGATCTGACGTCTATGTCTATTCATATTTTCTTTGAAGTCTCTCTATCTAAAGGTGGAAGTTCCATGCCCATCCTACAATTTTTAGAATGGATGAGGCATTGGGTGTTGTACATTTGATATTGCCCTTATCTACACCTTGTTATAAACCTATGCCATATAATTTTTGAAGAATGCCATAGTTTCTACGCTTCTATCTACTACACAACATATCTCAAATATGTCTTATGCTTCACATATCAGGGCCTCAACATCATCAACTCTAGTAGTATACAAGATATATTCATAAAGTGAAAAGCATCTAGTTAAAAATTTCAAAAAATACAAAAAACATATGACTGCAAGTAGTTACTAGACTTACAATATCAACCCCCTCAGTTGGTTTTCAATGTCATCTCCCAGATTTGATACAACACCTTCTAGTGCATGGCTTGATACTTTCATATCCATATCTGATACACCATGCATTTTGGTGTGTAAACCTCTGACATCTATGCCTTCTCCCTCATTTTTAATTTGAACTCTATTGTCTTTGACCTGGGTAATGAAAATGTATTACACAAACTACAGTCATCTCGAAGTTGTCAATGCATACAATATGGGGGGAAACAAAACTTACATGGTACTCAACATCAATTTTGTCGATGCTTTCATTAACACCATGCATTGTGGCTGCATCCTTTACAACTACCTAAGTTGTCATATTTCTCCTCAGGTCCACCTTGACCACATGCTTGCAAGAATATCCTTGGAGTGAAAGTGAGCAATTGCACATCGACATAGAAGGCATTACATTGAAGATGTGATAATGCAACATCTCATCCTTTGTATGTTGTACCCTTTATATACGAGGGTTGTTATTGTCGAAGGTAACATGAGAATCTGGGATGTTCAAAGCCTATACCCATGAAATATTTTCATGTCTTTCTACTTTGAATTTCCTGTGGAATTCGATGTCCTTACTTAGTTATAGCCACCAATAATGTATGTAAATTGATGTTGTTAGTTGTTAAACAAACCAATCCACCCTACAATGTGTAGAAGTCCTTACTGTGTTTAGGAAATAACATTTAAAATAGGAATGGTAGGATTTTATAGATGCATTGGTGTCTTACCCAGCATGTAGAGTGTCTGAAAAACATCATAACCACATTCCAACCCTGTATGCCCAGTGTTGTTCCCAGTATTTGACAAAAGTGGGTTGAGGGAGCGATATCTTTCTACAAAATTTTTGGACTCCCTTGTAGCCATGTCCTCACTAGCACAACTATGGATTATGAAACCCATATTCTCAAACATCGTAGTCTTATATCATCATCTTTCACCTTGGCTATCAAATTCTTCAACCATGCACAATGAACATGCCAAATGCATCATTAGACCTCACAGTCGAATGTCTACCTGCATAACATAATAGTTTTGCATAAGTTAATGGAATAAGGTGGGGATGTTGTCTATGAACATCTAAATATGAAGTCCATGATGCGTGTAGGAATAACGATCAACAATGTTGACCATGAATACACTGATTGTCCATTCAATGTATTTCAAATGCACTCATTGAATAATAATTTTCATCCATTGTCTTATATCAACAGTACATGACTGAGACATAATGACCCATGTAATAGGCACACCTTCATGTTTGGAATCAAATGCTAATAATGTGTACAATTAAAACTATACAAGAAAAAAATAAAAAAAATTTGGAATAACTACTATTATTACAAACATCAGAACAACTAATATTATCAATTACTCTTACAAACATTGGCACAATACCTATATTGCATTCATCCCAAATGTTGCATCCATTTCCAATAAACTATGCTTCCCATATCTCGACAACCATTCTAGTTGTTGTGGGAGTTGGATGCCCGAGATGAAGGATATTTCCCCATCCCCATCAATCTCTCCACCATTATATCCCTAATAAAAAATCACTTGTCAAGATTCACCATCACACACTCTTGAATAATTGTTGTATTGTCAACATTGTACACATATTTTTCCTCCTTGATTAATCGCTCTCTATTGTATATGTCATCCTTGCTAAAGAAATCATCTCACTGTGTTTCACCATTAAACAATACAAGTTTGTCATGCACAATCTCCCAGTGTTTAAGGTGGATAACATCAACAAACATTCCCAACAATAGTAACCTATGAACCCATTCATTAAGTTGGGGGTTGATGTAAGGAGCAAAAAACATTTCTTGCCTTTGAATTATTCATATTATTGGTTGTGGAAATAGTTACATTCATTGTCTATGTGTTCTACTTGATTGTATGTGAGTAACACACAATCGAGTCTATAGACCATACACCATGTGTTAAAATGACAACAAAAACTAGACCTTATATACCTTTGACCCGATCAGCTATCCTTTCTAGACTTGGGAATTAAATACTTATCTTTTGGCATGGCATCAATTTCTTAAAAGTCATCAAGACCATATGAACACCAATAGCTGCATGATTGTGGTGAACAAATAAATAGTCATGCAATTTTTTTTTACATGAATGGAACATAATAGTATTTGAATAGACTCCAGCTTGTAATCTATAGTGTGATGTGACTTACATGACATATTTAGAGGTGGCAATTATCCATTTTCCTTTCTAGTAAAATTTGAATTTCTCTTATGATGTGAAACACAAAAATTTGTAGGTAACAATGACCTTCTTGATTCTCTTTTGATGAATTCATCAACCCTATCCTGCTCAACCTAGGCAACCCACAAGTCTTCCTCATCGATGTTAGAAAAAATATCCCACTTGATACAACTACAATCAAATGGACCCTTGCCTAGCTTCTACAACTCAAGGTGCATTATTTCTTCCCACCTTTTTGCCATCTATTGTAGCCTACAAGGAGAACATTTCATTGAATGAATTATAAATGGAATTTTGGTATTGAGCGAATGCAAGTTTCCATATATTTCAGTGGAATTTTTTTCAATTGAATGCTATTTGTCATATATTGTAATGTATAAAGGACAATGATTGAATAATACATACAATATAAGCACAATTTTGTCCAAACAACATTAAAACATGTACATGTCATCAAAATGGGTAGTTAGACTCGTATGCATTGAAAAAGAAGAGAATGCCCTTTTTGGTTACATTTATTGTACCTCTCGTTCAAATAAATTATTTTACATGCACTATTACATTTAACCCATACTGGGATGTTCAAACTATAAATCTATTTTAGAGTGTGTCGTATGTAAAAACATTAGGAAGTTCATGACACCATATAAAGATTCAAAATCAATTTTGTATAAAGATATGTTTAAATTATCACGAGAAGTGTAACAAATATACAAAATATAAAATTTCATAACTTCCTTTGAACATTACATCAAGTAGGGAAGGAAAATGGAAAACAATATGGTAGCTACAAAAGTAAACATTACATGAGTAAATGAGAATCAATGCATGTCATAATTGACAACTATGTCGACCAATGTAAAATTGATCAAAGTATCAAAAAATTCATCTACAAAAACATCTTATAAATTAGGCATTATAAATGCATCCATAGTGATTTATCGTATTTCATTTTGTTTCTGCCCTAATGATGCTTATTGAAGATGTCTATTTGTGCAATAAATGTGAATATTTAGAAACAACCCATACATGAAATTCATGATGTCATATAGCTCAACGATTTAACCTCAAGGCATATCCCTATCCCTTATAATTTCATGATAAACATCTTTGGAATGGATGTCCATTCACACACCTATTTGATCATGTAAATACAAACATAAGCCTAGCCCATCTATTAAAGAAATGTAGGAGGCATGATGTAAAGACACTTCATCGAATAGAAAAGTGCCATATTGGCATATGATTTCATTTTGATGAGAAAATAACATGATTTTGATATAAATATGTTTTCCTTTCAACTCAGATCTAACTAATAGATGCACATGCTGGTCAAACATACCATAAATAGAAGCCATGAACTATACATAGAAATTAAAATATGAGAATTCAAACCACTTAATAAAAATGTGACAGAAAATATGAAAAAAAAGGTTATAAGAGTGGACAAAACCTCATTGAAATTAATTAAAAAACCCTTCATAAAACATATCAAAATAAATGCATCAACATGTAGAAATGGACAAAATAGTGCATGTACGAGGTAGTTACATTTATAGACGATCTTAAGTGGATCACACTAATTTCATGCATGTGGGTGGGGTGTAGGAATGTGTTTTTTATACAAATCCCATCGCTTTAGGAAAGGGCTAAAAAAAGAGAAATTGCTAGGAAGCCCAAAAAATGAAGATAGGGTTTTAAAAATAGCAAATTTGCTATGAAGCCCATAGAATCAGGATAGGGTCGAAAAAAGTAAAATTGCTGAGAATCCCATGTGATATTATGGTTGTCCATCAACTAATCATTAGATGTATTGAATTAGAGGCATGGACATACTAGTATTTATAGACACCGCATGAAAGGAAATGTTAGTAGGCGACAGAAGAAAAATTTGTATGGCATGCGTGTATTATAAATTATATGAGCCCATATGGGATGCAATTTATCCCATTTAATTATAATGGTACGTTGCCTTATCACCCATAGTAAGGTCAGGGTATAACCCATATTGAGTTATTAGAGCTTTAGTGTAGCAAAATAGGTTGCCAATTATTTTAAAAGATTTCCTCATAGACCACCACTACCATACTTTCCACTTGCTAGACCACAATTTTTGGCCCTTAAATTTAGGGAGGCCCATGAGACGACATAAAATAATTATGAAACTAAATGAAATCTTCTTCATTACATGTAAATTATAAAAAAAGTTGTCATCTCCGTCCTGCATAATATAGGAAAGATGTTCAGGGCTCTAGATGATGAGTCAACATTCCACTTATAAAAGTTGATTTCCACTAACTACAGTAAATGCCATTATCTAGGATTTTACAGATGGAATAGATTAAATGGTAGAAAAATGTATTAAAATAGATGTATACCACTATTCAATGTCAGTTCTTTACAACTAATCTGAGTAGTGCCCATCATGATCACAGGCATTTCTATCATCCTCAAATTCTTGTGATGGTGTTGGAAAATGACTTATTTGACACATTGCTTCTTGGTATATGAACTCATTCAACATGTGTTCAGGATCTAATTTAGGATTTGAATTCAAATAATTCCATAACTATACAAAATTATCATGAAGACCATCCCACATTGAAAGTAGAAATCTAATCATAAGGTGTTATGTACAAAAGAAACTTTTTGTAAAGAATGTTGCATAACTAGTTCTATCAAATTATCTGTCAAACCAACTTTTCATCATGGGATTCAAAGATATTTCATGCTGCAGAATAATTAATTTTGATAAGAGATTAGACTTAAAAATTGTATCCAATGTTTCCATTTATTGATGTGACCAATTGCCTTTTAACAACTCCAAAGTAAAAGAATTATTAGTATTCCACCAAATCCTAGCAACGTGATTTGCATGAGTAGCCCAAGCAAGTGGTGGCCAACCAAAAATTTCATTGAATTCAATTGAAACTTGATCAAAGTCTCTTCTTGTTACATCTCTGAGTTGGATTAGGGAATTTCAATGATTGGAATGCCAACTAGAGAGGGGTTTCGAAAATAGCAACATACTACAAACAAACATGCAAACCATAAAAAATAAATTATATATAGGATCCACTGCATCTTACATAAAAGATTATTCAATAGAGTAATTATCGATTGCCCAGTCAATTTAAAATATAGATTGTCAAAAGATTCAATCATTTTCATTATTAAAAATTAACTTTAGAAATGTACTTGTAAGAATGTAGTTGTGAAATATGTATTAGTGATTTTTATAATGGTGGAGTAAGACTGCCATATATACTGCATACGTAAGAGGATTTTCTTCAATGTAGAAACACCTCTAACATAAACATCATACTCTAAAGTGGTGTCATACAAATATAAGAATCCAATATGACAAATATCAAATTAAAATTCAACACTACTACTTTACAAGTATTTTATGGGCCTCCATACTAAGATGGAGCCATAACGTGTCTCTCATTTCCTTTGAAAAACTTAGTTAAGGTTGGAGATTTTTCTTTTACACTTATACCCAAAAATATAAAAGATATATGTGTAAATTACAAACTAGTTGAATAGCACTGCCATTTTGGTATCATCCAAGCTTGCAAGCCATCTCATTTCTAGATTACCAAATGTTTTTAAGTTTATACAATGTAGACGAAACTCTAAGGATAACAATATTGTTTTTAGACACGAGGCCATTTCAACTTATATAAATTGTGCAAGGGTGGAAGAAAGCCTTCATCAAAGCAAATTTGTACATCAACGAAGGTATTAATCTAGTTTTAGTGGATGCCTCTATAAAATTAAAGACTTGGCCATGTATCTACATGCCAATTGTGCAATTTAACGCGAGGTTTAAGTGGGAAAGAAAGGCCATTTTTTGTTGTGAATTTTGGAGAATTTAAATCTTATTTCATTTTTATACCCTTTCTTCAACTTTATTATTGAAATGCTAAGGATTGACCTCTCAAATATTTCATTGAAAAGTCTTGATCATATATTTCTAAAAAATTTCACTTCATAAATTCTTAAAATTTTAATGCAATTCACCACGGATTGTTGCAAAATCTATGGATAATATTTTAATAAGGTAATGAGAGTTCAAATAAAATTTTAATATATTAATTAAATAAAAATATTTTTTGGATCCAATTTTTCTAAAATATCATACTCTCCCCTTCATTCTAGGTTTACAATGGAAATATTGAGAATATTACATATACAAATTTGGATTATGAAGATGTGCTTGTTAGTAAAGGTATGGATAACAAGTAAAAAAGTATAGATGCTTATTATCAAATATTTTTTCACATAAGCATTATTTTACTACGATTATCCCCTTCTTCACCAAATGGTGATTTTTGGAGACATGACTGGAAAAACAAGGAATGCAAACATAACTCATGACTATAAAATTGGGTTAAGTATGATAAATTCTGATTATTACATTGATAGAAAAAATAGTTCAAGTGAAAAGTGTGTCTGATGATGATGTCTGCAAAAAAATGTTGAAGATGAATAGCGCTGTGAGTCCCCAATATCATAGTCCAAACAAGACGTATTTGGAGAGGAAACTAAATAGAAATATGTTGAACTATGGAATTAAGATAATTTATGAAAATATTATTTTATGGCCCACTAATATCGGAGAAGTGGAGGAAAAAAGTATATCAAACTCTGAATAAAATCAAGTAACTAGAAAAATTGTTTATAATCAGTATTTTTAAAATGAAAAGTGATATCCTATAGAAAGTTGAAACTACTTCTGTATGGATGTGGTCCAAATTATTTTGCATTATTTTATACATTATGCATTTTTGTTAACGTATGTATAATTGGTCCAAAATTAGCATTATTAAATTGTCATTATGACTTTTCATAGCTAGAAAATTATTTCACCTATTGTTATGCAAATCCTTCTTTTTATTTTATGCTTATCATGTCTTGTGTTATGAATTCTGAGATATGAAGATTTTTTTTTTATGGAATAACAAATATGCCTACAAGATTTATCATTCAATGGGAAAACTATGTTTATCCAAATAAAAATTCATAAACATGCCCTATCAATCCTGCTGCAACTGATTAGGACAAAGAGCTATTTTAAGACAAAGTATTGCAAGTGAAATATATTGGAGAAAGTACCCATAATGATAATTCTTTCTCTTTGGGGTGCCCTCTACAGGTTGAAGGTGCATTAACACTTGACAGCCAAAAACCCAGTTTTTGGGACACCTTTACACATGCAGGTTAGCCCTCCCCTCTCTTAAGAATCGAGATATGATAAAAAGTTAAGAACTTTAAAATTTTAAAAATATATAGATCTTTTTATGTATGACTAATTTTTTCAGCCACACTTCACAAACTGTCTTAAAAAAGTAATTGCAAGTGTTGAGGTAATGTGCAATGAGAGGGAGAATGGGTGACGGAAGCACTAGGGATGTCCCTGTAGATCAATATCATCATTATAAAGTAGACCCAATTCCTTCATTGTGTTGGATATCTATCTATATATGCTATCATTCTTAAATTCAAGAATCCTATTTATGATATATTTTATTACAGTAGGATGTTCGCCTCATGTATGAGATGGGGCTAGATGCATATAGATTTTCCATCTCATGGTCTCGACTAATACCTGGTACTTGAAAAGTATTCCCCATATCATAGAAAAAAGTGCAAATATAAATTATCTTGTAATTCATAAACTAACTGGGTGTTGTAATGTTGTAGATGGGAGAGGTGCCATTAATCTGAAGGGTTTGGAGTACTACAAGTCTCTAATCAATGAAGTTATTGATCATGGTATTAAAATGACCCTTAATGGCAACATGTATTAAACAACATCCTTAGAGCTATTAATTAGTCATAGACCTTAAAGTTTAGCAGTGGGTGAAAGACAAGTGTTAGTGGGTGAAATTAGTGTTAGTTAGATCCAATTTCCCTATTGGAACTAAGTCTTGGTTTCTTAGGATCCTCAATGCATTTCAGGATTTAAAGCTCGCAGGAGTCTTTGCCATACTCGGGGCAGCCTTCTAGTCATGATTATTAGGGTTTCACTTCCAATTTAAATGAGGATTAAACATGTGAACACTTCGTTTGGATTGTGGGATCCTAAAGCCCACTTGGGTTGGGCTTAGAATTAGTCTTTAACATAGATGTATGTTCTTTACGGTATTGATCAGGTCTACAAACCCAACGAGGTAAGGTTTGTTTTGACATCGTCAAACAATGTAAATTGGGATTTCTACCTTGTATTAGTCTTGGACATGCCTTGATGTTTTTTGACAGTGGTGAGCAAGATTCAAAACCTGTAGGGCTCCTTGCTAGGCTCAGTGGGTCTTCTGAATTTGCTCAGAAATGAAGATCCATAGTGGTTTGTGCTCGAGATAAGTATTGTTGAAGTGTTGCTTGATAGACACAAGTCTGATTGGATCTTAAACAATTTTAAATTGGATATTGGCACTTGGGAAAGCCGAGAAAGTCTATAAAAACCAAAAATGATTCGTAAAAGCCCAACAAGGTAGGATAAAGGAACATGGAATGGTTGGGGAAGACAAAGAGACATTGGGGGAGATTATTGGTCATATTTTCTTGTCCTTATAAGCAAAATAACATTCTTTTTTGAATTGGCTGAAGTTTGGAACAAAATATATCTATGAATCGTGGAGGCACCCAGACTTACCATAGACCATGGAGGAAAGAGAGTTAGTTTTCACTCGCCCTTCCCAGATGCTGGTTGTCACTCGCCCTTTTAGACGCTTTGTAAGAGAAATTGGGGGAAATGGTAGGATTTAAACATGGTGGTGTGAATTTCAAAATTAGCCCATTCTCCCACTCTTTTCTCAACCTGACGATGCCACGATTGGCAGGATGTGATGGTTATGGTGACTGTGTAGTTGCGTTGGTGGTTAGTGGCATATGGTAATGTTGGCAATGTTCAAAACGTTGGCGGTGAGTGTGGTACTTGTCGCGGTTATGGTCTCAAAGTCGATGTGAACCTGACGTTTGACAAGTCGGTGACGATCGATGAAGATTGGGAGCTGACTCCAGCACGTCGATGGTTAGTGCGTGCTGGTTAAGCTCATTGTACTTTTTCTAATGATAATTTTTGAATGAAAATATCCAAATTCTAATAATAATATTTAAGTTCAATTTTTTTTGAAAGATTTAAAAATAAAATTGACATAATAAAGAATATATATAATATTTAATATAAATGTAAGATTAATATTTTTTTAGATTAATTATATTTTATATTTATTGAATTATGAATAGAAGATTAATATTTAATTGTGTAATCAATAATATTTTTTAAACTGTAATTAACTTTTTTCTATATACATTTAAATATGAATAAAATTCTGAAAAATATATTAATATAATTGAAATCTAATAATATTAAAATTTTATATAAAATAGTTAAAATCAAATAATATTTTGAATCTAATTTTAACACTTATAATTATAAAAAAAGATGATATGGAAGACGAAGATATTCAATGAAATGTTAATTATAAGGTATTCGACTTGCAATTATTAAATAATATATTAATATTAATATTAGGGTTAAAGAGTGATGGAAGCAAAGAGGCGTTGTTGTGGTTTGAATTTGAGGCCTAAACTCGCTTCATTCATCCATCTAGGGGCATTTAATGCGCGCGCTTTAAAGCCATGCAAGCCGCGCGGACACCTTTTTCTTTCTCCTCTGCATATAAAAAGTGAAGAATGATGCAGGGATTATGTTGAATTGCAGTAGAGACGAGCATTTGGCGAATGGGAAAGTTAACAAAAAGGAAAGGAGGAGGTGCCGTATGCGTGGTGGATTGTTTTCTGTGTGTTTTGGGAGGCGAAGAAATATTCTTGGTTGCCGTTGGTTTTGGCAGTACGCTTTTGGTCACATGGATGTGATGAAGATAGGAGAAAGTGGGAGTATTTGAATCCATGAAAATTGTGGATGTCCCTCACCTCGTATTCGTATTTCTGGGGGATCGAAAGAGATGTTTCAACCAGTTTCAAAATGTCGTCCTGAAGGAAGGGAGAATCAGAGTGTGGTGTCGGATCTGGACGGGACGCTGCTCAGGTCGAGCAGCTCCTTTCCTTATTTTATGCTCATGGCGTTCGAAGCGGGAAGCCCCTTCAGAGCTCTGTTGCTGCTGTTGATGTCACCGGTGGTGTGGATTTTATATCATTTGATATCGGAGGCGGCGGGGATTCAGCTGCTCATATTTGTGTCGCTTGCGGGCTTGAAAGCGGGCGATGTGAGCCTGGTGGGAAGGGCGGTCCTTCCCAAATTCTACTTGGAGGATCTGCACCCGCAAGCCCATAAAATTTTGGTGTCATGCGGGAAAAGATACGTAGTTACTGCCAATCCAAGGATGATGGTAGAGCCGTTTCTTAAAGAGCATTTGAATGTGGATAGCGTGGTGGGCACAGAGTTGCAGGTGATAAAAGGGTATTGCACTGGCCTCGTGGCGTGCACGGGTGTTGTCGTTGGCAGAAAGAAACACAAGGCTGTCAAGGACTTGTTTGGAGAAAACAAACCGGATGTTGCATTGGGGGATCGACCCTCCGATCACGCCTTCATGCTCCTTTGCAAGGTAATCAATCTACTTATAATAGTTATAGACTTTAATGCAGATGATGATGCAGAATGGTAGCTAATTAGGGAGGAATTATGTATGGAACAGGAAGCATACGTGGTTCCGTGGGATGGGAAGGTGGGAACAGTTGGGAGAGATGAATACGTGAAGCCCTTGGTTTTCCACGACGGTCGGTTGGCAATCCGTCCAACGCCGCTGGTAGCGGTGGGAATATTTCTGTGGTTTCCAATCGGCCTGCTGTTAGCAGTAGCGAGGCTGTGCGTTGGAATATGGGTGCCTAACGAGATGGCTGTGGCGATGGGAACGTTGCTGGGGGTGCGACTGAGAGTGAAAGGCGTTCCACCGGCGAACACAGGGGTATTATATGTTTGCTCCCACAGAACTCTCTTGGACCCAATTTTTCTCGCCATGGCCCTTGGAAAACCAGTGACGGCAGTTACGTACAGTATCAGCAGAATGTCGGAGATCCTGGCACCTATCAAGACCGTCCGCCTTACGAGAAATAGATCCAAGGATGGGCGGGTGATGAAAAGGCTGCTGGAGGAGGGCGATCTGGTTGTGTGTCCGGAGGGCACTACATGCCGGGAGCCTTATTTGCTTCGCTTCAGTTCTCTATTTGCTGAATTGGCGGATGAAATCGTGCCGGTGAGCATGAATGTAAGCGTGAGCATGTTCCACGGAACTAGTGCCCGCGGATGGAAGTGTTTGGATCCCCTCTTCTTTCTCATGAATCCATCTCCTCGTTATGATGTTGCCTTTCTCCACAAGCTGCCAAAGGAAATGTCATGTTCCGCCGGCAAATCCAGCTTCGAGGTGGCTAACCATATTCAGAAGACTCTCGCCGATGCACTCGGATTTCAGTGCACAAATTTCACCAGGAGAGATAAATACATGATGCTTGCAGGCAACCAAGGGATTCTTCCCCACTCAAACCCATCTTAGAATCATTTCTATCTCACTAACTAAACCATTTCCGTACCAGCTCGCATCATTTGCACGGCCCTACTTTCAAAACTAAAATGTTTTTTCTTTCTTTATTAATATCGAAAACTAAATGTTTTTTCTTTTTATCAAATAGCTGATAAAACTATTGCCCCATAATTCTAGCATCTTTTTCAATATCATCTTTTTTTTGGGCGATTGTTTGGACTGACTTCTTTCCATTTTTGGTTTGAAAAGACACTTTGCATACGCGCACTTATAAAATATATGGAACATCTTACAAAAATATAAGAAAAACAGTAAATTAAAATACTTTTGAATGTAGAAATATTTATAAAATATTACAAATTTTATTTAATAAGAAAAAATAGGATAAGTATAGAGGCGTACAATGTTTAGTAAAGTTAAGAATGAAGACTTTTGTGAATTAAACATACTTATGAGATGCTAGAAATTCAAGGAATGCTAACAATGTACTATCAAGTCTATGGTCACTTTGATCTAACCCTTAATGGTTGAATGAGTATGAATATATATCATTACAAGAAGCAAATTAAAACAAATGAGTGTTATAATAGATAAAAATTACAAAATGGTTCACCTATTTTTTTATACTCTGTATATGCAATTCAAACCTTCATGATGTGCACAACTCTAAAAATTAGTTTCTTTTGCCTTGAAATCCTAGGTGTGCTTGTGAGGGATAGAAACTCGCAAAAACTAGGAAAGTGTAATGGATTGAGTTGACCCCAATCACTCTCATTTGATGATTAACTACTGCTTACATATCTCATACTCTAAGGAGGGAAATCAAGCCACATGTAGTTCACCCACCTACTGTGATTATATAATTATGTTACTTTACTATATGTATGCAATGAATGATTTAGATTTGATACTTTAAAATGCAATTTGCTTTGACTTGGCTTTATTGTGCTTCAGACATGACTTGTGACTACTCGTAGTGATAGATTCAAAATTTGGGAAGAATAAACAATATTTTCTCGATGTGAAATATTGTATATATGTGTATCAAATAAGTCTTGAGTCCCTTTCGACTAAGATCTTGAAATATTTATAGATGAGTCCAATTGGGTAATTTATTACACCACCAATATGTTAGGAAAATGGGTTGACCCTAAGGAAAGGTTTGATTTTGAGAATTAACCATTGCTGGGGGAGGGTTGTTTCTAACCAATATCAAATGTGAATATTAACCAAAACTAACATAACCAACTTGAGTAAATGTGGAATGACTTGAAGGTTTGAATATATCTGTACATAATATTTAATAGGTTTGTAATAGATAATGAGGTTCTTGTAGGTGTGTCGTATCATAATAGAAGGGTCAACTCATAAGATACCATGCAAGTGTGACATAATTATGGATTAGGACATTGTTTATGCACTCAATTCATGTGTGGTGAATGTGTGCCAAGATAATAATTATCAATTAATTAATATCATATTTTAGTATCTAAAAATACCCGTCCCCCCTTTAATATATTAATGAAATTGCTAAAGTAAAATGAGAAAATTTAACTTAGTGTGTAAAACAAAATTTATATTTGGTATGAAACTCCAATTGTGCAGGTAACTCAATATAAAAACTTGCAATCACGTGTAGTCAATGTTTATAGATTGATAATTTCAAGCTAAATATGAAAATTTTAAATTTTAAAGAAGAAAGTTAAGAGGAAACATATGTGTTGGTGAAAACCATGTTACCCTTGGAACTTGATAGATATAATGCTTCCTTGTTAAAGTATCAGAGAAACTTGTACTTCCTTTTTGAAGCACATGGAAAATTGGTGTGATTGTGCCCCAAATATGTGTAACTATGAACTCTCTTGGGTTGAGAACATAACATGTAATAATGCTCATGAATGTGGGGTGAAGTACACAATATACTAACCCAAATAAATATGTAGGTAAAGAGGGAACCATCAAGCTAAGTTACCTCAAAGAGATTAAATCAACCACTACATATGAATTATAGATTCAATTGTATACTTTAACTCACATTTTTTCCATGTAAAAATAGAAATGCATGATAAAAAGAGAATTCACAATATTCATGCCCCCATCATGAATGTAGGTTTGATTATATAGTTTTGCTTAAGTTTTATTAATGTATAATAGAATGCATGATCGAAAGATAATGAAAAATGTTCACGCCCCCATCATGACCATAGGGTTGATATGTGTGAAATAGAATGATAATTATTTGTCATTCAAATTTAAACTATGTTATTGTGTATAAGCATGAATTTGTATTATGCCTCACAAATCTAAAATTGTGTATATGTGCATGAACCAGTATCACGCCCCTTAAATTTGTACCAAATGATATAGAATGTTACACATCTAAATGATGGATATGAGACCATGTATCTCAAAAGTATGTGTATGTAAAAACATGTAAATATTGTTCATGTAAACTATGTTTTAGGAATTATTCCAAGATCTTAAAATATAAATGTTAAATCAAATCAAATAAATGCACAAGGGAATAGATCACCTTAATAATAACTTGTAAGAGAACGCTAGATTGAAGATATGTTAAGTGGAAAAACTTTTAAATGGAAAAAAACCTCACATCTATAAAGAAGGCTTATAAATTAAAATTCTCTAAGTACAATATTAATGGAAGAAGAGAGAATAGATAATAGAGATGGGTCTCAAGCCATAAGAGATCAATCATAATATGCAATAGTAATTTTAATGTGTATAATGATAGATGATAAAACTCAATAAAAATAACTAAAAGGAAAGAGGAGTTATTTACAAAACATTTTTGTGTGTACCAAATATTATAATACTCATATGGTGAGGGGGATGTGTATGACAAGTGTGAATGGAGTTACATATAAATGTAACTCCAAGATTTCCTACCACATGACAAAAAAGGTGTGACACCTCATAAATATAAGATACAATTAATTTCCCATAATAAGAAATGCACAACTAAAATAGACTTAGGATTAACCTAAATTAACCTAAATAAAGTTTAATATCTAAAAATACCCCTTAAAATTTAAGTTTGGGCTATAAAAGAGGAGAAAATATTACAAATTAATAATAGAGATGACATTACATAATTATCCTGCTTAATGGAAAGTTCCTTCAAGAGGAATTATAATATTTTGTGAGAAGAAAGAAGTAGAGAAGGTGTCATTAAAAATATTATAAAGGTGAATGTGTGATCATTGAAAATATCCAAGAATCCTCTTTGGATAATATGGACAATCCGAATAGGAACAAAGACCAACAAGAAAGGGGATTGCAAGAAAATATCCAATGTACCTGCAAAACAAACATTGAACCAAATATTTCATGTTAAGTAAATAAAACATGTTAAGTAAACAAAATGTCACAAAATATTATATACATATAATTAAATAAATAAAATTATATATTAATCATGGAAAAAAGAGTAAAATGCAAATTCCATAACAAAGAGTGGAACCTATATGGAAAAAAAAAGTTAGTCAAAATAATTAGTTCCCAACAAAACATATTTCCTTCATAGCTTACAAGAAGAAGTACAAAATAAAGGAATGCATAAAAGTTAGAGTTTTAAATTTTTTAAAATGGAGACAAAGAAGATGTGTTACTTTTCATAAAAGATATAATTCTTAAATCAATTGAGTAATTTTTAAAATATGACATATCAAAGTCTCAATAAGATACCATTGTTTTAGGGATATAAATTGGTTTAATATTGGAATTAGGTATTTCAGTGGTTTTCTAATAATAAAAAATGTCATGAATTGATTTACCATAAGATTCACATGGATAATTTTTTTAAAATTTAGAGATATGATGCTTGTGTTTACTATAATGCTCATAATTTTTACCGTGTATAAGCAAAGTATGAGCATCAGAAGCATTATATATATATATATATATATATATATATATATATATATATATATATATATATTAATGAAAGTGAGAAACACTATTGTGAAATGTCTTTTAGTGAAGGGGACAATATGTATTTTCATTATCATTGGAAGCATTAAAACCAAGTCTTGCATAATGCATGTTAGAGATAATTAAAATATGCTCAACAATGCCATTACAACACTTACCAAGGCCACTACCAAAATAACCCATATATTACATAATTTGTAAACCAGGGTTAGAAATTTTTGAAGTAATACCCTCATTAGGAGATGAAAAATAACATTACAAAATTGTGAATTTTCAAAATACTCAATTTATGCAGTGAGGGAATCAACATGTTCTTACATTTCATGTAATTTATCATCATGCAAGGTTTGAAATAACACATTTGTCTTAGTGTGATAGTCAAGTTGATGTTTTAAATAAATAATACCATTATATTTATTTGTAAATAATATTGATGAATTATAAGCACCTTAGTCTTGTACACTTGAAAAAATCAAGCCTTGATTGTTCCTCTCAATTTTATACATTTCCTGCTTTCAAAAGTCTCGCACTTACTCTCTCTTGTGTCCATTTACCTATCTCTTAGTCCATCAGTCTTATGTTGATGACCCTACCTTTTATCTTGCCTAGAATTATTAAAACTTGCTTATATTATGCCTTTACAAGTTCTGAGCATGTACCTATTTTCATGCTCCTTAGACATTTATGTTCCAAACAAACACTTATGTCAATATAGATGTCCTACTCTGATGCAAGTGTCTAGTTCCCTAAAGTCATCTAATTTTCAAATGAAACATATCTTAATGGTCAGTCTAATTGATTTAATGTGAGATATTTTTAATAGGATTGGTATAAATATAAGATCAACCATCACTCATTCCTTACCTATAAAAAACTAAAGAGACCAAGGAAACTTATCAAAAGCACTCAATTAAGCACTCAAGTGAGAAAATATTCCCTATTTTCTCCTATTTTCCTATCAATAATAGGGATAACAAATATATAGGTTTGGATTACTAAAGGAGTAGCCAAAGAGCTATATTTTCTAAGTTACAAGTTAGGTCACTATTGTACTTGCTTATCACACATTGCATGATTCACTCACAAGCCAACATATGGGGGATAACTACATAAGTATAAGGCCCTCTTTAGAGTATCATTTATGTATGTAACACTTATTAATAGAGGGTTGATTCTTATTTTGTTCGTTATTATGTACTATACACCTATGTCTAATTCAAACACTAACATCGATACAACCATCCTAGGCTTACATAAGCATCCATAGCTACAAAGGCACTTAATCAATATTTTGGTGACTATTCTAAAAAAAATTTATAGTCTAATTTCTAAATTCATATCTGCATTAGCATTATAACCAACTAAGTATATTGTTTTTATTATCATTGCAATATCTAACATAGTTGTAATTTTTATTTTGAGCATATCTCAACAAAGTAAATTTAGTATATGTTCTATTTAAGTTTTTACAATTAATTGGTCTACTATATATCTATATATCACTATTAGGCTTATTCATTTCTATATTCTTAACCTTATCTACTTATATTAGGATCCATATCTAATTTAGTGTTAAATATTTGGTGAATATGATCTTTAAGCATCATTGTTGCATAAATTTTTTCTTTTAGATGCTTATTATTTACCTTGTCCTAATATTTATGTTTTTAATCTCTCTCATCATGGATGATATTGATTTATTTGATGATTATGATTATGAAACTCTTCAACTCTCTCTCAAGGAAGGAATCAAAATTGATTACTCTTGCATTATTCCAAGTGATAAAGCATATAATATCAAAGCTTTAAATGGTGGTAGTTGTTGTCCCTCTAATTAGGTCCATGCTCCAACAATTTCAAAAGATAACTTGATTCATATTAAGGAATATCAAAATTATTTTCCTTTACCTTCTACATAAAAAATGGATTCACAAGGAAAAAGTGTTCTTTCATTTGATTGTGATAGCTTTCACCAACTCCATATGGATATCATGGAGGACTTGTATACTAGTCATAAACGGGATATTACTTAAATTTGATTGATCAAAACCCCTCCTATTATAATATTTCCTAACAAAATCCCCCTTATCAAGGGCGATGACTCTCTCCTACTTCATTTGATATTGATTTTTTTTGAAAGGTTAACCAAGACATCATGGCATCTTTACCGAGTAACACTAAGCCATCAAGAAGAGGAAATAATTACAAAGCTAAAGTTAAAAAATCTCCTAATATTCCAAAATATGGTGTTTTTACCAATAAAATAAAGGCATCTAGATTAAAGGATCACTATCTTCCAAAAAAATCATTTACACCAAAAGTTCCTATACCAAAAGAGGTGACTTTATCAAAGATTTCTCAAGCTCCAATTGTTATATCCTTACTAAAAGTGAATGAACCAAGTTATTCCAATGTTCCAATCTATTCAAATGATATACCAAAGATACCAAAATTTAGATATCCAATACCACTACCAAAGTATCCTAAATCCAGTGGTCACGAACTTGCACTTGTTATACATGAGGATGATGATACTCATATGCCTAGATTCAATAAAGGTGGTGGGTTAGAACCAATGATAACACCTATGAAAAACACCACATTTCCCATGGGATATATTATTTCTATGATGAGCACTGTTGGAGATATTTAAAAATAGTTCTCTATACTTCAAATGCAAATGGCTTTCCATAATATTAATGCAAATGTTACCTCATTAAACAATCAACCTCTTTCACAATGTATACTTGAATATCCTTATCCACAAGATTTTGAACTGCCATATTTACCTCTCTTTTTGAGTTATAAGGACCCATTCAACAACATGATTAACCACGTACATTATTTTGGTCAGTGGGAAAGAGATGACAAATTATTGTTAAAAGTATTCCATATGAGCATTTATGATGAGGCTCATAATTGATTATATAGCATACCAAAATGTTCCTTAACCACTTTTTCACAATTAAAAGATGTATTATTCATGGATTTTAATATCCATAAGGTGTTAAAAATTACGTTAGAACATTTTTACAATTTCAAATAATGGCATGATGAATCCCTTCAAGATTATACCATTCAATTCAAAAGTACATTATATGAGCTAGCATTTAGACCTTTAGATTTGGAGTTGCAATTCATTTTAGTAGAGGGATTTTTTCCCCATTAAAGGAATGAGCATTGCATAAATAATATGAGTCATTTACCCATTTACATATTGATGTTCCTATATATGCTTCATTCATACTTACTCATCCAATTAAGCCTAACATATCTCCCTTAAAATACCAAAGTTTTATCCCTCACACAAAGGAGGGTGATAAATTACATAAGGAGCACTATAAAAAAAATGTGGTGTTCTTAATCTTTATATGACTGGTTTTCAAAACCTACTAAATATGGGGCCAATTCAAGGCACACATCTTATGCAAAATCCTCAAGTTCAACAATCTAAAAAGTATCCACATCACCAAGATTTAATAGTTACTTTATTCATGGGTGGTGTTTACTTTTTGCATAACCACATTGATACTACAGAATCAGAAAACTATTATAGTGAAAAATGTTTTTCACAACTTGGGTACCATGCCAAAGATCTACGTGCAAATGGAAATATTAATTGGGTTTATTTATCATTACTATTGCTTGTGGGACTGATTTTGTCCTTAAAAAATTATGGGTTCTACCCCATACTTTCTTACACTCATTTACATTGGGAATATTTTGGTTATATGAAGTAGAATCTAAAATAGATCCAAGTTAACAAGGTCTTTATTTTTATTGTAAATTAAGGATAATTTACATACCACATGATGGTAATATTGATTTTATAAAACAAACAAGCTAAGAATAAAAATTTACTATGACTTTATACCTTTCAAAGCAATCACATCATGACGATGAGAATAAAATCGACAATAATTTAGATGGTGATGTGTTAGACTTAGAGAGGGGAGATAAATATTATAATCCATTGGATGACATCATAGGATAATATTTCCATTTTTAAATTCCAAAAATACCAAAAAAAACAAAAAAAAAATTCTTTTATCTACACATTCGATTGGCTCATTTGCATCTATGTGTGAGTTATATGTTGATGGATAGAATATCATTTAATTATACACACATGTGTTTCACACTTATATTTGAGTGTGATATAGGCATACAAATATACATGATATATGGAATTTTGGATGTTGGCCTTTTCCTCTACTCATATCACTAGGACATTGAGGGCATCCACCTCTATGATCACTATACTTCTAGGTTATATCATTCTATGGTAACTTTACATTATCAAATTTAAGCTAATATGTACTTACACATGCCTTTATCCATGATTATATCTATTCATAGTGTACTTGATATGCTAGGTACTTGACATTTTTTCCTAACAAATTTTATCCATGGGCTACTATGATATGTTTATGTCGGTTGCTTATGTTATCCATGGGCTACTATGATAAATTTACTTAGACATGTCCTTATATATGATATACATTTCATTCATAATTATATGGTTATCTTATCCTTTTTAGGTTATGTGACTACCAATTTTTATCTTCCCTCACCTCAAAGGTGGGCATATCAGTGGGGGCATGATATATAGGCATGGCTTCCACACATTCATAATTTCATACTAAGTGAGGGTATGTCATATAGGCATGGATTCCACATGTTAAAAATATTATATTTAGTGGGGGAATGTTTTCAAAATATGTTCTCCACACTTATTTAGTATTCAACATCTCCAAATTATAGTGGGGGCATGTTTTGGAAACATGTCCTCTAGATTAAAACCTATATCAGTTTTTAGTTTTAGATTATAGTGGGGACATGATTTAGAAGCATGTCATACACACTTATACAATTTAAAATTGGTCAAATTGCATAGTTATATGATTTAGATACACATTTATGGCTAAATTTTATACATTGGCACCATTTTTATACACATTTTTAGCATGAAACATATCTAAGGTGCATATTCTATGTGATGTGTGCATAATATTGTAAAATAAAATTAGTTTCAAATTTTAAACACTTTTAGGGACTATCATTACACACCAAGTTGGACTTTTATAGACTATATTGAGCCAATCTACTTTAGTATTTGGTATTCTTTTTGGTATGGTTGAGATTATTAAATCACTCAATCTTTCCAAGTTTGTAGGTTGAAATCGATTGCATCATCCAAACTCACTAGTTTTATAATGTGAGTTGACTTAGTTCACTCACACTAACCAGGTTATAATTATTATTAGGTTGAATGGTTGAGATAGTCTCATCTACGAGGTGAAAATCCACCTTTTCTCTATGTTTGGGGGCATGGGACTTCCTATCTCTCTCTCTCTCTCTCTCTCTCTCTCTATATATATATATATATATATATATATATATATATATATATATATATATATAATTAGATATATACATTTTCCAAATTTATATTTTTCCTAATATCAATTTTAGTGATTCATAATGATACATATTTCAAATAAAATTACCAAAAGGCAATATGGTTGCATCGATATAAAGGTTTACTCCTAAACCTTTACCTCTTTCAATTTAAATCATTTTAATGCTTTAAATTTTAGATTATATGCACTAATTATATACTATAACATGTTATTAGTTTCATTTTAGTCAATAATAAAACACTCAAACTAGACTCAAGCAAAGACAAGGTGTGTTATACACACCCAGGTATGCATTCTTTTCCTTTAAACTAATAATTTTATTACTAGATTAAAGGGGTAGTAAATGTCTCTGATATTTATGAATTGTATATCACCTCAGTCTTGTACACTTGGAAAACTCATACCTTCAATATTCGTCTCAGTTCTAGACCTTTTCTACTTATGTAACTCTTGCATCTAATCTCTCTTGTGCCCCTTGACCTATCTCTTAGTTCAATTAGTATTATATTGATGACCTAGGCCTTTTATCTTTCCTAGAAAACTTAAAACCTATTTATCTTATGCCTCTACAAGTTTTGAGCCTGTACACTTGCATACTGAACATACACCTATGTGACGTAGGTGTCTTACTCTGACATAAGTGTCTAGTGGGCTAAATTCATCTAATTTACGAATAAAACATATCCTAATGTTCAACCTAAGTGATTTAATGTGAGGTATTATCCAAGAGGATTGGTTTATATATAAGATCAACCCTCATTCATTCCTTACTTAGAAAATGCCTAAAGAGACAAAGGCAACTTTTCAAAAAAACTCAATTAAGTACTTAAGTGAGCAAAGCTTACCTATTTTATCACATTTACATATTAGTCATAAAGAAAAAACATCTATAGGTCTGAAGTACTGAAGGAAAAACCCAAAATTTATATTTTACAATTTATAAGTTACGTCATTGTTGTACTTACTTATCACACATTGCATGATTCACACACAAGCCATCATGTAGGGGATAACTACATAAGTTTGAGGTCCTCTTCAAAGTATTATCTATATAGGTAGTGCCCATTGATAGAGGAGACTTTGGGGTAGCTCCACATTATGTGCCCACTAACCCAATTTTTTCACAACCACTATGAAGATGAAGAACTAGGGTTTGATCATTTGATTAGGAGTGATAGTCCATGACCCAGATTTGAATGAACCATAATTAAGGTGGTGATGAACCTAGAAGAATTCAAGTGGTCACATCCTAATTTAGTAGTTATTCCATAATATACACTTACATTTTATCTAGACATGAGGTTTGATGCAACCTGATTTAACTTTTAATAGAGTTATAAAATGTAAAACCCTAGGTTGTTAATGTGATAGAATAATAAATTAGGGAATAAATATAGTAATATAAATAACCTCTGATTTGACTAATTAATTATTAATTCTAATTTGATAAATGTAGAAATTAGCTATAAATAAGCCTTCTAGAAGGGATCAAACTATGAAAATTGGTGAGGAGATAAATTTGACTATCATCAACAGGATCAAAGTATTAGAAATAGCCATGGACATTAGCAAAGTTAGTTGGATAGTATCATGGTGTGCTAGTTTCCTAGGAAGTGTGATATTATCCTCCTTTAGAATTTTTAAAAATGATTTATGGGTTTTTTAGATCAAGTCATATTCCATCTATGGTCCAAATTTAAAGTTTGTATGATTAATACATTTTTTGTAGCTCTATTTTCACCTAAAAAATTCTAGGTTTTTATACTTGTAAGGATTTGAATGAACACCATGATAAAAAAAGGGGTTAGTGGGTTTGATGAGTTAGATGTGTGATCCACACCCCTATATGGACACATTTCCTACATACCAATACTGTGAAGAGGGATCAATCTTGATGTAGTTCTCTCACTTATATGATATGTGTGAATGTTAGAATGCCTGAGTGTGAATGCATATGAGAATGCTTTAGAGGCCACTTAAGATATGGATACCTACACTAAGGCTTTATTATTTAATGTATAATATAAATAAATATAACATTGAAAGAATTGGGAGCTTTCCCTTAATATGAAGTAGTAATTTTCTGTGATTCTCTATGATAATATCCACCTAGAATGTAAGAGTGAAAAAATAGTGTTTATATAGTGTTCCAATAACAATGACTTGGGAGGGTGTCTTAAGAATAGGTCTAGGCTAACCCAAATCCTCTTAAGGAGATACAAAATTAATTTTTATAGGGTGCAGGGACTTAAATCACTAAGGTATTTCACGATTATGGGTCTCATGTGGTGTTCTATAGGCATGGGTGCTATTTGTGGTTTTCATGTGACTAAAAGTGGATCAAAAGGGCCACTAAGATGGTTCAAGTGATATACTAAGGGTATAGTGACCTCAAGTGGACATCCAAGGCATAAGTGGTTAATTTTAATGACTATATTTTCTCCCCCTTTATTCTATAAATACAACAAAGTGAAATGACTAGGATAGAGGAAAGATAAATGTACCTAGACTTACCTATGAGGTAAATACCATAAATGTGGATTTGAGTCTACAAACTATGCTCCATTGCATGTCTTGAAAATGAAACATGTATGAATTAGTCCTTATGTAAGAAATATCAAAATCAAAGACAAAACTAAGAGATGAGAGAGAGAGAGGAAAGGAAAAAATACACCTCATTAGGTATATGAACCAATTCAAAAACCTAGTGACATACTTTGTGTGTGTAGATGGTGATAAAAGTGATGAATAGGTTAGATTGGGATGATGGCTTACCCAATCCCCATGTGTGGGTGGGTCAAGAAATGAAGATGGCCTTGAATACATCATTTCACACCCCTACTTGGTGGATCATAACTTGTGAATAACTTTGATTGGATTGATGGGTTGTCAAACCCTTTCATGTAGGTAGCTCAAGAACTCAAGTAGGCTATAACTCCATAATTACCTACCCATGTGTAGTAGATGCATCTAAAATTGAAGCTATGTGATGTAACTAAAATTATGTAATGTAATTTAAATTATGTAAGATGGCTCTGGGTCACTCAAAAACTCTAAAATGTAAAATGGCTTAAGGGCCACTCAATAACTTTGAATTCTAAAACAAATCAAGGGATACTCGAGAATACTATAGATGGAATGAGGCATCAATTTAGTGTAAACTTGGTGAAAAACATGTATAAATGGTGTTTAGAGTATACAATGTGGAGAATTACATGGAGTTGCCAATCCATATGAGCCTACTAGTGCTAAATTGAACATATGGGAACAATGTGCCATACACATGCCCTTGATTCTAATATCTATGCATATGGATTTTGGACTAAATTTATAATAATATTTGTCTATGCATATTTGACACTGAAATAGGAGTGATCATGTCATGGGTCATACTTGAGTGAGAGTTCTAATTGAGACCACCTATGCCTAGTTTAACCCTAGATGTATTTTATGTCCTATTTTCACACTTATTTATCCTTCATGTAGGGCATAGGCATCCCTAGTCATCCCTAAATCAGTCTCAGACCATCATTATTTCATCCTACCCCTTCAAGCCTCAAATTTTACCACTTGGACACTAGTGCCATAATAGGGACAATAGTTCCACATGGATCTAATGTCTCAATTTTGGTGATACTTTCCTTTCTCTCCTTATTTCACAAACAAATATATTTTTAAATATTAGACCACCTAGGGTCGGCCTAGACCTCTTTTAGCACCTACACAAGCACCATAATAGTATATATACATTAATTTTATCCCTATAACCACTAGATGGAAATGAGATACAAATTACATACAAAAACTTAAAATAAATTTTTGACAATTAAGGTTATCCATCCCTTTTCTACTGTACTTCTGCCTACTGCCATCTATAACATTCCTAACCTCATATTACTCAAATTTCTATTATCAAACACATATAAAGCACTTAAGCCAACCATAATTCTAACTTCACTAAAAATTTCACCAAAAATTAGGTGGTGATAATTATATCAGGCTTGATCTCTCTTTGAAGTATTGGTATGTAGGAAAATCTCATCATGATTCACAACTGGGTGTTGAGGATGTCCAACCTACCCCACTAATAAACACGCTTTTATGCTTGTACCAATCAGATGCCCTAGAACATGGAGGATTAATATTTTTTCATAAAATTAGTC
This sequence comes from Torreya grandis, assembly GCA_037957365.1. Taxonomy (NCBI): domain Eukaryota; kingdom Viridiplantae; phylum Streptophyta; class Pinopsida; order Cupressales; family Taxaceae; genus Torreya; species Torreya grandis. The sequence continues at coordinate 392,419 of JARHVA010000237.1, forward strand.
AAAATAGTTCATCTATAGGATTCCATAACTCATGCATGCAGGAACAGGCTTGATAAACCCAAACACAGGTACACCCAGAAGCTCAAAATAGTCCTGTATAGAGGACACTACCACCAAAATAAAGACACTAGTGCCACATGGCACTATTGTATAACTAGGAAAATATTTTTTAGAGGTGGTTTTGACACTTGGATACTATTTACAACACTTAGACCTGCCTCTATCTTAGTTTTTAGCCTCCAGACCATCTGTCTCAGTCATTTTTTAGCTAAGTTCTCATTTGAATTATTATTATTATTTTTTTATAAAGGTCAAATTTATTCCATTTTTTAATAAATTAGTGATTTTATTTATTACATATTTATATCTTGATTTAATATACTCATCCATTTAACTACATAGGATTTATAATTACTAAGTTCTAAAAGGTTAAAATATTTGGTGAACCCGACTTACTTTGAAAACTATTCAAACCCTGACTCTGCATGTTACTAGGGTTTGTATACTTCTTTTCATATTTTCATTGGATATGTTAATCTTTTTAGATTTCATACATTTTATTTTAAAATCCTTATTTCACTTTGTTTACTATATGTCACCTAAAAAATCCATCTCTCTTCCCTTAAGAAGAAGTGTTAGGCTTAACGATAATCCTATTGAGCATACTCAGATTCCTTTTATTTGAGTTTATACCATGGACAAGGGACCAATTAAAAATCCCATCATTGATCTTTCACACCTAAATATGTGGATTTCAATGATAATGCATTCAAATATGAACAATACAATCTCAAGATGATACACAAGATGGGAATCAAGACACTCTCCCCCACTTAACAATGAAAATCTAATTATCAATAAGGATGAGATTCTATAGAGATTCAAAGATGGAATTTGGAAATAACCCAATTATCATGCATAGATTTTACCAACAATAATGGAAATAAAAAGCAAATAAAATAATGGTCAATCTTCTACCCCCCCCCCCCCCCCCCCCCCCCCCGATATAACAAAATTATTACACCTACTTTGGGGTCAACTCAACTTGTATAACAACTAGTTTTAACTCGATAACCTTTAGTGGTATATACACTTCCTTTGGCTAGTTCCTCATTTATAGATATATACTCCCTTATGTATGAGATTATTTCTCTATAGGATAAGGTGTTACATCTTGAGCAGGGAGATACTAGGCCATCACATGCCTTGGATTCTCACATTCTCTAACATACACCTTTGGCACATTACATAGAGACAACTCCTTTACCATCCAAATTCATGGCATATAAGCTTATGTTGTATGATGGTAAGGGTAACCCAGAGCACCACTTATGAGATTTATGCATAGAATGTTTGGATTACATGTCCAATTATTGGCTCCTCACTAATTTGTTCACATGTAGTTTAAAGGACTATGCCTTACAGTGGTTCTATGATCTATTGAATTAGTCTATCACTTTATTCAATCCATTAACAAATATGTTCTTAACACACTTCTCAATAAACATCAATGATAATATATCATATGCTTACCTCCTTTAGCTAGTTCCTCCTCTCTAGATGTACAATCTCTTTCGCATGAGATTATTTCTATATAGGCTAAGGTGTTACATCTTGATTAGGGAGATACTAGGCCATCACATGCCTTATATTCTCACATAATTTTACATACACCTTTGGCACACCACATAGTGGCAACTTATTTTCCATCCAGATTCATGGCCCATAAGCTTAAATTGTATGATTGTAAGGGTAACCTATAGAAACACCTCTGATATTTCCATGCAACATGTTTGGACTACATGTCTAATGATTGACTCCTCACTAAGTTGTTCACATGCAGTTTAAAGGACTATGCCTTATAGTGGTTCTATGATCTATTGAATTAGTCTATCAATATATTCAATCCATTGACAAATATGTTTTTAGCACACTTATCAATAAACATCAGTGATAATATCTCATATGCTCACCTCCTTTGGCTAGTTCCTCCTTTCTAGATGTAAAATCACTTATGCATGAGATTATTTATCTATAGGCTAAGGTGTTACATCTTAAGCAGGGAGATACTAGGCCATCACATGCCTTAGATTCTCACATTATTTTACATACACCTTTGGCACATCACATAGCAAAAAATCCTTTTCCATTCAGATTCATGGCACATAAGCTTACATTATATGATGGTAAGGGTAACCCAGAGCACCACCTCTGAGATTTCCATGCAGCATGTTTGGACTACATGTCCAATGATTGGCTCCTCACTAAGTTGTTCACATGCAGTTTAAAGGAATATGTCGTACAATGGTTATATGATCTATTGAATTAGTCTATCACTACATTCAATCCATTGATAAATATGTTTTTATCACACTTCTCAATAAACATCAGTGATAATATCTCATATACTTAATTAGCACAACTGAAGCAAAAATCAAATGATCCTATTATAGAATACGTCTCGCAATATAAGACTATATTGGAAAATTTAACTATCCCCATGGTAGATAAAGATCTCTAAGACATATTCAAATAAAGACTACTATCAACATTACATGAAACTATCTAGTTTAAGAAGTTTTCAACCTTCACAAACTTATGCCACATAGTGAAATAAAGAGAATTTAAGATTCTCTCTATGGCCAAACTAAAATATATGAGTGGTCATAATTGGCTACTAAGAGTTATAGTAAGCCTCCATACAAGGTAAGGGCCACTGAAAAAAGAGTGATCCAAAGGACATAGTTAACATAACTTCAGAGCCATCTCCTCGCCTGGTTTTATCAACTCCTCTATGGAGAGTTTTCATTGACCTTCTAGAATCACTAGCACGTGTTTTACAATAGCTCCTAGAATGCAATGCCATATCAATCCCTCCCAATAAATAGGTTGATATGACACAACCTTTTCCAAAAAGTTATGATTCTGATGTATTATATTAATATCATAGGGCACCAGGGCATACAATAAAATGATGCATCCCATTGAAGCATAAGATCCAAGATTTTATAGAGGCCAACATAATTGATTTGGGCACACCCACAAAGACACCCAAAGTTCAATAAATGGAAGCTAAGGCATTGTAAATATTCTAACATCTATTTCAAAATCATACAAAAAATGAGGCAAGGGTACTTCAAGTGTTCACTACACATATCAAACACATCTACCATTGACATCATATCACACTAATATAGAGGATGCACACCCCTTTCATAGTATTATTGGTGTGTATTATATAACAATACCATCTATAACACTCATTACTTTCTTAGAGTAGGATATTTTTGATGATGATTCAGATTTATATGCACTCTTTTTAAATGCACCACATGTAAGTAGTAAAATATTTTAATGCATAATTATATTCATGTAAAAAATGAAAGTGAGGTGTGATAAATATAAAAATATGCCACCATTTATCCAAAATATAATATAAGGTGCATGATTTAATTTTTAAATATAATAATGCAAATTGGGAAATATGACATGACAAAATGCATTCTAATTGATTAAAAAAATTAACTTGATAGTATTTTAAGCTAAGATAAGGTCAAAGAATCAAAATTAAAAGGAAGATACTTGGGTTTATAAGAAAATGCCTTGCGGTCAATTTTTTTTTATTTTTTTAGGGTTTCCTCCATGCATGTCATAGATTTAGCCCTTGATTTTCTATCATTCTAGCTTGTCTACATACTGTGGTCCTTATTAGGTTGCTTGCAAGACTAGCATATACTTCCTTTTAGGGTTTCTTGACTTCAGGAAGGCCAACGTATTTAATGACTTCTCCTCATTCTCTTCTAGCTATTTTAGCTACAGAGAATAATGGTAGGGCATTGAGTAATGGCCCTCTACAAGCACCTGAGGAAGTTTATCCTGAAGGTCTACCAAGAGGTAACTCTTGGGAACATAATGTTATTTTACCCATTCTAGAATTTAACTCTGCTTATCAATGGATAGAATAGTTCTATTTGATAGTATATTTTGTGGATCAAATTTCCTCTAAAATTATGTTTAGGTCTTGGGTTCAATCCTACTGGGATGCTCATGGTATAACATTTGAGAGTGTCCAGAACATGACCAAGGGTTTTTTCCATTCTATTTTATTGACCCTTCCCATGCATGAGGTATCCTCCATAAGTTAACTACATGTTATGTTAATAACTCACTCACGATTCTCTCTCCTTAGACATAAGACTTTATTGTTTCTAAGCACATTGCTCTGAAGGTCTCGATTTGGGTAGAATTTCTAGGTCTCCCACTCCCCTATTGGAATTTTATTCACTAGATATTTTCCTCCATAGGTCAAGTTATTTGCCATGAGTAAAATAATTTCTACTTTACTAGACCATATAAGCACATTTGTGTAGAAGTAAACCTATCTTGGGACCTCAAGGAGTTTATGTAAATTTAAGTTGGGGATGTAAGACACTCCTAACGAGTCTTATAAATTAACTTTCTCAACACTTATTTTTGATACCAAGCCACTAACCATAAAATATGGGACTATCCCCTTCAGTTAGCCTATCATAATGCACCCAAATACTCATCCTCTCCTCTTAAGCCCTCTCTAGAAGCTGGAAAAAATCTATTTGAGGATGGTTGGACTATGGTAGGAAAGAAGAACAACCATACTAAATCCATGAGCTCAAATGCAGGAAATCCTAAAGGAGGAAAGCCATCAACAAATAATGGCCTATAATACTAGTCTCATGCTGAGAAAGAGCCTTCTAAGGATGAAGCCTCAAAAGCAATAGAAAAACCTAGGGTCTTCAACACCCCTCTTACAACCGGTGTTCTATTTTAGGGTCTTAGGGCTTCTCTACCCAGTTTTCCCTATTTTTTAGACTCATAATTAACCTCTCTACCACTTAATTCTCAGTGAGATGCACCCAAACACTCTCGTAGCCCTCTTAAGAGGTGTGAAGAGTCAGAGGAAGGAGAGTATCATGTTGATCTAGCTATGGGGAAACAATTTGATGATTTTTTAAATGCCAATAGTGGGCATTTTTTATAGAATCATTATGATTTCTTAGAAGGACTATACTCTGACGATATGTCTCTTGACACCCATCATCTATGAATTGATTTTCATGGAATGTTCAAAGTCTTATAGACTCAAAATGTAATTTTGTTGTGCATGATTTTAGAAGGAAGTTTCCCAAGATGGACATTCTTTGTCTACAAGAAGTAAAGGTGGTAGATTTTTTATTGATGATAGTCAATAACTCTATTTGGAATGATAGTATTTATTTTACATAGTAATCATGAGGTCAGACATGGAGGTGTGATCATGTTAATTTCTCCAATGTGGTAATCACACTTAGTGCAATTTGACGTGGACCCCACCAATCGGTTATTTTGGATCCTTTTTAGCATTGAAAGCCACTCATTTATATTTATTAATATTTATGCCTCAAATAATTCCATTGAGTGTACTCATTTATGATGATGGATTGTAGATGATCTCCTTGATTCTCATTGGGTCATATGTGGTGACTTTAATATGGTGGCATCTCCTGAAGACAAAGTGGGCCATCTACCAATGTGTTGGACAATTGGTGAAAGGGAGGTGTCGTATTATATGTGTGCTAAATGGGGATTTTATGACCCTAATTTAATCCATCAACCTACATATAGAGTGTGGTACACCTAGAGTAATCTCAGGGATGACCCTGCTCAGATTTTGAAGTGCCTAGAGAGAGCAATGATGTCTACCCAACCATATTTTTCCTTTGACAATAGTTTTTCTCCTCTAGTGTAGGTGCTACCAAATTTTGGAATTTTCAATCACTCCCCCATTCAATTTCAAGTGACATGGTAATTCATGAAACCCAACATCCATAAAAGATAATTCTTTCTTAATACCTCTCAGCTCAAGCATGGGCCCACTATGGCACACATTCGTAGAGTTTAGAATCTAGATCCCTATTTATTTTGAGATTCTAGTTGGATTCTTTGGTGGGATGATGCTATTATAAGTAATTATCACTTTATGAGAATCTATGCCTACCAACTTGCTAAAATTTCATGACATTTTTACTCTGTTACTTCTTTAGAGCTTAGCCATGTGGCTTTAACACTAGAAAAATATCCCTTCAAAGAGATCTTGTAGGTTAGATTCTTTTCTTTATGGCATCACATCTAGATTGTAGATAATTACAATGCTTAGGGAACTCAAATCAAATCTAGACTCCACTAGCTCAAGATAGGAGACAAAGCCCCAATGAATTATTTCAAATGCTTTGAGCTAAAAACTTGAAGCAATAAATCTAGGCTATCTCTGATGCTAGAAGGAGACTATTAGAGACACCACATATTTTTCAAGATTATGTCCTCCATTATCAACAAGTGTTTAGAGCTAAGCATCTTATGTAGAGTGTGACATATCCCTTCAATAGTGCTCACAATGATGCCTTGCAAACTCACTCTTGCTCAATGGGTGGCTTGTGATAGGCTCCTCACTATGGATGATCTACATGAGGCAATGACTCATATAGAAAAAAATAAAGCTATAAGCATTGATGGTTTCCCCTATGAATTCTATAAAACCCTCTGGGATCTTAAGGGTGATAACTTATACCATGTTTATCAAGAGGCCTTTCACACACATTCTCTAGGGAAGAATATAAATAAAGGAAACATTAAATTCATACCTAAGCAAGGGGATCCCTATTAATCTATAATTAGTGACTGATCACCCTAATGAATGTTTCCTACAAAATCATTGCTAAATATCTGATTCTCTAGTTGCATAATCTATTACCGCACATCATTCACATTGAGCAAACATGATTAATTAAAATTAGATATACATTAGACAATATCATTGTGGTTTGGGAAGGAATGGATTGGGCTAGAAGATCTAAGGGACAAGATATTTTCATAAAAATTAACTTTGAAAAATATTATGACCGTATTGAGTGGGCTTTCATCCTAGCCATGCTTAAAGCCTTGGGCTTAGGGCCCAATTTCATTCAAACCATCCAAATGCTTTTTTTAGATGACTCAATTGTCTTCTCTATTAATGGAGCCACTTTTGAATAATTTGGTTTGTTTTGGTCTATTCACCAAGGATTCCCTTTGGCACTTACCCTGTATGTGATTGTAGTTGAGGGTTTTGGATATCTTCTTATTAATTCCCAAGATAGGGGCTTTGTTAAAGGAATTTATCTCCCTCCAGATAAATAAAACCTTTAAGAAGATATGTAACTACTAAATGGTCACTTTAATGATGATTCTTTTCCTAATATAATTGAAGAAGAGGACAATGTGGACAATGCCTTGTAATGTCACAACACCTTCTGCCTTAACTCTGGCTCAAGCATCTAATGGAAAAAAACTCATTGCTTCAGGTAGTTATACCTCCCCCTACTGGTTTAGGCTACCAAGTATGGGTGGGCCTAGATCCAACATGATGAAATATTCATGTTTCTTAGCATCCCTTTTGATTTTGATACGTCTCCACCCATGTTGTGACAATATGTTATTGACAGAATAACAAAGAAGATAGAATATTGGGTGAATAAGCTCTTATCATTAGTAGGTAAATTCCAAATTTTCTTGAAAGTTCTTGTAACCACCCATGTTTACTACTTTTCCTGCTGGGTGCCTTCTAAGAACTCTTATTAGAAACCTAGAAAACTTCTTATGGATTTTATTTGGGCCAATTCTTCACATGGCCATGGATTCTATAGGGTTGTTTGGGAATACTATTGCCTCACATGGGATGCCAAAGGAATGGGGCTCATTGACATGGCTCATCAAGGAATTGCCTTATATGCCAAATGGATGATGTGGGCCATTGACAACAAGGAAAGTTGGAAGGTGTTGTTTTGACACTGCATCTCTTCAAGCCTACCTAAAGGGAAAAAAGCTTGGAAAGGGCTTGGCTTCTCAATTTTTCTCATCATCAAATCCCTCATTCAAATTATAGGGTCCTTTATGATAAAAAGTATTTATATAACATGGGAAAGGATCAAACCATGGCTTCTTTATAATGGCTCAAGGTTTCGAGATGGGTTGTCTATTAACTCACACTTGCTATGGTGGTAACCTATTATCAATTTCAATGAAGTCCCTCTAGCTGAGGTTCCTTGGATCAATGCTCTTAAATTGTTTTGTAGAGGCATTCATACTATCCAAGATATATTTTGTAAGTAGACTCACTCGTGTCTATCCTAGGAAGAAGTGAAAACCAAATTCTGGTTAGCCAATGTTGTTCCTTGGATCAATGCTCTCAAATTGTTTTGTAGAGGCATTCATACTATCCAAGATATATTTGGTAAGTAGACTCACTCTTGTCTATCCTAGGAAGAAGTGAAAACCAAATTCTATTTAGCCAATGTTGATAGAGAATCTAACCAATAAATCCTTAATGATGTTATACCTTCAATTCTTTACAAAATTTTAGTTCATTCTACTCATCCTTGGCAAAAGGACTAGAAGTGGTATGTTGAAAATCCATTTCATAATTACATCCCCCAGCTTGGTTGTGGGTGGCTTACTCCTCATGTGCCTATGGTAGACAAACTTAACTCTCATAGGGGTTTACATTCTTATGTTCACACTTAGTGCTTCCATTTTCATACTATCTAAGAGGCTTGCTTTGAGCCTAAGCTAGCTCATTTTGCTTGGTGTATTTTGTATTAGGGCCAATAGGCAGAAGGCTTGTGAATTTAGGAATTTACCTTCCCAAATGCCCTTTTTTTGGCCATTTGGAAACACTCCCTCATATTTTCTAACACTGCTCCAAAGCTCAAAGGGTTTGGACATAGATTCATGACCTTTTCAAGCCTTTCTAGCCTGAGTTTTTTCAATGGAAGCATACCTTTCTTGGAGATAAATCCACCTTGAATTTTAAATACACCCAAGTTTGATATAATTTTAGAGTGGAGATTATATTTTGGTTATGGAAATAAAGAAATAATGCAGCGTTTAATAATTCTTATTTAGATCATAATTTTTTTTGCTCCTAACAAATCCTCTATTATTTCCAATGTTCTTTTGTAGATACAAATGTAGGCAAATAAAGTTTCCATTGAGCTTGGATATCTTTAGGACCTTCTCACTCATTAGGGAGATGTTCCTTTTTTTATGTTGAGGATTCCTCCTTCTCTACCTAGGGATAATAGAATTGATGGAAGAATTTCCAATCTACCTCGAGGTGGGCACTAACACAACCAGTCTCAGTGCTACTCTCATAGTGGCACTCTGTATCAACACATGTCCCCTCCTGGGAAACAATGAGGGTGGAAACCCTCACCTCCTTCCCCTGATGGGAAATATAGCTAGGATGCTCCTCCTCCTCCTCCTCTGCATCTAGATGCTTGGGGGGCACCACTTGGAGGCTAAAAATACATGATGGACAAGATCCCTAGATTCTTTTTGGCCATTTCTCCTACTTAGCCATTAGAAGATGATAAGGACACTGGCCAGGCTTCTAGTTAGGATCCAATTCTAGATGGTAATGACTTAACAAGACTGGGTTTGGGTCTAGATGATATGTATCCTCCACCTTCTAACCTTGCTCTGATAGCTTAATGTTATCTTTTATGATGTTTTGATGACTTGTTCTTAGGCAGGGCCTAGTTTTGTTTTTGATTCTGTTATTTCCTATTCCTAGGCTTGGCCTAGTCTGATATTGAGGCATGCTTCCATACCACCTATTTTTTGTGTGAATTTTTTGTATATTATATTTTGTTTATATATAGATATATTTCATAAAAAAAATGCCTTGTTAGACATGAGATGAGATAAATGAATAAGTAGTTACACACAACCAAAGTGAAATTAAAATTGTAATAAATGAAAAATTACAAATAACAAATGTAAATAGAAATACATTATAAAATAAGGGCCACGTAGTGGCTAGTCCTTGTGTTTATATTAAGAGTTTGATGTCAATCATCGATATGTAAAAATGCATATGATTTATTGATTAAAAATTTGATATCGAAGTCAATTTTTTAATTATCACTAATGCAATATGAATTATCATTTGATGATATTAGATTTGGACCATTGATCACTAAATTATAAATAAAGGGCCACATTTGATGAAGCCATGATGATTTAGTATCGGTTATTGATTTGTAAGATCAGATCATAACCATGAAAGATATATTTGAAGATCAAATCCAAAATTAGAAAAACAAGACAAAGACAATGTGAATCATCAATCTTATGAAATGCATTATTAGTCATTAATATTTAAAAAATAACACAATATTTAAATGTGGAAAATTGTGATGGGATCGAGATAATATTAATTATTTTAAATTGAAATCTAAAATAACAAGAAATAAATATTAAAAATTAAATAATTTGTAATTAGTAATCCATGATCATGCGCAAGAAAGTATTTAACAAAGAAGGCAGATGTAGTGTGTGGGTCATATTTTTTACACAAGGGCTATGACACCAATTTATTTTCAACTATTAGCAAGTACATTGAGAGGGATATATAGTGATTGAAATTTACTTATGGTTGAATTTTCATGTAAATTTTTTATCTAGGCTCAACATCCCAATGACACTATACCTAATTTAGCAAGGGCTAAAACATATGTAAGCTTTCAACATAAAAATTAAGAATATCCAAGTACAAAGATATTACGACCCATACATAATCATCATTTAAAATTTGTCTAGTATGGTTTATATTTAGAAACATAGTCAAATATGATGTTTGATTCTCTAAAGGTCATAAATATTAAAAATTTTGGAAGCATAAAATCATTTCAAACTTTATCATTGATATCGGTGAAGTTTATATGCAGATATTTCAATCCCCATTATCATGGAAATTAAAGTGATAATGTTAAAATATTTTGGAAGAGTTAAACTTGTTATCATGAAATTTTACATTTCATGACAACACCCTCAATTACACTCATATAGGCAATTAGAGGTGTTTTAAAGATAAGGACGGTAAATTTTTTTAGAATGAGACATTGACTATGTATCCCAATTGACAAGGCTTGGGTAGAATGATGAATTCTAACTATCTTTCAAGATTCCAAATAGTGTGTTGAAGATATCTTAAAAATTTCTATTTTGGTGCAACAAGATTATTGTCATAGAAAGCGTACAATGATAGAGAGAAGAGAGAAGTCATGAATTCATTTGATTTTATCGACACTAGAGTGAAAATTTGAAGTAAAATCAAACTTCTTTGAAAGTTATTTATTTTTGCCCCAATGTGGAGACCAAATCCAAGAGATGAATATTGAATATAAACACTTGGTATAAAAAATTCATCTTGAACTTCAAAAATCAAGGGGAAGAATCATAGTTGCAAGTTTCAAGTCATGCAAAAACATCAATGCAGTTTTACAAGTCATGCAAATTTATTTTTTTGAAAATTCCAAATTGTACAAAATTCCCCAACACTTTTTCAAGTCATGCGATTTGAAAATTCTTTTTTATATTCCGTGTAATTTGTAAATTCTTTTTTCCACTCCGTGTAATTTATAAATTCTTTTTTCCACTTCGTGCAATTTACAAATTCTTTTTTCCACTCGGTGTAATTTGAAAATTATTTTTTTCCACTTCATGTAATTTGTAAATTCTTTTTTCCACTCCGTGCAATTTTCAAATTCCTTTTTCAATTCTGTGTAATTTGTAAATTCTTTTTTCCATTCCATGCAATTTGCAAATTCTTTTTTCCACTCAGTACAATTTGCAAATTCTTTTTTCCACTTGGTGAAATTTGCAAATTATTTTTTCCAATTGATGCAATTTATAAATTATTTTTTCCACTCTATGAAATTTGAAAATTCTTTTTTTATTTTTCCTTCTTGTGCAAATTTAGTTTTTCTTTTCCCCAACCATGCAAATTGAAATTACATTTTCCTGAATCATATAAATTTGTTTTGCACTTCCCAAATTCATGGTAAATGGAGAATGATGTCAGTTTCAAGAATAAATTTGTGGTATTCAATATATAAAGTGGTTTGGCTACTTAATTTGTGGTATTATCAAAATCTATTGTATTACCCTTATAACAAACTTTTCAAAATAACTTGTTTTCCACCTATAATTTGTGATTTTTGACTTTTAAAAGGTGGTTTATGAATAAATTCTTAGTATTTAGGTAATGGAGGGTGGTTTTGGTGGAAAATTTCATACTTTCAATTTTTGAAAGATGGTTTCCATAGAAAACACATGGTTTTGATTATATGGCCTTTTGAGGACTCTTTTTCATGTCTTGCAAGCCCAACAACAGTGTAAAATGGCCTTCCCAAACATACAAGCTATTCCTTGGACTCAAAAAATATATTAAAATTTATCTAATGTGGAGGTTTCAAAGATATTTTACATTGTGCAGGATTCACAATGACTTTATACATGTAAATTTCCCCTCTAAGACCACAACCAAGAAGCCTCAAGAGCAAAGATTCAAAACATGCCAGAAGTGAAAAGAGAAGCAGTTGTTAGAGAAAGTTGAAATTATCCTCAGCAAAAGTGAAGATGAATAGGCTCCATCAAAAGCTTCTGGTCTTTTCATATCAATGTTGGATCTCATTTTTTAATTTTTGGTTGTAAATTTTATGTAATTGCAACCTTATAAATGCAATTCGTGCAAATGTACTATGTCACTTTGTAAGTCTAGAATTGTGTAATTTTGATTTACACATTTCAAGTGGGTAAAATCACCAAAGCTTTTTTATACCATTCAAGTGGTAAATTTTTGTAAACTCGCTTTTGTACCATTTTTAATGAAAAAAAAAGGTGGTTACACACTGTAAGCACCTTCCCACAGTATAAATATGAGTGTTAGGCTCATTTTAAAGGGACTTTTTGACAGTGAGACTATGTGGAGATTTTGTTTGAAGAGATGAGATTTGTTATCAACTCAATAAATATTGAAACTGGGAGATTTTTTAAGCTTTGTATTTGAAATTTCTTCATGAGTAATATTTTTGTATGTGATTCACCTATTTATATATCTAAAATTTTAATTCATCTTTGTAATCATTACCAAATTGTCATATAATGGGAATTTCACATTAAGTATTTATTTTAGAATCTTCTTACATTTTTTCTATGAATGTAAAATCTCAATGGGGTTTAAATAATATTTTAATTGCCTTTTACAAATAAATATGGTATGGTTCTCTTTAGTATGCTATCAATATTAGATAATTATATCAGTGTATATTTTGTACTCTTAAGGGTGTAATTATGTCTTTACCACCCATTGAATGAGAGATATTCATATGCACACGGTGTTTTCCTCTTCTTGAACTATTTTTGCAAGCTTCTACATTTAGCTACCCATAGTTATTTTTCATTTTTCCTAGTGTTATCATAGTAGTTTCTATGTTTAACTGACTATAATAACATTATTATCCCTTATTCATTTCCTTTCTCTTTTATTCCTTTATTTATATTATTTCCTTCAGTCCCCTCATTTCCTTTATATATCCTTTATGTACTTTCAGGTTAAAAGTATGAACCCCCCACAAAAAACATTTTTTCTATAAATAGCTGTGAATAGTTTTTCCTCTATTTTTATCTGTTTGGCTTTCAATAAAGGTAGTTTCACCTGCTAATAAGAGAGGGTCTTTATCCTGCATTGCTAACTAACGTAAGTACTTAGTTTACACACTATTGACTCAAAGTCTAATTTATCCCCCTGACAAATTTTTGAGCCAACAAAACTATAGATTAATGTTGCAAACAATAACATTAAATATGCTTAAATAATTTCAAACCCTTCACATTTATTTTGTGATCTAATAAAATAATGTTTTTATTATTAAATCTTAGTGATGTTATTTGTAAATGAAAGGTGATATCTTTTAAAATTTTAAAAATTACATTGGATTATGATCAGATAACATGTCACATCCGTTATAGAATTTTCAAGGGAAAGATTAATAACACACTCTATAATAACATTAAGGTCATTGCACAATACCAACTATTGAAAAACTCTAACATTTATAATACAATGTATAACCAATAGGAATTTATTTATTCTTGTTCACCATTAATATAAGACTTTAAAGTCGATGGTTGTGACATAATTCAAAAATATGCAAGAGTTATAAAAACAATTACATGGAATACCAAAGTTAGACTTTAAATCAGGGTGGGTTAGTTGATTATCAATGTGTCAATTAAAAAATTCACTTTCAAGAAAATAAAAAATCATGTCAGGACTTAACTAATTTCCTACTATTTGATAGAGTTTCTCAACAAGCTATTGAGGTAGGACATGTAATGTGATTTGATTGGTCATATGGTACATTAGTGTTAAATAGGAAATATTACTCAACATATTCATGGATATCAAACTCAAATGTTGGTTGATGCACTTATTAAAATAGGTAATGGGAGTCCATAATATTAAGAAGAATTTGGATCAATTTTTGGTTAGCCTAAGTGGATAGATGTTCAGATTAAGGTAAACCCACTTTTAATTGGTGTGGAACCCAACATGGACACATCAGGAGGTCTAGGTCTCCCCATGGTATATAGAATATAGAATAAGATAAAGCTCACTAGGAAGATAAAAATAACCCTACTGAAAAAGGAAACCATAGTGAAAAGAGTAGAAAGGACCTAGACAAAGGAGGAACAATAGTGGAAAGAGGAATAACCACTTTTGCCTAATGCAGGAACCAACCAATTTTAATTGGACCATAAATTAGCCTAGACTAAAGGAGAAAGAGGCTTAGGTATCTAAAAGAATCATCGAGATCCCCCAAGGGACCCTAAATTACAAAATTTGACTGGATTTAGGACCAACCTGGGCATAAAAGGAGGCCCAAGTCTCCATCACAACAAAGTAGACCCCATCAAAAATGAAGAAACCAAACAGAAGTCAAACCCCAAGCATAAGGGGGATTGAGACCCCAAAAGATCTTTCCAAACATACCAATGGTTTATAGGATACCAAAGAAACATATGGAATTCAATAATAAATACCAACAACCAAAAAGTGTAGGGCTAAACCAATCAAAAACTGACAAGAACACCCAAATAAAAATTTGAAAGTTAAAATAGGAGAGCGTAGGAAAGTATCCCCAAAAGGCAAGAAGAAACAAAAACTAAATACCTAACCAATAAAGAAATAGTCTCAAGAGAAACACAAAATCCAATGATAAAAACCAAGGGTAGGATCCTAGATTCAAAATTTAAAAACTACCATAACAACCTACCCCCCAAAGTTGATCCACTAATAAAGCCCAACAATAGTTTACCAGTCAAAAAAATTAATGCAATCTGACATACAAAGCAAGTGTCAAGCATTCCACTAAGGATCTAGGAGCTTCCTCTGAGACAACCATTTTGAAAATTTAGAATGTATGCCTTCCAAGTTTCTTTAGGCTAGTTTTATAATTCTTTCCAGGTGTGCACAACTCTAGCAGACCATTCCTTCTAGATCACCTGGGATTTTTTAAAAATGATAAAAAATTATCCAAAATTGATTTACATTATTCAAATGGGTCTATTTCAACAAGGGATGACCTTGTGTTGACTTGGAATGGGATAGATCCCTTAATCCCATTAATTTAAGGGGATCTCTCTTCATAACAAATCAAAATTAGGATGTTCACATCCCTCCTATGCTTATGATTATCATTGCCTAAATAGTCCTCTGATGGGTCTATCATCATGCTCTCTTTAAAAAAGGTCTTCTTTGATATTTTCATTGGTAGATACTAATCCACATAACCAACTCCAATTAGAAGTTACCCATCCTCCTTGGTAGGATCATAAGAGTTCTATATCACCACATTTGTAGGTTTTAAAAAAATTACTTTCTCCATAAAATAACCATGATGGAAATCCTTCATTGTCCCTTGGGGTAACCACTCTTTCACAAAACCACCATTATCCAAAAATTATCCATCCTTCCTAGCAGGGCCATTATCTAAAGATCTCATAATTTTTTGTAGAGGAGGCAAATCATTAAAAATAGGGCCATAAACATTTGTTGGGGCCTGACTATCTACTTAACTACCTTTGATGTTAGATGATGTCTCCTTTTAATTAACTTGAAGTTCTTGAGTCTTATTTTTAATGCATTTATACCCAAATACATGATAGTTGGAATAAATTTCTTTTTCATGTTCATACACTATTTTTTTATTCTAGATGCCATGTTTGTACTTCAACTAAATGGATTCTGTGTGAACCTTGTCAATAGCCATGTTGACATAGAATCAAGTGAAAATGACTTTACTTCTTGTTTTAGTGATAGAATCGAAGGCAAAAAATGTCCTAATGGATTATGTGATTCCCTTCAAGATATTGGCCTTCCATAATTCTAGTGGAAGAGCTAGAGGTTTGATCCAAATAGGAACAACATTCCAAGATTCTTTAAAAGCATTAAAACCAAAACTCCATCTTTGCAAGATCAAAAAGGTCTTACCTAGATTTCATGATCCTCCTTGAAGAATCCAGAGGTGGTCTTCTTGGTTTGTGAAGGATAATAGAAGGAAACCATTAACCATGGCCACAATCTTAACTTGGCCCTTCAGTTTCCATCTTCTATGGGTCTAATCCCTTAACACATCTATGTTATGTCTGAAGCCTACAAATTTTCCAATGAGGGTACTTTGGGACTGAATCTCCATGCTATCAATTTCCTCATCTAAAATTTTTAGCACCATGTCTTTGCCCAAAATAAAGGGGTGAAGTTCCTTACTTACTCTTTCTGAGATGGGTGTTCCCCTGAACAGATCTGCCACATTGGGAATTTATACATATTCCCATGTTCCATACTTTGAAGATTTTTGGGAAGATTTAGATGATGAAGAGGAGGTCATATTGAGGGACCACTATAAAATGACCTTAGATCAAGTCAAAGCTTTTGATTTAGAATAAGTCCTCAAGGAATTAGTGGATGATGAGTCCCTATTAAACAATATATACTACAAACAGATCATTACTCAACCCTTTCTAGTAGTAAGGTGGTATGCCTTTGAATATTTCTTTTTGATAGATATAAATACACATGTAATTATTAAAACACTCAATTGGCTCAAGAGTAAAGGGGTCTAAGTGACCAAAGATACAATGAGTATCATATAAAAGATACCAAAGGTCAAGGATCAAGGAATTCCATCATCAGTGGAGGGTCCCAGTTGTACAGTAGGAGAGCAAGTAGATAGGCTAGTGATTTTCCATAAGAAGAAGAATAAATATAAGGCCAATAGGGGGAAATCAATAAAATATGAAGTAGTATCATATCAACCAATCATAATTTCATTTAAGGACATAAATTTAGATCAAGCATCCACAACTTCAACCCTTATTTAAGTCATAGTCACAACTCCAATCTCTGTGATCCATCCCCAAATTATTTTTATTGTTCCTATAGCTCCAACACCTCCTCCTCCTATCTCCACTCTTCCTTCACCTCAAGTGACTCCATCCTCTATTCCTACCACTTTACCTACAACAATAAGTCCATTATAACTAGTGATAATAAGTCAAGTGGACACTCAAGGTCCCCCTTTAGTGTATACTCAGGTTTTCATTTCATTCCATCATTCCATTCCATTTATAATTCCCTCCATTCTATCCCTGTTAACTTCAAACAATACTTAGTAGTATATAGTTACATACTTAGTAATTCTAACTTTAGTTCCATTGGCCATTCCAACTCCTAGGATAAGTATTTCTCCATCTTCATCCCCTTTCATCTTCCATACATTATCACCCCTAAGTGGCCTTACCACTTTAATTGACTCATTTTATACTTTAGCTTCCACACCTCCATTAGTCCCCAAGTTCTAAATTCCTATGTCTACTCCCCCATTAATATCACTTCTATCTCCTACACCCCCAATAGACACAACTATTCCCATTTCCCCTACTTCTTCCAAAGTAACCCCAACCCCTTCAATAGAGATAGGCAAAGGGCAAGCTTTTGATGTAAATGTGGACTTACAGCCTACATATGGGGATGAAATTGTAAATACATCTACCAATAAATTAGTGGTAGTATCAACACAAGATTTGACACTTATCACCATGCCTACCAGTGTAGTAACTTTAGCTATAGATTCTCAAGTGATAGTGTTAACATAGCATGATACTACACCTACATAATTAGCATAAATAGTGGGGAAGAAATTCAAGAAAATGATTTCCCCTAGTACATTGGATTTTGGTCTTTTAGATGCATGAAATAAATCCAAGACTACTCCCTAAACCTTCTCAATAATATTGTGTGACTCAGTAGGGGAAAGATATGTAGAGATTGTAGTCCCCCCACCAAATAAATAGAAAAAATATCTATTGGTGGGGGACTATTAGGTATCAAAGGTTCACCTTGGATGTACTATAAGGAGGGGTTAAAATATGATGTTTAAACCAACATCAACTCCCTCTTTGATAAAATGGATAGTGACAATGTCACTAAAGATGAGTTGAAAAATAAGGTTAAACAACTTGTTACTGCAATTAATAAATTTATATATCCCAATATTCCATTAGCATAACCTACACCTATATACATCCAATTCCTAACACCATCTATGTTGAAATCATCAACATTACTCGAATTACACTTAAATGCACATTTTAGGCTAAAATCCATAAAACACCCTAAATGGTTTGAACTTGTCATTTAAAAGTGCCAATTCAGGTCAAAGTATCCCTAAATGGGGTAATGCAATTTATGGGTCAACTAACTTTGATCAGATCATTTCAAGTTAAAATGCTAATTATGCACCTAGGTGCCCTGGATTGCTTCTTTTTATCAAATATTTGCACAAGACATGTGACCTTGTTATTTGGTGTTGGCAACATCCTAAATGGGATGGTGGATCCAATTCATCTAACATCACCTTTTAATTCTTATCGAGTCAAACTATGATCCAATAATATGATTTTATGATTATTTTGATTAATTAAGGTCCAATTTCCAAATAATTACATAAATGTTGATTAACCTTGTTTAAGACTAATTGATCCAAATCAAGAGCTTAATTGGATTTTCCATGAGAGTTATTGAATATTTCTTTTTGGAAATTGATTTTTATTAACTGCATCATTAGATGACATCATTTCTTGGGAAGGCATCCTTAGGCCATAAATGCATAAAATATCAGGATTATGGGTCTCTTATGCCTCATTAAGACCATCCATGCCTTTAAAATTCCCCTCTATCCCAAATATGTATGAGGGATATTTATGGATTTAATTATATAATTAGATTAATCCATGGCCACACATCTCAATCTTGAGATGGACGGTCATAGTTGATCCTAATCAATCTCAAAAATCTATAAATAGAGAGGCCATGAACATCATTTTTAATCTTGATTTGTGCAAAGTTATTATGTTGAATTGTCTCCATAATCCTTTGTATTTGACCATTGATTTTAATTTCAAGCTTTATTGATAGGCTAGTTTAGTGATTTCAAATCATATGAGCCTAGGTTTTACAAAGAGTTCTTGTGACATTGGAGGATTTGGCCACCATTTTTATTGAAGACAAGAGCTCTTGATCAAGGGAGAATATGCTTTTAAGCTGCATTGGTATGGTGAATCCATTTGGGAAGGTAATATGATGTTGCTTTCTTTCATTATTTATTTCTATCCTTTGTAATTCCCACATGAATAGATAGGCTTAATTTATTTTGTTATTATGCATTCTTCCTTTTATTTATTGGACTAATGTTTGACTAATCATGTTATGTAATCTTATCTACAAACCCAACACAACTAATCACCTAGATCATAGATTAGACAACACTTGATGCGGTGATAAAAACTACCATCATGGGGAGGGCTACCAAGGAATGGTCAGAGGATATCATCTCCAAAGGTAACCAAATTATTGATATTATAATGGATCAATATGAATTTTTGAGAGAGATAAGGGTCACCCTATGAGGACTGGTAAATAAGTATAAGGGAGAGGTGGAAAGCTTGAATCTTTACTATCCCTAGTTGATAGTTGTGGACTCAATTGATATGGACATCCTCTGTGGAAAAGATATTGAAAAATGATGGAGAGAAAGATGAATTGCATAGAGCATCTCAATTCTATAAAAAATACTTACAGAGACTACCCATAAGGCTAAAGTTTCCCATGGCAAGGCCATTGACATGTTGTATGACATGCAATATTTTTTGAATAAATTGTCATGTAGGCCAACAAATTATGAAGATAACCTCCTTTCATTAGAAGAAGTACATAATAAATTCAAGGAAGTGATAAAAAAAAGAATCTACATGAGACACACTCTTTACCATGAGATCTATCCACTGCTACATCAAGTATCAAAACACGTTGAATCAGATTGGTAAAGAGATTCAAACATACAAAGCTTTGAGAAGGGAACTTTTTTATATAATAACATATTGTGAGATGACCAACCTCTACTCTTTTGGCCCAGATGAAGAGAGAATCTAAGAGATCTTCAAGGCTTTTTACGCATATGTTCAAAAATTATAGGCCAAGAAGGATAAAGAGGTAGAAGTATTGAAAATCGATTAATTCTTATATGAAAAGCATTTTTGTATTTTATATTTTCATTATTGTAAAATATTGTAAAGTTTCAAAAAAACACTTGTAAATTACAACTATCTTTTCAATATCTCCTTTTGAGAAAGAGACATGTGTATTTTACACTTTCTATTTTGATAGGTTGGAAATTGTAAAAAGCAAACTTGCAAATTACACTTTTCATTTTGACAAGTTTTAATTGCTTAAGTTATAAAAGCACATATGGAAAATTACAATTCTAGAATTTACAAAGTGGTATGACTTGAAAGTTGTACAAGTCTCACTTTGAAATTACAAATTAAGGTTTTGCAAAAAAGTAACATAAGTTAACTTAAAGTTATCTTTTGTTCAAATAATGAGTTTCACTTTGGCATCCCATTTGCATGAAGAGCCATTACAACTATATGAAGGAAAAAAGAGGTATTTCTTGAAGATTTCTCAAGTACTTTGGATGCCACACCAACTCAAGATATGCCCAACTCTTACACAATCATTTTTCAACTTGTTCACTATGCCTTGGATGCCATAAATGCTATTTATCATGCCTCTTTCCATGGAGTTTTGAGAGTTGCTTGATTATCTACTAGGCATTGGAGTTTTTGATAACTACATCTCATTTATGAGATCTTTTATATAAATATGGGCAGGACCCCATAGCCCATTTTTATCTTTTGGATATTAGTAATATTATTCTACATTTTGAATATATTTTTTAAATGTTGTAACCTAAAGAATGAGAAATAATTGAGGATTTGCCTTTATTGTCTAAGAAATCCCTATGTATGCAAGTAATTTGAATATTTGGTCAAGTTTTAATTCTTATTTCAGTCATGAAATTTCATTTGAGGTATTTTCTACCCTTTTGGAATATTTTTTGATTAAAATAAAATAATCTTGTCCCTTCTATGAAAAATTGCAAATATTGCCTTTGATTTCCCATTTGCATGAGTTTGTGGTCCTAAAAATTTCAATTTATTTTTCTATTTTGTTGTGTTAATTCAAACAAACATTAAAATCCACTATAAAAAATATTTAGTGTAATCACCATTTTTAGTTTTACAAATTTTATTCTCAAACTCTTTTCCCCAGTCAAACCCTAGTTTAAGAACAAGATCACTAAAGAAGTAGAAATTCTACAAACTAATAATTTAATAATTACACCAAGTTTAGTGAAAATAAATCGGCCTTCTCTATAGGTTCACCTTGATTCACCAAGGTCCTATAGCTTGGAGGTGTTCACATTATATCATTAATTTTTGCACAGTGAGCTACTACATCAATAAATGAGTGCAAAATCTATGTAATAATAGTTTTTGGCATGCCTGGTGGGACCCAAAAATTATAAAGAGATTGGTGTTATTCTTACTGAGCATTGTAAAATCTTCATATAAATTTTAAAATCACATGGAGAATCCACTATCTTACAAATTCATAATTTCAAATTTTATGCATGCCAAACAAATAAACACAATCATCTACTAAAGGTAAGAGAGCTAATTTTCTAGAATTGTCATTTCTATCTAAAAAGAAATCAAAACAATTTGAACTTACCTTAAAGTATATCCTAAAATTTTATTTTCATCACCTCTAAGTACTCCCATCAATTTTATACCTCCTATAATGGCTAGAAATTTAAATTTCATATATTTCAATGAAGGAATTCCACTCCAATTGGACCAGTATGATGATATACCCACTTCAACTTTAAAAATATTACCATATTTTACTGGTGAAACTTCTTCCACTCCTATGAAATACATACAAGATATTGATAATATATGTTTAGTCC
Organism: Torreya grandis; assembly: GCA_037957365.1. NCBI lineage: Eukaryota > Viridiplantae > Streptophyta > Pinopsida > Cupressales > Taxaceae > Torreya > Torreya grandis. Next base: position 414,690 of record JARHVA010000237.1, read on the forward strand.
ATAATGTGGTACAAGATAATTTTGAAATCAAGCTTCTAGTCTCCTCTTTCAAAGGTAAACTCTTACAGTGGTACAAAAGTCTTCTTCCCAACTCTATCCAAGTTTAGGATGATTTAGGTACTGCACTATGTACTTAATTTGAAGACAAGAGTGATAACCTTTACTTGGTTAAATAGTTAACTGCTATTCAATGGTCTCCTCATGAGCACATGATTGACTTCAATCTCCATTTTCAAAAGACATGGAATAGAATTCCAATATTGGTTAAGCCAAATATAAATAATGCTTTCCTATATTACTTGAGAGTCCTGAATAGTGATTATTTCATGTAAATTTTTACTTAATTTCTAGGAAAGAGAGAAATAAACTCAATATGGGTGTGGTTGAAAACCTAGATTTGGTTTGTGCTTTGTGATCCAGATAGTTGTGAGAGCTCCTCTTTGGCTTGGGAGGATGACTTGTAGATAAAAAATAACTCAAATAAATGGTTGATTAATTAGTTAGGAAGGTGGATTGACTAGTAAGCTAGATCTAAGAAGTACACAACTTCCTTGGAGGCTATCAATCCACCTTTTAAAACAAGTTAATGTTGCTGATAAAATAAGGTTGCATAACATAAATGAAAGTACTCTAGAAAAGAAAATAAATAATTTTCAAAATAAATGTTTATTTTAACATGATAACATTAAGGTGAATTCTAAACTATCAAAATATGGTTAAGGTATGGTCAGAAGTCAAGAAAATAGGGTTTTGGTTAAGGTTGAAAAATGGTTTTTGCTTGCTGATTTTAGGTGTCTAATTTTACATAGTGACCATTGATGGCCGAGGTTAAAGGTGAAGGTGACCATCAATAGTCAGGGTTGAAGATGAAGGTGACTATCAGTAGTTACTATGGGTTTTTCATAGCTTATTAATTCTAGATAAAATAGGTTATGGGTTGGTTATAAAAAGGTTTTATAGGTTGTTGGAGGTTGGTTAATGGTTTTGAGGGCTAGAGAGAGCCTCAAAGGTATCAAGGGTAAAGGTTTGGTACTCAGGTGGTTGAGAGTGGTCAAGGTATGCTTGGTAGATATGGGGTGTTTGGATTTGTTAAAATATTAAAACTAAATAACTAAAACTTAAAATAAGAACAATGTACTTAGCTTGTGGTTGATCATTGATAGTTTGGAGAAGTCCTAGAGCTAGTTGAAGATGATTATTGATGAAGAGATACCTGCATAACAAGCTAATAATGATTGATGACTTATTCTTGATTATTTTTTCCCCTCTTTTCTCTCCCCTAGTTCTCCACCTCTCTTTTATTAATATAGGAAAAGAGGAGAGGATCAAAAAGATGTTAGAAAAGAGGTTCAAGAGATAATCCAAAATTAAATTGATCATGCATGAATTCACATATGGTTATGGACAAGCTAATTATAAAAAATAAGGTAAAGTGATGTGCATATTGAATTTTCAAGTAGTGCACCCTGACCATCAATAGTTAGGGTTTCCCAAGGGTGATCATCGATGGTTACCCTGATCATAGATGGTTAGGTCCCAAATGAAAAAGGGGTTGAAGACTAGGTTGAGCCAGTTTTTGAAACTGATTATAGATGAACTTGATTAGTCTAGAAAGGTGTAAACTGGTCCCAAGAAGTTCCTAAGCAATCTAAGGGGTTTTTTAACTTTTGAAATCATAGTGTGCATATTTTTGGTGTCTACATTTTTCCCATTTTTTTTGTGCAGCTGATGTGAATGAGGTACAAAAAAAATGGAGTATGGGTCAAAGGTCTGGTTGCCCCAAGATTAAGAGGAGGTGTTCCCCCTCAAAGTGGGAGTTAATGAGGTAAAACTAAAATCAAATCAGGGTTTAATAAATGGTATGTGGTGAGTCATAAGGTGGTGACATGAGGTTTGGCATTTGAAATGAAAACTTACACTTAAAATGTGATTAAGTTTATTATATCAAGATCATGAAAAGACTATAGTTACCAATGTGGGTAAAAATAAGGGTTGGTGTTAAGAAGGACAAGCAAAAAGTGAACCATGTGACTGTTTATAGGCATGGTGGTTAATAACACTCTTAAATGTAAGTCTCCTAAGAAATCACTATGTTTCTAATGGGTATCCAAGGTAGGAAGTACTTAGGAAAAACAAAAATGGGTCAAGTGTCATAGGTATTTGAGGTATAAAGTTATCCTAAAAAGACACAAGTGGTTCTGGTATGTGTGAGGTGTCACAAAATTCAAAAGGGTCAACATGGTAATGTTGTGGTCCAGGAAAAAATCATCACAAAAATGTGGACTAGTTGGGCCAAAATGGACTAATGGTGAGGTGGTCAAGGTGGGTGGAGAAGGTAACTCCATGGGTGGGTGATGGTTAATAGAGAAGGGTGATATTCATTGGTTAGTGTAGGTAATGATAAAAAAAGGTAAGGTTAGGTTGTAGAGAAAGGTGATCTCAAGTTATTAGTTTGTGGACAAAGGTAATCTCCAATGGTTGGTGGTGTTCAAATTGGTTGCCCAATTTGTGGTACCACTTGGTTTGGTAAAAGGGTTCCCCATTTCTTGGTGAAAGGGTGTAAGGTGGGTAGCTAAGATCATTAATGAGCTTAAAAAGGAAGACATACATATTGACAAGGCTATCATGAAAGTAGGAGTAGGCTAAATGTTCTAATTGGTAAAGACCATAACGGCAAGATGGGTGGGTTTATGAACATAAGCCCCTTTTATGCATTGCATTGGTGTTAGTTCATTAGTTAAAAGAAGTGGCTTGATCATGTAGTGTCAAGTAAGATTAAAATCCCTTAATTATAATGTAAAAGGGAAAATGGGTGAAAATGGGACCTTTTTATGAGACTAACATGTCTCTTATGTAGGTTTCTAAAAAGTCGGTGTAAACAAGTCTATATCATATAAAGTGTCGATTGATCAATGTGGGAAGTCTAATTATAAGATTCACTTGTGTATTTTAAAGATTATTGATTTTATGAGATCTGATTGTAGCTTTCAAAATTATTTTATTTTACTTGTGGGTCTTTTGCATATTTTGATTTTGCTTGGAGGGTTGGGGAAGTTGATCGATGCAGGAAGCTTTCACTAAATTGTTGGCTTTGACAAATGCTTTACTCAGCCATCCTTCAAGGGAGTGGTCTAAGTTTATGTGCTTAGTTTAAATGATTTTGATAGTTATCCTTCAAGGGAGTAGTCCACCTTACATTTTGTAATTTTGGATAAAGTTTTCAATAGTTATCCTTCAAGGGAATAATTTATGAATGCTAAGAATGACCCATGATTTTTTTTTGACTTTGATATTACTTGACATAGACTTGCTTAAACATGCTCAAGGGGATACCTTTATGAAGGAAAAACTAAGAACACAAGAAGATTTAATAGGTAAAAAAAGGTTTAGGTGAAAATGACCATGGGAATCGATCTTGAAGAGGGATGGAAAGTACCATGAGAATCATGCCATGGGTATACCCATGGTACCCATAGTTTAAAATTAGGCTATGATTGTGATGGATTATCACATTATTTAGTTGTAGTTGATTACCCTTAAAAATAGGATGATGAATGTGGTTTTAAAGCAAGGGATGAGCTTAAGTTAGACATAAGGTGAACAAGAACTTGGTTTAACAAAAGAACATGATGCGAATGCAAAGCATTCAAGGGTTTAAGTTATAATATGCCCTAAATACATGCTTACATAAATGGTTGACATCAATTAGGAGAGTATATGTCCCTCAGTTACTCTCCAATACTTGATGAGATGTGGAACAGATTTGGGTTCACAAAAAAAGGTGAGGTTGGTTAGGTGATAGTTTGGTGGAGAAGGATAATCTCCAATGGTTTGTTGGGTGGTGGAGAAGGGTAATATCTAATGGTTGGGAGAGAAGGTGACTCTTAAATAGGTTGGGTGGTGTCTTAAATGGGTTTCCCCAATTTTTCATACCACTTAGTTCAATTTGGGTTTTTGGAGAAGGTAATCTCCAAAGGTTGGGGAGAAGGTGACTCCCAAATAGGTTGCATGGTATCCAAATGGGTTGCCCCAATTTGGTATACCACTTGGTTCAGTTTGGATTGATGGAGAAAGGTAATACCCAATAATTTAGAGTTGGTTAGTTGAAAGGTTGAGGAAAAAATTCTAAGGGTTAGTTTGGTTAATTATTAAGGTATGGTTTGGGTTGATAAATGGTCAAAGCCATTTGGAGGGAAAGTTCCCCCAGTTTGCTCTTTCCATGGATGGTCAAAGATGGGAAAATGATCCCAAGGTGAGGTGTTGTTTAATAAGAGGGTTTAGGAGGGGTGAATATGCCTTCATATACCCTAAAAAGGGGGTATTAGTTGTTATTTTTTAGTGGTTAGTAGGTCATGTTTGTAGGTGGTAGTTTAGGTGAGATCACCGTTATGGTGCTATGGCAAGGAAAACATTGTTGGGTTAGATTTGGATAGGTTTGAGGTCTATAAATGATGTTGGGAATATAATATTAAAATAGAGGTGGGGTGGAAAAGAGTTTCAAATTATCCCAATGAAGGATCTTAGGTGAGGTGTGGGTAGCTTAGATAACAAGTTAGTTGAGTTTCAATAAATTTTGAATGGAGGGTTGATGTTGATTTATGTTGATAGATAAATTGCTTATGGTTGGATTACAAGTTGGGTTGATCATGGTTGATTGATTTGGTTTAGAGGTTAGTTTTATTAGTTGAGGGAGGTAGGATGGGTGGCTAATCTAGATTATTGGTTGGGTCTGCTTGTTTGTTTGGTACAATAAGGTGACAAAGATTTGACCCTGTTCAAAAGGGAATTGAATAAAAGACAATGTCATTAGGTAGATGAAAACTAGAAAATTATAGATGAATTGAATGGGTTTGATTTTAATTGAGGTTTGGTTGGAATTAGTTATAGGTGAGATGTTTTAGGCTTGGGTTGGCTCCATTAAAAGGGGAAGTGAAAGAGGTGGGCTGGTTTCCTTAATGATGGTTTTAAAGGAAAGTTGAGAAGGATATCCTTGGTCAACAAGTGGGTGGTTTAAGGTTGATTATTCCTTAGTGATGATTTAAAAAGGAAGTTGAAAAGGGTGAACTTGGTTAATAAGTGGACTAGTTGGGGTTTCGATTATGGTTCCCCTAGTTATAAATGCACTGAGGACCAAATCTAATGAAGGGACCTTATTATGTTTAGGGCTTTGGTCATGGGCTTGCATGATAATGGGTGAAAAAAGAGGTTAAATGATTGATTACTTGAAGAAATTAAAGGATAGGTTTGGGGAGACACAAAGAATATTGTTTGGAACCTCCTTTTGATTGATAAGGTTTTGGATGATCATCTTAAAAGACCCACATCTATCTACCACATGTTTATTTGTACGATGATACGTAAAAAAAACTCATTCTCTATGAACCAAATGGGTTTTGGAAGAGAAGCATTAATGGGTATGATTTGAGGGAGTATAATGATAGAAGACCTTAAAATTTTGTCAAGGATCAAAGCATATGATTCCCCCAGTGGGGGTATACTTCTTAGGAAGAGGGTGCACCAATGGCTCTTGAGGTTGCGAGCTAGATGGTTAGTTTGGTAAAGTTGGTTGGTCAAATAAGTTTGGTTGATTTGACAAATTTGAGTGATTTGATGGGTTGGGTATGCTTGATAAGACTAGTAGGTTGGAAAAATTTGGTTGATAGTTATTGGTTTGATTTGGTGAGGTTGGTTGGTTTAATAAGATTGGTAGGTTCAAAAAAGTTTGGTTGGATAGATAAGGTAGGTTTGTTTGAGAGATTGGATAAGCTTGATGTATTTGATAGATTCGACATGGTTGATATGGTGGGTAGGTTTGATATGGTTGGGTGGTTTAAGAAGTTTGGCTAGTTCAATATGGTAGGTTTATAGTTATTGCTTAGATTTGATGGGGTTGAGAAGATTGAGAAGGTGGGTAAAGTAGGTTGGATTGATAGGTTTTATAACATTGGTAAGGGTGATAAGGTTGATTGGTTAGAATTTTTTATTTGATAGTTGTTGGTTGGATGATTATTGGTTTGATTTGATGACGTTGATAATGATTGGTTTGATAGTGGTTGGGTTGATAGTTGTTGGTGGTATGACTAGGGGGATAGACCAAGTCTTGGTTTTGAGATGAAGAAGGTTGCCACAAAGGGGGTATAGGTGATTGATATGATGGCTGAGGTAGGTCATAAAATTTTTGTTGTAGTTGAGGTAATTGATATGATGGTTGGGATGGGTAACCCAAATATTGGCGAGGTTGAGATAGTTGAGGTGGGTTATGACAAGGGTATAATAAGGGTTGAAATGTTATTGGTTGGTTGAGGTGATGATTAAGTGGTTGTTGAAGGGTTATCAATTGGTTATAGTTGAGGTTGAATGGATTGTTGATAAGGTTGGGTTGGTGATAAGTGAGGTTAGTTTGATTGTAGGTGAGGTTAGGTTGATTATAGGTGAGGTTGTGTTGGTTATAGGCATGGTTAGGTTGATTGTACATAATTTTGGGTTGGTTTTAGGTAGGGTTGGGGGTATAAGTGGATCTTATTGCAAGGTGGAATTCTAAGGCAAGAGGGTTGTCTTCTAAGAGTCTAATAAAGTTAGGATCTCCTAAAGAGAATATATATGGGATCCCCATTTAAGGCAATAGAGATGAGGTAGGTAAAGGTAAGATGGTAGAAGATTACCAAAAAGAGTTAGATTACTCACAACTTAAACAAAGAGAAAGAAATAAAATGATCAAAAAAATTCAAAACACACTAAAGTACATTAAATCTTGTGGTTAATTCTAATCTTGATTTTGGCTTATGCCTTAAGTTATAAGAAAGTGTGATAGAAGTTGGCTTGTAGATTAGGTAGTATAGAAGCAGTCTATGGTTGGTTTCAAGTTGTTCAGGTGCTCAAAATAATTTGTATTGGAATAGATACATGGCTTGGTATTGAGGCCTGCCCTCTCACTTCACGGTCCTGTAGCGGTAAGAGTGTCAGGTGTTTAGCCAATATATATTGATATCCATAGTTTATACTCAACCAAAGAGTTGAATTGGTTCTTCCCTTGGTAATGAACTCCAAGTAGGATTGTTGAAAAAGGGTGAGGTGACAACTAGGTGATGTAATCCCAGTCGGGCCTTATCTCAAATTGTTTTGATGTTTGATTTATGAAAGTGGTTTGGCTAGTGTGTGCAATAAAAGTGATGCTATGATAAGATTATTGTGATTTAATTCAAAGTGAACTAATGTTAAAATAAAGTAATGGATTTAGTTGATTTTAATACCAAAATAAATTTTAGTTTCAATTATGAGCACAGATAGAGGGAAGAGAATACAAATGCAAATAAAAATGTGAGTAAATACTTTGTGTCCCACTAGGCATGCCATAATGTTTCATGTAAATTTTTGCTTAAGTTCTAAGAAATAGAGAAAAGAAACTCAATATGGGTGTGGTTGAAAAACCTAGATTTGGTTTCCAATTTTTGATCTAGATAGTGGTGAGATATCCTCTTTGGTTTGGGAAGATGACCTGTAGATAAAAAATCACTCAAATAAATGGTTGATTAGTTAGGTAGGAAGGTGGATTGCCTAACAAGCTAGATCCAATAAGTACACAACTTCCTTGGAGGTTGTCAATCCACATTTTAAAACAAGTTAATGTTGTTGATAAAAGAAGGTTTCATAACATAAATAAAAGTACTCCAACAAAGGAAATAAATAAATTTTAAAAGAAATGCTTATTTTAATAAGATAACATTAATGTGAATGCTAAATTATCAAAATATGATTTAGGTATGGTCAAAAGTCAAGAAAATAGGGTTTTGGTTGAGGTTGAGAAATGGTTTCTACTTGCTAATTTTAGGTGTCTGATTTTACATAGTGATAATTAACGATTAGGGTTAAAGGTGAAGGTGACCATCAGTAGTCATGGTTGAAGATGAAGGTGACCATCAGTGATTATTATGGGTTTTTCATATCTTATTGATTCTAGATAGAATAGGTTATGGGTTGGTTATAAAAAGGTTTTTTAGGTTTTTGGAGGTTGGTTAATGGTTGTGAGGGCTAGAGAGAGCCTCAAAGGTATCAAGGGTAAAGGTTTGGTACTCAAGTGGTTGAGAGTGGTCAAGATATGCTTGGTAGAGATGGGGTGTTTAGAGTTACAAAAATATTAAAACTAAATAACTAAAACTTAAAACAAGAAAAATATAATTAATCTTGTGGTTGATAATTGATAGCTTGGAGAAGTCCTAGAGCTAGCTAAAGATGATTATTGATGAAGAGATACCTGCATAATAAGTTGATGATGACTGATGACTTGATCTTGATGATTTGTGTCCCTCTTTTATCTCCCCTAGTTTTCTTCCTCTCTTCTTTTTATATAGGAAAAGAGGATATGATCTACAATATTTTAAATAAAAGGTTTTAGACCTACTCTAAAATTAACTTGATCATGCATGAATTCACATATGGGTATGGATAAGCTAATTATAAAAAACAAGGTGGAGTGATGTGCATGTTGAATGTTTAGGAAGTTCACCATAACCATCGATGGTCAATGTTTCCTAAGGGTGATCATTGATGATTAAACTAACCGTCGATGGTCAGGTCCCAAAGGAAACAGGGGTTGAAGGCTAGGTTGAGCCAGTTTGTGAAACTAACTACAGATGAACTTGGTTAGGCTAGATTGGTGTAGATTGGTCCCAAGAGGGTCTTAAGTAGTCCAAGGGGGTTTTTTTACATTTATAATTTTAGTGTGCATATTTCTAGTGTCTACAATGATATAGCTATTATGATTTAATCAATGGGTGACACCACACTTCTTAATTCCTATGAAATTGTAATAAAGGCATAAAATATTTAATTCAAGTAGGGAAATTTTTCTCAAAGCCACCAATGCATTTATTTATATAAATACCTCCTATTTCACCACCTACAATTAATCCAATTCACACCATGAGCAAAGCACCAAATTTAACTCTTGCACCTACAAATGATTTATATGAGGTTAAATCACTACTCAAGAGTTTTGGAAATGGGTTAGTAGCAATGAAGAGGTAGTATTACTAGAAGTACAAGTCTTATCAGTAGGATAACCTAGCATACCAACACTGTAGACAACCATACCAAGGAACCTCACAGCCAGAAGGTCAAAATATGTAAGCAAAACCTCCAAACATATGTGCTCTACCTGTACTAGGTGCTACCAAAATTATTATACCTATTCAATACAACCTAACATAGGAGTATGAGTAGTGTTATCCTTGTTCTCAACCACATAACAATAATACTTGCCCTGATGGTGTTATCAATCAAGATTTGATGATGCAAGGCATATCAAATACACAAGGACAGTAAGAAAAATCCACTCCCAAACAAGTATATACATAAGAAACTATTCAAGGTGAGTCTACTCTTCTAAACTAGAAAGAGGAGGATTTTTGTGATGTGAATCAAGAAGAGGCATTGTTCAATGGTGGAGTTCTTATGGCAGCCAATACACATTAAAAAAAAATATTAATATAAAGTGAGAAACCCCCTAAGGTGTAACAAGCTATAAATTCTAAAGTTGTACAAGAACATGCAAAGAACAACACAATACGAAGGCCACCATTTGTACCAATGAGCCAGCCTAAATCAAAAGTGTCAAATCTAAAACTTGTAAAAGAAGACATAGCTCGCACAAAGGCACCAACAAAGGTTGGTAATATTACTTTTAGCATTGTTAGGAAAATGAAGAATACCAATCTAAATGTTACTATATAGGAATCACTATCCATTCTAGTGCAAAGAGATTTGCTACAGGAAGTTTTAAAGAACTTCCAAATAATAAAAATAGTTTTATCCAAGGGACCTAATACTATAATTAATTTATGTCAACCACAAATTGACACTAAAATGATCAAAAGTGGTAAGCATCCCCCTTTCTATCTTTCACTTATAGTAGGAAAGCATCTCGTTCATAATTGCATGGTAGATTCAAGGGTTAGCAGTTTTGTTGTGCCCATGAAAATAGATGATGCCCTTGGTATAAAGTATATAGTTATCAATAAATATGTGGTTAAATTAGATAAAACCACTATTTAAATAGTAGGAGCAATAAAGGGGCTAGACCTCATTATTCACTCTTGTCCCAACTTGATAATTTCATAAGATATCTCAGTTATATATCTCCCCCCTTACTTTTCCATTTGTCTTTCATGAGATTTCAATACAAAAAAGAGAGGATATCTATCTATGGATTGGTCTCACATATTTATAAGGATGAGATATGGAACAAGAGTAACAATAAGAGCTACGCCAATCACAAAATACCACATTGAGCCATATAATCCTATCCCTATAGACATGAACTATATACTATAGGACCAAGAAGAGGAGATTGATCACAAAGTTGCAACACCTATAGAAGAGATTATAGACACTCATCTAGATGAATGGGGATTATCCCTTCAATTTTATCCTTATGAATATGTATAGGAAATAGGGTTGGGCACATATTGCATTCATGAAAATGATGTAATTATCCCAAACCTAGTAAAAACAACTAAAGATCTTCAAGGAATGTGGTAATTATTCTTTGATGGTTTGAGAAGTAGAAATGGTGTAGGTGTAGGTATTGTCTTGATCTCCCCCCAAAAGGAGGGTTATTTCTATTCTTTTAGACTTTAGTTCAGCTACACAAATAATGTAGCTAAATACAAAGCATTGATTCAAGGTGTATAATTGGCCAAGGAGAGGGATAAAATCCCTATAAATATTTGGTGATAGTGAGTTGATTTTTCACCAAGTGAGATTCAAAATCATAACTAATAATAATTTTCTAAGATCCTACAAACATAGGGTTTGGGACCTATTAAAAGACTTTACTTCTTTGAACAGTCAAGCTTTACCAAGAGCACAAAAAAAATATGTTGATTATATGGCCTCGATAGGGTCCCAAAATAACCTACCTAAAGAAATAAAGAATAAAAATAGCCAGCATGTAAGGTTGATAGTAAGGCCATCTATTCATGATAATGCAACTAATTGGCAAGTCTTTGATAATGACTAGCAAATTTTCAACTTCCTAAGATAAGAAGCTAAATTATCTTATAGGAACCATTCAATAATTTTAAGATCAATATGGAGATCAAATCATCCAATTGAAGACAAACAAACTACCTATGGGTCTAGTTACACTAGAAAACATCTTCAATTCAAATGATCAACTGAAAGGTGAAAATAAGAACATCATGGTAAATGAAGAAGACTATGAGCCAGTGGTCATCTTAGAAGGGAAATCATTGAAGATAGGAGAGGTATGCAATGATTCTAAAAATCAAGATTTTATTGAGTTGTGTTAATAGTTTGATGATAATTTCACTTGGAATTATCATGATCTAACATGGTTTGACCCAAGCTTAACTCAATATACAATAGAGTTTGATCCAAATACCAAACCTGTCAAAAAAAATTAGAGACTAATTAATCCAAAGATATAACCCTTGATAAAGAGTGAGTTATCCAAACTGATAGAAGCTAACATCATCTTCCCTATCAATCACTCATCTTGGGTTGCTAATTTGGTTTGTGTAAGAAATAAAAGTGGTGAGATTAGGCTTTGTGTATATTTTAGGGATCTAAACAAAACATCTCTAAAGTATCATTATCCCCTTCCCCCTATGGAGCAAATTCTAAAAATTGTATCAAGATCTAAAAGATTTTCTCTTCTAGACGGTTATTCTAGCTATAACTAAATCTTGGTACAAGAATTAGACTAGTTCAATATGAATTTAACCGTAAAATGGGGTATGTATGCATACAAAAATATCCCATTTGGTTTGACTAATGTTGGTGTAACATTTTAGATAGCCATGGATATGGATTTCAAAGGTTTGATAAATGAGATGATCTTGATATACCTAGATGACATTTCTATTTACTCAAAGCATGTTGATACACACTTGGATCACCTTCTGATTTTTTTCAAAGATACAAAGAATTCAGAACTTCCATTAATCCAAAAAAGTGCATTTTTGTATTTCATGAAGGAAAACTACTAGGACACATTATGTCAAAGTAGGGTCTTGAAATAACTAAAAAAGAATAAGTGTTATATTTTCATTAGCACTTCCAAGCCATAAAAAGGGATTAGAGAGATTTCTTGGAAAAATCAATTTTCTAAGAAGATTTGTTCCAAATTTTGCGTTTATGGTAAAATCCCTTACTATAATGCTCAAGAAAGGTATCATTTTCAGCTAGACATAGGAAGGAAAAGATAGCTTTAAATCCATCAAATGGGCTATTTCCCAGGCTCTTACCCTAGTCAACCCCAACTACAAGAAGGATTTCATTATTTATGCTTTTAGATGGGAAGGTAGCATCTCAGCCATTATAACTCAGTAAAATAAAGAACAATTGGAACATCCAATATATTTTTTTAGTCAATCCTTTAAGGATTATTAAAAAAATTATAGTTTCATAGATAAGTAAGTATATGTTGTAATTAAAGATCTCAAAAAGTTCAAGCATATGATCTCCAACAATAAAATTCATCTGATGGTAAGTCACCAAAGTGTTAAAGAGTTCCTACTGAGCTAGGAGATAAATGAAAAGAGAGAAGGATGGATCACAAAGGTCATGGAATATGACATGGACATCAAAATCATCAAGATTGTAAGAGGGAAGGGATTGTGTGAATAACTAGCTTCTAATATCAAGACTACTAAAATAGTATCAAAAATGGAATATGATCAAAGTACACCTCAAACATCCAATCCACCTCTTTTCAATAGCTGGATCCATGACATGACCACTTTCTGGCAAACTAATGAGTACCTATATGAATTTGAATAGTCTAATAAAAGGTATTTTAGACTCTAATCCATTCCCTATGTTCTTGTTAATGAAATCTTGTTTATAAAAGATATGAATGGAGTCATGTATCAATCACAATCAAGTCCCCAAGGTGATCAAAGAATTTCATGATGGTCCATTAGTTGGACATTTATCTTCAAGAACCATGTCTATCAAAATAATGAGAGGGGGATATTATTGGCCTGAATTATTCAAATATGCCCACCAATGGGTAAGGAACTATGATAAGTGTGCTTACTTCATAGGTAAACAAAGATTAGTATCTTCCGCCTCAGACCAATTTAAGCAGATCAACTATTTTCTCAATGGGGATTGGATTTCATTGGTATGATCAATACACCATTGAGTACAGGCCACAAATGGGTCCTCACAGCAATGGACTATTTCACATGATGGACTAAATCAATTACACTATAATATGCCATAGAGGCATCTATCCTAGAATTAATTAATGGTATAGTCTCAAGGTTTGGTGTTCCTCACACCATTATCTCAGATAATGCTAAAGAATTTTTAGGCACTCAAGTGAGTGAATGGGTTCTAATCACAATGTATACCTAGTTACTTCTTCCAATTATTACCCTCAAGGTAATGGCTTATCTAAGTGTACCAACAATAACCTCATAAGAATTATCAAAATAATAATGGAGGATAACCAAAGGATATGGCACACAAAGTTAAAATCAACACTATGGGTTGATAGGATCACCCCTAAAAGATCCATTAGCAACTCCTCATTCATGTTGGTATATGGAAGGGAATCTCAAGTCCCATTACCAATTGAGTTACCATATCTAGAGCTCAATCACCAATTGAATTTGATTGACAATGATGAAATGATAGTAAGATTGGTTAAACTCATAGAACTAGAAGAAATCAAGAACTAGTCAATGAAAGTCCTAGAATTAAATCAGGCTCAAAAAAAGAGGACTTTTTACAAAAAGGCATATGATATTAGCTTCAATGAATGAGACATGGTTCTCAAATGGGATGTCGACAAAGCTAAACCAAGTAAGTACACTAAGTTTGATGTAATATGGAGTGGTCTATATATTATAACTTAGTGCAAAGGAATAAATGCATTCCAGCTATCCAAGCTTGATGGATCAAAACTGCCTATCCCAGACAATGGGATATACCTCAAAGCTTTCTTTTGAGGTTGGATTTTTTTCTAAAAATAATTTTTTATATATATAATAGGGTTAGTTGTGTTTTTTAAAATAAGTGCTTTCACACAAGACAACTCATTAGGAGTTTTTATTTCCTTAGTTTGTTTTATTTTTTCTTATTTTGTTATTCTTTAGGTAAATCCTAGTTTTGTTCTTCACTAGTTAAAGTGTGTTAAGCTTAAAATGACTCCATGCCCAATGAACTAGAAGGCTACTAGAAATAAACTGATTATCAGGTAATCATCTCATAGAGGTTGCTAAAAATGTTGATATTTTTGCTCTAAAAATATCAAAATATCAAGTACCTTAAGGGAGACCCCCTAATTTTTTGGAAAAATACCTTGAATAGACCCAAATCACACATTTCCTTGGTATTATAGAATCCATAACTCTACATGTAATTTGTAATTCCTGAGTTTCAAATCCCATAATGTATTAACCAATGGAATCTGGAGATCTAACTATAATTTGAAATTTATAAAATTACAAATTGAAGCTAGACGTTTGGATCCCATAATACACTAGTTGATGGAATATGGAAACCTACTTGCAATTTGAAAAATTACAAATTGTAAGCGGGGTTCTAGTTCTCATAAGCCAAACACCTTACAAAATATAGAACTTGGACTACAATTTATTATTTACAAAATTGTAAATTGTAGGTGGAGTTTTACTTCTCATGAAGCACTCTATTTAGAATTAGGAAATAAAAGATCAATTTGAAATTTTCAAAATTTCAAATTGCAATCCAGGTGCTACTTATCGCCAACAACCTAGCTCATAGAATCTAGAACTTCAAACACAATTTACAAATTTGCAAAATTGCAAATTATAATCTAGGTTCCATCTTCTCATTTTTAAATAGGTCAACCAAGTCAATACCATGGAATATAGAGGTCAACATGAAATTTAAAAAATTCAAAACTGCAAAAGTATATCCAGACTTCGTATCTCTACCACCCATTTCCATTGAAGCATTAATTGCAGGGAGTTTTTAATATAAATAAACAAAATTAGGGATTTTTTAGTCATTGTTAAATTGTTAAATGAGTTCAAAGGTCTACAAATTTTTTAGTAAACTCAAGCCAAACACCAAGCCACGACCTTCCAAACTTCAAGACACATATGTAAGTAATGCCATGACCTATTTTACCCCTGCATGGTACTCTTTGAATCCCCTATATTTTGTTTCAATCTATCATTTCTTGAAATCACTCTTATTATGTGTTTTTTCTTGTGATTCATTTTGAGAAGCTAGTCGTTGTTAGGGATTTTCTTATTCTAGCATCATTAAGGTTTTTAGATTCATCTAAGTGTTGTCTCAGAGAGTTTTATTGATTTTCCTTGAAGAGTTTCCAAAGTTTTTTTCATCACAATAAAATTAAGGTTTTCCAATTCAACCAACAAATATACCTAGGGTTTACAAATTATAACTAAGTGAATATTCCTAAGTATATTCTCACAAAACTAGGTAAATATACTAGTGTATATTCACATAACCAGATAATATTCCTTATTTAATCCCTCCATAGTCCCTATGGACTTTCAACTTGCTTTAAACACATCCCATCTCCATGGTGTTTGTTATTGCTTCAAACACCTCCCATCTCCATAGGGTTTCAACCTACTTTGAACACCTCCTAAACCCATGAACATTCCTATTGCTTTAAGCAAATCCCAATTTTGTAGACTTTCCTATTTCTTAGAATAGTTTCAAATTCTAATGGTCATTCCACCTACAATTTAAACATCCTAGTTCCATCAGAGATTTCAACTTGATTTTGCAGCAACACTTTCTCATGGACTTTTTACCGTCTCAAAGTACCTCCAATCTCCACTGGAGATTCTACCTGCTTTTAGCACCTAAAAATCCTACCAAATTTTGTAGTTGGTTTTACCTTAGTTGCCTCTCTAGAATCCATGTTTGGGAAGGAGATGAAGTTTGAATCAAAAGGACTCATTATAACTCTTAGTCTAGAATCAAACACCATTGAGATTACAGATACAAACCTAGGTCACATTAAACTAGGGGACTTCTAGACCAAGATAAACATAGAGTTCAAGAATGACTAGATCCAAAGTATCTATGACTTTGGATTGCTACAAGTAGTATCTTTCCCCTTGATGGTGCAAATCCTAAAGCTAGTGATAACCTTAGAATAAAAATATGATGCTGATAAGAGATAGGTCTTGAATGATAAAGGGGAAAGGATTTTAAATCTTAACCTAGATTTTATTGATTCATTATTTGTGATACAAGAGTTTGAGATTTATCTACACATAACTCTAAAAACATCCAAAAAATTCTTTCAAGACAACAACTTGGGATGTCAGAGAGTGATAATTAAATAATGGATTAAGACCCCCAAGGCTGCCTCCACCAAATTGCCAAAGACATTGGAAATAATTTATTTCAAGGATGAAGTTGGATACATAATAATATTATTGCACAAGATCATTGGTAGTCCTGATGCAAAGAGTTTCTAGGAATAGATGTATCGGTACATTTGGGTCATTCATGAAAATAAATAATATATCCACTGGGCCCAACTCATTAGTGACTCCCTCCACAAGTAATTGATGGAGGTGGAAACAATAGGTGAATTCTACATGACTAGTTACCTTGTATACATATTGGCCAAAGGGAGAGCTTTCCCAAGGCTCAACTTAGTGGCTAGTGAATCAAATAAAGTGTATAACTATTATCCTAACCTCACATTAGAGGCCAAAAAACAACACATTAGGAGGGTTAATAATGCATTCATCTATTGTATCATAATAATGTTTGACAAAGATCTTGAGAGAAAAAGATTCTCTATTACAACTACTACAAAAATCACCTGATGGGGCTCTTACTTCATTTAGTTCCCTACCTACTCCTATATTAGGGTATGTGGATTCAGTGGCTACCCTTACACACTCCCAATATATGTTAGTGATAAATGGGCATTGATGAAGCTAGTGAGACAATTTGTTAAGACTCACATGCTACTATCTAGTAAACACAAGTTGGGAATTCAGTTCCCAATCAGTATACGAAGCTACACATGCCCTTATTTACTTAAATCTAAGTGTGCTAATGTGGAAATGACACAAATGACATGTAAGGATTTAGAGGTAAGGCCATACTATGATTTTCATGGTAACATCACCATCCCATTGGGAATTTCTAAATATTCCCATGTTCCATACTTTGAAGATTACTAGGAAGATTTAGATGATGAAGAGGAGGTCAAATTGAGGGACCATGCTAGAATGACCTTAGATCAGGTCAAAGCTTTTGATTTAGCACTATTCCTTGAGGACTTGGTGGATGATGAGTCCTTGGTAGACAACCTCTATTACAAATAGATCATTACTCAACCCCTTCCAGTAGTAAGATGGTATGTCTAAATTTTTTTATCTTTAATAGATAGAACTACACATGTAATTAATAAAACACTCAATTGGATTAGGATTAAAGGGGTCCAAGTGGCCAAATATATAGTGAGTATCATAAAAAATATGAAGCTCAAGGAATAAGGAATTCCATCATTGGTAGGGGTCCCAATAGTATATTAGGAGAATAAATAGATAGGCCAGTGATCTCCCATAAGAAGAAGAAAAAATCTAATGCCAAGAGGGGGTAGTCAAGTAAAGATGGAGAAATATCATAGCAACTGATCATAATTTCATATAAAGACACAACTATAATTAAATCATCCATAGCTTCAACCCCTATTTTAGTCATAGTCACAACTCTTATCTCTATGATCCATCCCCAAACTATTTCTATTATTCTTATAGCTCCAAAACCTCCTCCTCTTGTCTCCACTCCTCCTTCACCTCAAGTCATTCCATCCTCCATTCCCACATCTTTACCTATGATAATAATTCCATTGTCACAAGTGCAAGTAAGTTAAGTGGACACTTAGGGTCCCTTTTAATAGATACTCAGGTTTCCATTTCACTCCCTCCTCCCACAATTTCAATCCCTCCTTTCATAATTCCTTTCATTCTATTTATAATTCCCTTCATTCCATCACCATTGGATTTTAACACTATTTATTAGTATATAGATATAGACTTAGTCATTCTAACTTGAGTTCCACTATCCATCCTAACCTTGGGATAAGTACTATTCCATCTTCATCCCCTTTCATCTTCCCTAACCTACCACCCCTGAGTGGCCCTACTACTTTAATTGACTCATTTGATGCTTTGGATTCCACACTTCCACCAGTCCCTAAGTTCCAAATTCCTATGTCTACTTCCCCATTAATATCACTTCCATCTCCTATACCCCCATTAGACACATTTATTCCCATTACCCCTACCTCTTCCATAGTAACCCCAACCCCTTCAGTGTAGATAGGCAAGGGTTAAGCCCTTGATGCAAATGTGGACTTACAACCTACAAATGGAGATGAAATTATAAAGACATTTGTTGATCAATTACTGGAAGTATCAACACAATATTTGACACTTATCACTATGCTTACTAGTGCATTAGCTTCAGCTACATATTTTCAAGTGATAATATCAACATAGAAGGATGCTAATCCTACATGGTTAGCACAAACAGTGGGGAAAAAATGCAAGTAAATGATTTCCCTAGTACATTAGATTTTGGTCTTTTAGATGCATGAAATAAATCCAAGACTACTCTCCAAACCTTCTCAAGAATATTTTGTGACTCAACAGGGGAAAGATATCTAGAGATTCAAGTCCCCCCATAAGATAAACAGAAAGAATGTCTAGTGGTGGGGGACTATTAGGTATCAAAGGTTTACCTTGGACAACCTATATGGGAGGGGTTTAAACATGATTTTAAATACAACATCAAATCCCTCTTTGATAAAATGGATAGTGACAAGGTCACTAAGGATGAGTTAAAAAACAAGGCTGAACAAATTATGGCTGCATTGAATAAATTCATAGAGCCCACTATTCCATCAACATAACCTGAACTAGCACAACTAGTCACCCAGATCATAGATCAGGCAACAGTTGATGTGGTGATATAAATTACAAGCATGGGGAGGGATAATAAGGAATGGTAAAATGAGCTCATCTCCAAAGGTAACAAAATTATTGATATGATAATGGATCAGTATGAAGTTTTGAGAAAGAGAAGGATCACCTTAAGAGGGCTGGTAAATAACTATGAGGGAGAGGTAGAAAGCTTGAATATTTACTAACCTAAGTTGATAGTTATGGAATAAATAGATATGGACATAATCCTTATAGAAAAGATACTGAAAAATGATGGAGAGCAAGAGGAATTACATAAAGCATCTCAATTCCAAATAAAAATACTTACAAATATTTCCCATAAGGCTAAAGTTTCCCATGACAAGGTTATTGACATGTTGTATGACATGAAAGATTTGTTGAATAAATTGTCATGTAGGCAAATAGATTATGAAGATAACTTTCTTTTAGTAGAGGAAGTATAGAATAAATTCAAAGAAGTGATCAAAAATGAATCTTCACAAGACATAATATTTACCTTGAGATCTATCCACCGCTACATCAAGTATCAGAACACATTGTATCAGATTGGTAAAGAGATTCAAACATATAGAGATTTGAGAAGGGAAATTTTTGAGATATTATTAGATTGTAAGATAATCAACCTATACTCTTTTATCCTAGATGAATAGAAAATCCAGTAGACCTTCAAGGATTTTGATGCATATGTTTAGAAATTATAGGCTAAGAAGGATAAAGAGGCAGAAGAAGTATTGGAAATTGATTGATTCTTCTATGAAAATCATTCTTGTATTTTATATTTTTATTATTGTAAAATATTATAAATCTAAAAAAACACACTTTTAAATTGCAACTATCTTTTTGGCAGCTCTTTTTGAGAAAGAGCCATGTGTATTTTACACTATATTTTGACAGGTTGGAAATTATAAAAATTAGACTTGCAAATTAAACTTTTCATTTTGACAAGTTTTAATTACTTAAGTTTTAAAATCACATATTAGAAATTACAATTCCAATTTTGAAAAAGTGGTATGACTTGAAAGTTATAAAAGTCTCACTTGGAAATTACAAATTAGGGTTTTATAAAAAATTAACTTATCTTTTATTTAAAGAATGAGTTTCAATTTGGTGTCCCATTTGCATGAAGAGCCATTACAATTGCATGAAGGAGAGAAGAGGCATTGCATGAGTATTTATAAAGTACTTTGGATGCCACACCAACTCAAGATCATGCCCAGCTCTTGCATGATCATTTTCCAAATTGTTCACTACACCTTGGATGTCATAACTATTTTTCATCATGCCTCTTTCCATGGAGTTTCCAGATTTGCATGATTCTCTCCTAAGCATTGGATTTATTGATAACTACATCTCATTTATGAGATATTTTTTATAAATATGGGAAGAAACCCATAGCCCATTTTTATATTTTGGTTGTTAGTAATATTATTATGCATTTTGAATATATTTTCTACATGATGTAACCTAGAGAATGAGAAATAATTAAAGATTTACCTTTTTTATCTAAGAAATCCCTATGTATGCAAGTTATTTGAATATTTATGGAAGTTTTAATTCTTATTACAATCATTAAATTTCATTTGTGGTATTTTCTACCCTTTTGGAAGATTATTTGATTAAAATAAAAGAATCTTATCCTTTTATGAAAAATATAAAATATTACCTCTAATTTCCCATTTTCATGATTTTATGCTGATTTTCATGATTTTGTTCTATTGTGTTCATTCAATCAAGAATTAAAATCCACTATAAAAAATATTTGGTGCAATCACCATTTTCAATATTACAAATCTCATTCTCAAACTCTTTTCCCCAATCAAACCCTAGTTTAGGAATAAGATTGCTAAAGTGGAAATCCTACAAACTAATCATTTACCATTTACACCAAGTTTAGTAAAAGGAAAATGGCCTTATTTAGAGGTTAACCTCAATTCACCAAAGTCCTACAGTTGTGAGGTGTTCCAATTATATCATTAGTTTTTGCACAACAAGCTACTACATCAAGAAATAGGTGTAAAATCTATGTGATAACAATGCCTACATTGACGTAACTATCCCTAACCCAAAGCAAGTGTCTAATGCCCTAAATTCATCCAATTTTAAAATGAAACATATTCCTATTGTCATCTTGAGTGATTTAATGTGAGATATTCTCCAAAGGGATTGATATATATATATATACATATATGTATATATATATATATATATATATATATATATATATGTATGTATATATATATATATATACATATATGTATATATATATACATATATGTATGTACATATATATATATATATACATATATATATATATACACATATATGTATATATATATATAGATATGTATATATATACATATATATATATATGTACATATATATATGTGTGTATATATCTATATCTATATATATATATATATATATATATATATATATATATATATCAATCCCTTTGGAGAATATCTCACATTAAATCACTCAAGATGACATTAGGAATATGTTTCATTTTAAAATTGGATGAATTTAGGGCATTAGACACATAGGATGTTTTATATATATATCCTAATTCATTCCTCACCCATCACATCCTATAAAATTCATACCTACTCATAAGTAAACTTAGAAAATACTTTTAGTCAAGTATTCAAATGAGAAGAGTTTAACCTATTTTCTCCTATTTCCATTTTGGTTATAGGGACAAGACATCTATAGGTTTGAAGTATTGAAGGAGAATTCCATGACCCATTTTTGATATGATAAAAGCTAGGTCACTCTATGTTCTTACTTATCACACATTTCATTATACACACACAATACAACATGTATGGGATACCTACATAAAATAAGGCCCTCTTTAAATTATTGGATATGTAGGCATCAGTCATTGATAGAGGGATCTTTGGTTTAGTTCGACACTATGTTCCCACTAACCTATTTTTCTCATATATAATATGAAGATGAAGAATTGTGTTTTTCTCATTTGATAAGGAGTGATAAACCATGATCAAATTTGAATACACCAAAGTGAAGGAAACATAGAACCCTAAAGCATCTAGGTGGTCATATCCAGTTTTAGCAGGTATTCCATACTATAAACATACATGCAAGTCAGACATAAGTGTTGACATAATCATCCCAAGTTGATGCAAGTGTCCGCATCTACAAAATCATAATTTATAAAATCAAATGACTGATCTATAATTTGGATCCACTCTTATTTCTTCTTATTCTATACGAATATTTGTAATAGCATCAGAACCATCTAAGTATCATGTTTTTATTATCATTGTAATATCTAGCATATTTTTTCTTTATATTTTTAGCATATCTCAGCACAATAAATTTAGTTTATGATTATCTTATTTTTGCAATAAATTGCACTGATTTAGATATAGTCTACCATCCTTATGCCCTAAGCTATATCTACCCCTTTAACCCTAAAATATCTAATGTATATTTTAGGGTTAAATTTTTTTGAACTCAACCTTTTGTCCAAAAAAACCTAGATATTGATATAGGGTTTCATGATTTTTTTATTTTTTATTTCTAAGTTTTGATTTAACAATATTTTATAAATTAAAATCAAATTTCATTTCCTATCAATATGTTCAATATGGATGAATGTGTAGCTCATTTTATGTTACAATTTGTAATAACATATACTATTTGATTTGTAATAATCTCATCCAAGGTACCATCCAAATAAATAAAAAGACCAGTCATTATAATGAGAAGGTTTTTAAATGGATACAACATTTAATCTCTCTTCATAATTATTTTTGTACTACTATAGAGCTAGTATCTAGATGCTAGCATGCATGCTCTCAACTATTTGTTTCACTTGTATCTTATTTGAGTGATAATTACCATCTGATACCCATTATTTACCCATAAATTATAGTAGATTATATGATCTATGTTTTACCTACTCAAAAACTAAAGTGTCCAACCTAATCCACCACCCGCTAATACACAATAGATGCCTATTAAGCCAAAACTTGTGATCAAATCTAAAGGATATGATCTTGTTGACCAATTGAGAAACACACATGCTAAAATATCAATCCTCAAAATTCTAAATCAATCTTCTATATATAAGAATACTCTATATGAGGAATTATGTGAGACCCAAGTTACAAATGATATTAAGCCAACCTACTTTGTAAATATCATGAAATATCTTAAAAACAATGTGAAACTCATTAAATTTGATCCAATATATTTACCATCTAAGCATATCATTGACCAAGATTTACCTTTGTTCATACAAGTGCTTATGCAAAGTAAATAAAAGGGTGTACATTGATAATGGGTCAAGCATAAACATTTGTAGCACAAAATTACTAACAACTTTGGGTATTAATAACAATATTATACAAAAAATAGTTATACATGTCAGGGGAATTGATGACTCATATAGCTCCTTGATTGGCCAAATAACATTGAATGTGACAGTGGGACCAAAAATGATTACAATTAATTTTCAAGTAATTTTTTAATCAATACATTATAATGTGCTCTTAGGGTAAACCTTGGATACATATAATGGAGGCCATTAAATCTACACTACATTAATGTCTAAATTTTGTACATGATGGGACCCTATTTTCACTACCTACTGATGAGGAACCTTTTAAATTTTTAAAAATAATACATTATGGAAGATACGGTATCCCTATAGTGGTGTCACCTAAATAATGTATACTACTTAAAAAAATACACAATTTTAAATTAGGTGAGTCAAGTACAAAAACTCTTTTATCTTTAGATGCAAATAAATCACAAAACACCAAGGTGAACATGGATGCACATCAATAACAAGATCCATTTCCAAAGGAACCAATGATGGCAAAACCAAAATAAAATTAAAAATTTGATCTTCCTTTATTGGTAAATATTGAGCAACAATATGGCCATGTTTCAGATTATTATGACAATGATGATGATCTAGATCTAGCCCATGATATGACATATGATACATTGTGAAGACTTATTTTTTGTCCACCTGATCATATTTCACATAACCTATTCACACCTACATGTCTTGGTACATATAATCTAATCTCTCATATAGAGGATACAAAACCAAATCAAGATAAAAACAAATATAAAATGGTAGATGAACATGGAAATGCTTATTATTCCATACAACCCTCTTGGTTTCACACATTAAGTCAAAAATACAAGGATCAAAGGAAGATACATCATGTAAATAATGTGGAGGTATCTCATAATACTCCATAATAGATTTTATAGATCATAACAAACCAAGATACTTGGATACAATACTTTCCATGTTACTTGAACATAACATGATATTTTTACCTTCTACCAGGCATAGATCATGTAGTAGGTTTTTTCATAAAATAATATTGCCATATTTTAACTATAATTGGACCATTGGCCATCATACAAATCAAATCAGGCATTACAAAACCAAATTTAGAAATATAATAATGAGGGTCAGATATAAATTGTGTTTGAGAAGAGAAAAAGACAAACTATTTCCAAAGATGTACATGAAAACCATCTTGAAAAGATATCAAGGCATGAAAATTTACCTATTACTACTAATATTGATAGGGTCTATTGTTAACATCTCAAGTTTGATAGGAACAAATAGGATATAATTTGTAGCACCACATTTCTTCAATAGTTGGGACATAATACAATTGAATTTAACACAGTCTTTGTTGATGTTAAAATCACTTGGGTACATTGTACTACCTTTGTGTGTGGACCAAAGGTGGTATACCTTGATATATGGGAAATTAATCAATAGCCAAATTTGAAATTTCATCTTGGATAATAATGATTAATCAATATGAAATTAATTTTTAGTACTACAAACCAATGAATTACTTTCCAACGTGAAAATAAATAAATTTATATCCCACATGATGGATATGGTAGCATCCAAATACCAACATTTATTGGTATATAATTACCAACAAATAGATAAGAGTTGGTTATAAGATAATATAAGTAATTTTGGCAAACAATGCCACCACCCATTGCCTTAGCTCCTAAATTTGAGGACTTGTTGGACTAGTTAGTTTCACACTTCAAACATATTCCAAACATATGAAAAAATTAAAAAATTCAAAAATATTTTTAGCAATTGCATGTTGTAGTAGTTCCTTAGCATATATGTTTTTATTTCCATCTTAGTGGATAGCATATCATTTCTTTCTATATTCACATGTATTTCACCCACCATTTCAGTATGATTCATGCATAAATAGATTCATGATCTATGCACTTTCAGATATTGGGCCTTCTTTATACTCATGTCATATGTAAATTAGGTAAATACACTTATTTTATCATGATACACTCAAGTTATATCATACTATGGTCACTTTACATTATCATGTTTGATTTTATGTACATACACATGCCTTTATTCATGCTTATATCTTTCACAATGTACCTAATATGCTATGTGCTTAACATTTATTTCTAACATGTATATTTAAGGAATAGTATGATGTGTTTATGCTTATTGATTTTAGTTTTCCTATATGGGGTATGTGCATGGAGTTGAGGGATAATTCCATATACATTTCCCATAATGATATCATGTAATGTCAATAACACAATCACGTTATTGACATTATATGATCATGTTATTTAAATTATGGATTGATAATTACTGAGCCATAACATGACCATGTCAATACATAACATGATCATGTTATTTTAAAAGTAATAACATGATCATGTTATTGTAAAAGTAATAACGTGATTGTGTTCTTATTGTTTTTCATAGAATAGCATTTAAACATGTACATGAATCCAATCTTGACTTGAAGTTGATATTTACTAATTATACTTTAAATTTATTTTAGTAAATATAATAAATTAGGGTCACTCTACATCTAATATAGTTGGTATCATATATGCACACCTTATGATGTGTAAAATAGTTTTTAAAAATCCAATTTGGTCAGTACTTAGTCATTTTCAGGATCTACATGTTAAACCTGGGGATTTCAAGCATAACTTTTACTATTGATGTCCATTTTTTATAAACAAATAGTCATTTTTTAGATTTTTGTGCCTTATAGATTGCTTCTTGGCATTTTTAAGAGTCCTAAGTTTTCCAAAATTTAATTTTTCAAATCACTCACTTTTAACTTGATCCAAAGTGGTGTGATTGGGTTAGTATAGGTCACACTGATGAATTATACACATCAAATGACCACTTTGTGTTAATTTCACTTGTTCATGTCTATACCTCATCCCTGATCACTTCTTGCACATCCCTAATCACTCTCTCATCATTATTCATTATCCCTAATCACTCAATCATTGACCTTCACTATCCCTCATCATATCTAATCACCACTCATCATCTCTGATTACTCTCTCATTTACCCTCACTATCCCTCATCACCCCTAATCACTCCCTCATCATCCATCATCATCCCTAATCACTCCCTCAATGAACCTCACCATCCTTCATCATATTTAATCACTCCTTCATCATCCCTAATTATTCCCTCATTATCTTTCACCATCCCTCATCATCCTTAATCACTCACTCATCATCTCTAATCATTGCTTCATCATCCCTAATCACTCCTTCCTCATCCCTCATTATCCCTAATCACTCCATTATTAAACCTCACAATTTTTCATCATTTATAATTTCTCCCTCATCATCCATAATCATTCCATCATTAACCCTCACCATCGTTCATCATTCCTAATCATTTCTTCATCCCTCATCATCTCTAATCAATCCTTCCACATCCCTCATCACCCTTAATCATTCCCTCATTAACCATCACCATCCCTCATCATCCCTAATCACTCCCTCATCCTCCCTAATAACTCATTCATTGACCCTCACCATCCTTAATCATCACTTATGACTCCCTCATCATATATACTCAATCCCTCCTCATACTTAATCACTCCGTCCCATACCTTGATAGTGGTATTTTTTTGGGTTTTAACAATGATAGGAGATACAATTGGAAATTTGAGTGCCATCATAAATTATAAGACATAGTGATCAAAATGATGTGGAGGAAAATTTAAAACATAAATATTTATCACCTATGAAAAAAATGGCCTATTATAAATTATGTAATTCGTAATTGAATATCTACCAGAAAAAGAGAAGCAAGTAAAGGGTAGTAAATATGAGGATCACCAAGCTATGTGATTTCCTTAAACCAATCAATTTATTTCCATATAATGACATTTTATAATCTGAATAATTACATTTAAGGCATTATAATTGTATGTATATTGATTTAGTCATCATACCAAAGAGTGGAAAATAATTTTCAAATGATTAGAACAAGTAGTTTGAGATTGGAAAGTGGTGCTTAATTCATAACTTTAATATTCAATATAATGAAAAGTGTCACACTATGAGCTCTCTACTTGTATAGCTCAATAAGTGGGTACAAGTTATCTATCATTATAAAAAGGTAAGTAGATAATATATTATGAACTCAATGATATGTTCGGTACTAAAAATATCTCTACTTCCCCCACCAAGAAATGATAGGAATTACAAATATTATTTTATTAAAAATGTAGATCAATGGTGAACCACTACACTCGATCATTTCTAATGAAATTCAAAATAATTTTATTTCTCTTAAATCATATTTTCAAAAATTAAAATTGAAATTGATGCATCGTCCATAACCATACATTAGTGTATGGTCTAGTGTAGGCCTTGAGAAATGGATCACCTAGTAGTGTCACTTGGTGTACAAAATAAAACTCTTTAAAGATGCAATCCTTTGTGACATCTCACCATTATAGTTATGTGATGTTTTGCATGTGGTCAACCATTTATTTACCATTGAAATGTAGTCTGTGAAGTAAATCCTCGAAATTTTGTGATAGATTATCATGATTTGAAATACCATATATCATAGTTAGTTCACAAGCATTTAGTCATTAGTTTTTATAAGTGTAAGAATATTATCAATTCTAGTAATAAGTATACTCTTGATGGTAAGAATTAAATTTAATAACATCCTTGTGGCACCATATCATAATATTTTTTGTCTAATAATAACAAATACAAAATAATTGAATCATAAACTAGATGAATATAAGGATATCTTTTAGACACCTAAATAAGTTCCTAAATACTGTACACTTAAAAATACTATTAATTTTATCCCTTAACTACCTCTACTTCAAACCTATTTATAAAACATATAATTTCTATAAAATGAATAGATTAAGTGGTAGATCCATGAAATCATGGATAATGGACACATCATGCCCAAATCATTGCCTTGTATAAGTCCAATTACACTTGTGCCAAATATGGATGTAACATGAGGTTGTGAATCGAAAATGAAGAAATATTATCCTCATATAAATATTAAGGAATTTTTCTACCATATCCATGGTGTATAAGTCTTTTCCAAAATTGATATTCAGTTTGGGTATCATCATATTCAAGTTGAACCTATGGATATTTGGAATATAGTCTTACAAACAAAGGAAGGATTGCTTGACTAATTGGTTATGCCTTTTAGGTTAGCTCATGCATAAAATTCATTCATTGAGATGTTGAATGACATCCTAAATCCCTTTAACTATGTCATTTTTTAAATCTACTTTGATGACATCCTAATCTTTAGAAAACATGGGATGAACATATACACCATGTTGAACTATTATTTCACTTTTTGCAATAACACATTTTTATGATAACATGAATAAATGTTAATTTTCCATGCAAGAGATGAAATATTCTGGATATATTACACAAAAATGAGTGAATGTGTAAACCTAACCAAGATTCAAGTCATATAGGAATGGAAAAAACTAAATAAATTTAAATAGATTCAAATCTTCTTAGAATTAGAAAATTATACAAGAGATTTGTGTTGAATTTTTATCCTTTGAACCAAGCTACCAAATGTGGAATTTAGTAAATTTTCATCTATCTAACTACAAAATAAGATAATTTAATGAACTAAAATTTAGACTCTATTTTGTGCTAGTACTTATGTTACTTGATTATAAATTTGAAAGATCATCCAATTCATTCAGTAATAAAATTGACTATCACAAATGGGTATTGACAATGCAACAAGTCCTAAAAAAGAGTTAATTTATATTATGATGGATTAAATAACATATGATTGGAATCAAAGATACCTTTATAATATATACATACATTAGATGATGAGGGAGTGATTAGGGATGATGGGGGATGAGGAAAGAGTTATTTAGGATTATGAGGGATGAGGATGGAGTGATTAGGGATGACGAGGGATTATGATAGTCAATTAAGGAGTGATTGGGGATGATAAAAGAGTGTTTAGAGATGATAATGTATAATGAAGGTCAATGAGGGAGTGATTAGGGATGAGGAGGGAGTGATTAGGGATGATGAGGAATAAATTATAGATGATTAAGGATGAGTAAAGAGTGATTATGGATGACGAGGGATGAGAAAGGATTGATTAATAATGATGAGGGATAGTGAGGGTTAATGGAGGAGTGATTAGAGATGACTAGGGATAGTGAGGGTCAATTAGGGAGTGATTAGGGATAATGAGGAATTATGAGAGAGTGGTTAGTGGTGATTAGGGATGAGTAGGAAGTGATTAAGTATGAGGAAGGGATGATGAATAATTAAAATTAACACAAAGTGGTCATTTGATGTGTGTAAGTCATTAATATGACCTATGCTACCCAAATCACACCACTTTGGATCAAGTTCAAAACGAGTGGTTTGCAAACTTTAATTTTGAAAAACTTAGGACTCTTAAAAATTATAAGAATCAATCCAAAACATAGAAGGCACCTAAAAATGACTATATGTTTACCAAAAATGGACATCAATTACAAAATTTATGCCCTAAAATCCCTAGGTTCAATACTTAGACCTAGAAAATGTCTGAGTACTAACTAGATTGGGTTTTGAAAAACTATTTTCTAAATCATAAGGTGTGCAGCTATGAGACCAACTCTATCAGATGTAGAGTGACCCTAATTTATTATATTTAATAAAATAAATTTACATTATCCTTATAAAATTATACTTAACATTTACATTAGTATATATCTATTTCAAGTTAAGATTAGCTTCATGTACATGTTCATATGTTTTTTTGTGAAAATAATAGGAGAATGATTATGGACATATAATGCAATTGTGTAATTAACACAATCACGCTATTTGAATTTGAAATCAAAAACCAGGCCTTTTATCTCAGGAATGGCTTAAATTCTTGATCCAAAGGCTTAGACCTATCAATCTATAATTGAGTTTAAGAGTTTTGATAGAAAACAACAAAATTAAACTCTGATCACCAAATACACTACAAATTTTAATAGTAAAATTCAAAAACTTAATACCATCAAAAAGAGCATGCTCTCCTCTTTCCAAAAATATGTTCTTTTATAATTTTTGTACTAATTTAAGGTTTCAAACTATGTTGATTTATAGCTATATCTTCTTTAGGCCACTACATGTCTATACATGTTCATGTAATTTGTTTTTCATTGATCCCAATGCAAACCAAGTTATATGGTCACAAACTAGGCTTAATTCTACACAAATTCAAAAATAATAATTTATTTGAGGTAGTTAGAGGGGGTTACATGATCGGTTATCCATTTTTTTATCAGTTTTTAGTATATATTTACTTGCAAAATTCATTAGAAAATGTATTCATTGAAAAACTATAAAAAAATGTAGGTCACAAACTAGAAGATATTATATAAATGTTCACTAAAGTGTTTCAAACAATATTAAACACTACTCAAAAATGGTGGGCCACACATCCATCTATCTACTCTATTTTATTTCAAAAAATAGGAGTTCCTCTTCAAATTTTAGATGTCTGAGCTAGTTATACTTAAACATTTAAAAAAATAGTTTTTTGGAAACTAGATTCAAAATTCTACATTTCATGTTCTTACACCATCTTCAAATTTGGAGTGTAGATATCTCAAATTATATATAGAATTTAATATTTTTGAAATTTTAGGAAAATCATGTCCACACGTTGGCCTCTTTTTTCTCCCCAACTATGTGCACTTACCCTATGCACTTCCTTGAGTGTCTTTTTTTGCTTGTTTGAGAATTTAAATGTGCTCTATTGTTTGCATCCCCCATGCCTTTATCTTCCTCTTTGTCATTTGAATATGTCAATTTTTGTTTTATATTTAAATTTGAATATGTCATTCTTGATTTTTTGGACATTTGACTAAGTCATGTCCCATCAATTGTGTATCATTTAAACATGCCCCTTGTTTGATGTATCCTTGGACCATTTTATTTTGATTTTATTTTGAGTGTTCTTGTATGTGTGTTTGATTGCTTGTTGATCTTGTACTATTAATCTCTAAATGTTTCCATGATGTATATCATGCATCTTAAGGATTTATGTGATCACATTCTTCATGCTTCAATGATATATCTACCTAGACATGTTCCTTATATATGCAACTTGGTTCATGCACAAATTATACAATTATCTTCTTCTTATGAGGTAAGGTGACTACTAATTTATTTTTACCCTCACCTAAAAATTTGGGGCATACTAATGGGGACATGTCATAAAGGCATGGCTTCCACATTTCTCACAATTAACCAAATTCAAATTATAGTGGGGGCATGTTTTGGAAACATCTACTCCACACATACACCAATCTTAATTTTAGACATACAGTGGGGGAATGTTTTAGAAACATATTCTCCAAACTTACACCATATCTAAGTTTAAAATTATAGTGGTGGGAATTTTTTGGAAACATATTCTCCACACTTATGCGATTTTCAAATTGGCTAAATTGTGTAGTTATATGATTTAGATCTACATTTATGGCATAATTTCATACATTGGTATCATAATTATACATAGTTTTAATATGAGACATATATAAGGTGCATATTCCATGCAAAGAACACAAAAATTTTGAAAAATCAAATCAGATTTCATATTTCAAACACTTCTATAGATTGTCATCAACCACTAGGTTGGAATTTTATGGACTGCATTAAGGTAATATATTATAGTAGTTTATTCATTTATGATACGGTTGAGGTGATTAAATCACTCAACCTTTCCATGTTATAGGTTGTAATTTATTACATAATCAAACCTCTCTATTTTTATAGTGTGAATTGACTTGGTTAGTCATGTTGACCATGTTATAAGTATAATTAGGTTTCATGGTTGAGTTAATCTAAAATATAGGGTGGCATCTCACCTTTTCTCCAAATTTGGGGGTATGTGTCCTCAAATATCTTTCTACATCTTTAGATATATACACTTTCCATATTTTATATTTATCTTAATCATAGTACTAATTATTAATAATGATACATCTCTTCAAATTAGAATTCTAAAATGCAAGGTGGTTGCATCAACGTATAGGTGTACTCCTAAACCCTGCTCTCTTTCAATTTAAATCATTTCAATGCTTTTAATTTCAGATTATATACACTGATTATATATTATAACATTCTCTTTGTTTCAATTCTTTTAGGATAAAATCACTAAAGTTGGAGTCAAGCAAAGGCAAGGTGTGTTATACACACCCAAGTATGTATTTATTTTCCTTTAAACTAGCAATTTCATTACTAGATTAAAGGAAGGGGGAATGTAGACACTATTTCTTAATTATATAACACCTCAATATTGTACACTTGGAAAATACATATCATGGATGTACCTTCAACTTATAAACCCTTCCCATTATTAAAAGGATTGAATACACTATATTTCTATGATTATTTTTTATCTCTTAGTTTGACCAATGTTATTCTGATGTCTCAGACCTTTTATCATGCTCAAAATTTTGTAAACTTGATTATCTTCTATTTCTAAAAATTATGGACTTATGTGTTTTTGAGTTTCCCAAACACTTGTGTCCTATTTAAACACATACATCAATGTATGTGTACTTACCCAAATACAAGTGTCTAGTCCTCTAAAGTCATCCAATTTACAAATTAAACATATTCCTATAGTCATCCTAAGTGATTTAATGTGAGATATTATCCAAGGGGATATATATATATATATATATATATATATATATATATATATATATACGATCAATCCTCATTCATTCCTCACTTAGAAAAAACCTAGGAACTTGTTACCTACTCACAAGGCAACTTACCAAAGTCATTCAATCAAGAACTCAAGTGAGAAAATCTTCCCTATTTCTCTTATTTCTAAATCAGTCATAAGGACAACACATCTACATGTTCAAAGTACTAAAGTATCATTACATAAGCCACATTTACCAAGTTACAAGCTAGATCACTCTATGTACTTTCTTATCACACATTGCATGATACATACATAAGACAACATGTATGAAATAAATACATAAGTCTGAGTCCCTCTCCAGAGTATTAGCTATGTAGGAAATGTTCATTAAGAGAGGGGTCTTTGGGGTAGCTCAACAACATGTGCACACTAACCCATTTTTACCACATCCACTATGAATATGAAGACCTAAGGTTTTCTCATTTGATAAGGAGTGGCATTCCATGACCCAGATATTATAGGTGGTCTCATCTTGTTTCAATAAGTATTCCTTATAAGAAACCTCATGCAAGTCATATAAAATCTTTGATACAATCATCCCAGGTCAACACAAGTGTCCATAGATACAAAATTATAATTTATAGAATCAGGCAATTAATCCATAATTTAGATCCAATCTAATTTATTCCTATTCTAGATCTAGATCTATATTAACATAAAAAATAGCTAAGTATCTTGTTTTAATTATCATTGCAATATCTATAATAACTTTACTTTCTAGTTTTTGATGTATCTTAGTTTAATAAATTTAGTAAATGTTTATCTAAGTTTTGTAATTAATTGGCCTACTTTAGAGATAGTCTACCATCCTTGTGCCCTAACCTATATCTACCCCTTTAACCTTAGATTCCCCGATCTAGATTTTTGGGTTAAGCAGTCTCCTTTAAGATTCTACTTAAAATTGTATTAATTTAGCCCCTAAAAGGACAGCTTGGTTTTGCCATGGTTTCTCCCTCTACTTGATTTGAAACCTTTGCATCTATGAGGGATACACTTTGTCAATATATTCAAGTTCATCTAAAGATGAGTTTGAGACATCACTATTAGAATCAACACCTTCCACAGTAAGATGGCTAGAGATTAAATCCTTCTACCATAAGGTTTCCTTATTTATTTTGAATCTCTTGAAATTTATGGACAAATGGTCAATCTTGAATAAATAATGGTGAATTCATAATGATAATGAAAAGACATTTTATTTTGGGTTGATGTGTTAGTTCATTTCTTAAATTCTATGTTAGTGTTTGATTGAGTCATCTTTTATATGGATCGTATAATCATATCTTCTTATATCAATGGGTTTACCAGTGTTGGCTTGATATACTTTGAGTGAGTTTTCAAATATTTAGGTTTAAATGATATGTTTTTATTTTAAGTATTATTTTGATTTAAATTTTAAGGGGTTATGAAGTTTAGGCTTGAGGTTGTTAAAGGGTCTAAGTATAGTAAATCACGGCATAAAATATGCAATAAATATAGTCATTAATTTGTGAAATAATTAATTTAATCTGATATTTATAATAATAGCAATTAATGACACAAATACTTATTTATAAACTAACCAAGATGAAAATATGTAATCTAAAAACTGGTACAAAAGCTGGTCTGAGTCACAAACAAGATCCACGGGTCAGAAACCCTCCTATATAATAGCATCAAACCTTGGATAGTACCATTATGGTGTTACTATCTACTTTTGGCACTAATGTCTTATGTGCAATAAATGATATGTACTTTTGGAACACTTGTGTCTACATTTTATAAGCCATTTCCTATGTGGACAAACCCTACTTTGTTGTTTGTGACCTATTTTCACTAATTTTATATGTAAACCCTATACCTCCATGTGATTAGGGTATTCTATTGAAGTAAGTACATAAAGTGTGATGGTATGTGGTTAGGCTTGACATCCTTAACATGTTGTTGTGATTATATTTCTTACATACCAATACTCTAAGAAAGAGTCAAGCCTAATGTAGTTCTCCCAACCTAAGTGTTGGTGCAAGTACAAGTAAAACTAGTATGAATGTTGGTTTGAGTGCTTAGAGTGAAGCCTGAGATTGGAAATCTATGTATTATTAGTTTGTAAGGGTTGTAGATGATTGTATGAAAAATTAAGGTAGAATAGGCATTAATAACTTTGATTGTGCATAACTTATTTTGAGTTTGTTTGTGTGTATTTGTATCTAATCTCCATCTAGTCAATAGAGGGATAAAATTCATGTGTATATATATGGTGCTTATGTGGGCATTTAAATAGGTCTAGGCTAACCGTAGGTGTCTTTTGAATTGAAAATATATTTTTTATGCTTTAAAATAGGGGAAAATATAAGAGCACCAAAATGGGACACTACCATCGTAGCATGGTGCTAATGTCTAGGTGGTAGAACATGAGGCACTAGGGGCCTAAATGCCTAAGGAAGGGTCTGAGATTGATTTTGAGATGTCTATGGATGTGTAAGGCCCACACAAAATCTAGATAAGTGTCTAAATAGGCCCTAATATAGGTTTAGGTCTAAGCTAGGGATGGGTGGTCTCAAGTAACACTATTGGCACTCAAGTGACATTTTATATGACATATTTTAACTATTGCATATGATTTGATCTCTATAGGATCAAGTAAAAGATTGTTAAAAAATGACAATAAATTTATATCTACATAATTCATTTTTTTATTTATAACGTTACTAAATAAATAGAACATGTTGCAATGTAGATCCATTACATACTCTAAAAATATGTTACATTTTTAATACACTAGTTATATCATGTGATTTTATATATTCACTTTAGATAACATCATGAAACATAAGTGTTATTATTTTAATTTGTGACATATATGCACAAAATAATGTTTAATTGCTCTAGTTTTCAAATTATGATATTCGATTAATATGTACATAGTAAATATCTTCATAGTTATATATTTTATTTGTCACCCCAAAAAAATTCAAATAGAAGCCAACTATTAGTTAAGTTGGAATATCAATATACATAAAAACATGACAATTAAATTAATATTTAAATAAACGATGTTCATAACTTTTAAATGTGAAAACCATGAATTTTTTAAGATGGTAGAGTGGAGTGGTGGAAATAATTTCAAATCTAGGGATGGGACTAAAGATTCCTATGAGGCCAAAAGAAGTGAGGATGAGGATGATTTAGATGTGGTTTGAAAGGAAGGTTCACATATCAGAGCTTTCAACCCCTAGTTCAAATAAAGGCTATATCAAGGTGTTTTGGAAGATGTCCCCTATTATAAAGTGATCTTGGTGGAGATTTTGTTACTGGTGGCCATTTTGTGGCTATATTCATCATTGATTGAATGGTCTACTTGGTTCAAAGAACCTTCCACCAATGTTAGGGTGGACCATTTAGGATTTAATGGGCAGTGTGTGATATTTTTTATGGGTGAAGGATTGGTTTATTCTAGGTAATCCAAGTACCTATTTGAACTAGTGTTCTCAGTAATAGAAGCTTCATTGTCAACTTTTCCAGGTTAACACTACATCCAAGTTTGCCAGTTCTATAACTATAGGGAGTGAAGGAAATTTGTCTATTTGCATTTTTGAATGCATCTATTTTATTTTATTCTATCCCTTGGTATCTTTTCTACTCGAGGTTAGTCTAAGATTCATTAATGGTTGGTTGGTGGACTACCTAACATGGGGTCAAGGATAACTGATGACATTGTTCTATTTTGTAAGACTTACCCTAGTGAGCTAAGTGACACTACTATGTTTTCCTTTGACCAGTGGGTGGTGTTTTTCATTCTATGGAAGGATGCATTAATCATTTGTTACAATGTTTTAGTGCTCAACATAGATTTTGGGGTTTGGGAAGGGAGTTTCCACTTAGGTAGTTATTGAATCTCTTTTTTGATAAGTGATGTTCTAGTCTTGAAGGACATTTTATGGGATGTTATTCCATTATGAAACTTAGGATTAGGCCATGTCTAGTCTTTTTTCAAGTATGGATGACTTAAACTTCTGATTATAAAGGTTTGGTTGTCTACTCAACCTTTGAGACTATTTTTTGCCTTGTTTTTGTTGGATTTTACCTCTTTGGGCTTCATTGATAGTGATGAGAGAGAAAAATGATATTTTTTCTTTATTTGACCTAACTCTTTATGTGATGATCCTATTTTTAAAATCCTTGCTTAGTGAGTATCTGTGTTTAATTAGTAGTAATATCTTGGTTAGATTTTTGGTGGCTGGTCATTGGGCCTTACTTTGTCCAAAAGTTTCAAATTATTAAGCGAATAATATGTGGAATGGTGCATGAGGATCCAATTGATGTATATGGCAAGTTCCAGCAATGAAGCTCACCCTTTACATGGAGATTGGAACTAGATTTATGTTGTTCTATGTTTATTACAGGAAATGTGTTTTGGTTTTTGTTGGTTGTATTTTCTCTTTTTTCCTACCATTGTTGAGTTTTGATACTAGGTTATCCCATTTAGAAAGGCATTGATTTTAGATAATAATCGGACTACTCTCCTGAGCTTTTTAAAATTTGAAATTCAAATCTTGGATTTGTATCTCTTTGGTTCATTAGATGGCCTATCATCCATATATTTCAACCATTATCCCCTGATCATGGGTGATTTAAGATGATTTTTTAATTTTGGTTTTGGTAAATTTAAGTCTTACAGGATAGTTTATCATGTGATTGATGGAAATCCTAGTGGATTCCTTCCAAAATCTAGCTACAAAATTTTCCATGGATATCAAATGAGATCCTCCTCCTATTCATGTTGGGAATGGGTCATGAGGGGACTCTGATAACTGGTCAATTTATAGAGTTGGGCCTCATGCTCTTCTAATCCATGGTGGTTGCCAGACCATCTAAAAACTAGTAGAGTCTTGTTCTAGTTTATTGTCCTTTTTCTATGAAGATCAAGTTGGAGATTAGGTCCTCAGGAACCTTGAAGGTTTTTTAGAGACTTAGAACTCATTTTATTGGTATGTTGGGTCTCCCAGGGGATCAAAAAAGGTTTCTTAGAACTAGGCCTCATGTTTCTTTAGTATAGGGTGATTATTGGCCCATTTAAAATCAAGGGTTATTATTGTAATTTCATGTCTCAATGGGGACTTCAAAATATTTATTTCTTTGTGTATGGATCTAGAGTGGAGATTGGACCTCATTTTGTGTCCATGATAGTTCTCAATTTATAAAAAATCAATTCACTAGTCCCTTGGGGACTCTGATGGTATCCTAAGATTTGGGCCTCATTATAGCCCAGGCTAGTTTCTGGTCTAGCCAAAACTGGTTGGTTGTCATACCAGTCAAATGTGGTATTAGCTCTTCCTCTATTGGTTCCTAATCCAATAAAAATTGGTGGTTACTTATTTAGGTTGGGTTCTCATTATTCTCCCAATCAACCATTTCTAGCAAGATGGAGACCCAGTCCTCCATTGATATCTTTTACTAGGGTCCTTTTTTAATCCTGGTCAAATGTTTCTAACTAGGATCAACTCAAACCTTTTGATGTATTTGGGGCTAGTATCTACACCAGTTATCAAATATGTGGTTATCCTAATCTAAACTTTTAAATGTGAAAATAACACATTTCATGAAGTTCATGTGATGTTTGGAATTTTAAAATGACAAATGTTTTTCCTCATGTAATAATGATCATATTTATTTTTTATTAAATACATATTAATTTCTAGGATTAATATAAATCAAAATTTTAAATTAAATTAAATTTATATAATATTTATAATAAATAATATAATTTTACATTAATTTATTTATTATATGAAATATTATACATAATATTCACAAATAAAAACTAAATTATTACTTCTATACATGTATTAATAAAAAAAATATTGAAGTATGAAAATAATATTTATTTTTTATATATAATAAGGAAGAAAATAAATATATAGTATCATAAAAGACTTTATTTTATTTTATTATATATATATATATATATATATATATATATAATTGTTTCTATAAATAATTCATCAAGGAAACATCATAAAAGAATACACACATTTACTATAAATAGATATTATGATACTTTAGAAATTTCTAATCAATAAAAATTTCCCTCTTTCGTTAAATACTATCTTTGAAAAAATAAAACCATATTTAACATCTAAAATGTATAAACAACATTCATACAACCATAAAAATTAATTAATGGATAGAGTAGAGGGTAAAGCCTCATCTTAATTAAACCCTATCCTATTAGGCTTATACAATGGAGGATGGGGTTTTGAATCCCATTCTCGAGCCTATAAGACTGAGGGTACTAAGCTAGTATCGTGAGACATGGATTGTGTTATGTTCCTTGAAGGTTATGGCCTAAATTTAAACTTGATAACTTAAGAATATTTAACCACCTCCATTTTAAATCTCTCAATCCTATATTATGATAATATTTTTATCTTGATTAGGTCATAACTTCTATATTCAAATGAGTATACCAATGGAAATATGACTGTATATTTACAAATCTAGGTATACTTTGAGACTATGATTTAATATCAATTTATTATATATAAATTTAGACACACACACACAAAACACACACACACACACACACACACACACACACACACACACACACACACACACACACACACACACACACACACACACACACACACACACACACACACACACACACACACACACACACACACACACACACACACACACACACACACACACACACACACACACACACACACACACACACACACATGTTGTATGGATATATGCATAGGAGATTTATAAATCCTCTTGTATTGGAATAGAGATAAGATTCAAAACTAGGTTGAGGCTTATGTAGTTAAAATTATTATATATAAATATGAGTCTTGTACTCTTACTTTACTTTATCCCATAGTTATTTCTATGATACTCTTAGAGATTTCTAAGTGATGATAATGATTAAAAAGTTTTAGTTTCATTTAACTATATTTATTAATATGGATTTAAATATGATTATTTATAGATTTGAGAGTTATCTCTTGTCGAACCAAGCTTAGTGAGATATTCTAGAGAATATCTCCTTGTATAAATACAACTTAGTATGGCCAAGAAGATTCCTTCATGAGATACATGGTAGAATGGAAAGATTTACCTTAATTCTAAGTTTCTACTTACAAGTTATTTCTTTAATAAATAGTTTTTAGTTAGTTCTAAGCCATATAAATTATGGTTACACTTATATGGAATAGAATTAAATTATTTAAAGAAAATTTGAATATGGAAAAAAATGAATCTAATAATTTGAAAGCATGAAGTTGTAATTTTGCAAGGTAGAGATTGAGTATATTTTTCCATAGTCAGAATAGTTAAGATAAATTCAATACTAATATTGTAAAGGATATTTGAACCAAATATATAATATACCAATTGTTTGTTTTACTTAGTATCAATATAGATAATGTAAATGAAACATATACCGTGTGGCTATTTGATCTCGACCTAACCTCTAGTCCAAAAGAATTTATTGGAAACCATTTTTAGGAAACATGGTTGTTTTCATAGTAACCCTGAGTTATTTTATAAAATAAAAAATACAACTTTAAATGTAGTTTACACAAGATAGTTGTATGTGCTCATACTTGTCAAGTTGAATGAATTATATAATTTTCTCATAATTACACAATATCTAAGATACCTTAGTTTGATGGAGTAAAGTAGCATGAATTAATGTAATCAATAAGGATTGTATTAACATATGGATTATTTGTACATTCATTTGTGAATTTTTATGTTCTACCTAGGAATTTCATTTAGACTATATAATTTACTATTGTACTAATTGCCTTTATAATATAATGTTATGTTAAGATGAAAACATAAAACAATTTATTCTTGTCTAGTGTCATGGTAACAGTTGATTTATAGTTAATGTATTCTTAACTTATAATTAGTATGGAATGAGACATTTAAACAAGGTATAAAATAAATTGATTTTGTTATATGGTCTTGTTCTCATGAATGGATGCATTTTTTACTATTGGAGGTTATAATATGGTTTTACTCTTGAAATACCTTTAAGTGGACTATATGGGATCTATTGTTGACTATTGGTTAATATTATTTGTACTTATTGGTATTATAAGAGAATGGTATGTTGAGATAACAAGCATAGAGTAATTTAATTCTTGTTCTAGCTTGATAAACATATATGTTTGGAATTAAATTGAATTCTTGGATGTCATTATTTATATCTTCACTATGCATAATATTTCATTACTCTACTTTTTGAATCCTTATTTACAGACTGTGTTTGGGTACTGGGATGTACATATATGAGTATGATAATGGGTAACTCATATACATAACCCCTAATATCATTTTATCATGATTCAGTAGTAGAGAGTATTGTGTGAGTGAAAATGGCTCAGATTATTAAATCTAAATTCTATAATGAAAACTTTGGCTAAATTAATGTTATAGTTGAGACATTGTAATTTTATTATACTTCTAGTTTACATGTATTGTTGGTATCATTGAGATAGAAGAATGGATTCCATGTTCTATTTGATTGATGCATGTAATATTTTTAATACACACACAGGTTCTAATTTTTTCTCGATATCTTCATTGTTCTTATTTGCCCCTCCATAAAGGGTAGGGACACTCTCAGAAGGGAGTTCTGTAGGAGACCATTGGTCTATATTGGAGTTAAAGCACTCAGATGATGCTCTCCCTCTATCATCTAATTCAATCAAATTAAATTCCTCTCAATCTATTTGATGGATCATGGAGATGTTTTATGTAACTCATTCTATACTTGTGTATTTATTGATACGTATATTTGACATCATAAATTATTTTAATTTATTTTGGATGTATATTCATCACAAAAGTGGATACATATTTTTATAATATTTTTAAAATGTAAACAATAGTGGTTGTAAACTCAATTAATGTTGATTTATTTATTTTAATAGTTGTGAACTACTTATTTCATTATTAAAGTTCTTGATTGATATTTTTTTAGCTCATAAACTATTTTACTAATTGAGTACTAAATTATTTATTTTTCTAATGGGCTAATGTGACTATAAGGATAGTTTGGAGAAGTTAAGGTAAATTCATATTTTAGTCATATTATGGTCTAAGCATGTCATGAGGAAATAAGTCAGGTTCAAATTGTGTCATAGGTGATTAGGAGTTCATTAATTTAATTTTATGTCTTAAACATCTTCTAACAACATTTCTTTAAGTTTTGGAATGCCTAAGGTTCACTTGCTAGCTTGAAGATGATGAAAATACATTAAAATATGTTTTTTGGCTAATATTTATATGTGAAAAAGTTCGCTAAGTGAAATACATATATTATACACCTTTCAAGTTCTTTGGAATATTTACTCAACTATCACACCTATCAAAGGAATCAAAACAAAGTTAGTTTATTGATTTTAATGCTAGTTTGAGGAGTTAGCGGAAGTTGTGCAGACTCTTGAAGTCACTTTCAAGTGAAAAAAATTTCAGAACATCCTTTGTACTTCTATAGGTTAGGAAAAATAATTTTAATAAGTTTAAAGCTCCATAGTTATAGAATTTTCTCTCTCCTCCATTATTCCATTCACAAACTAGTGAAGGCATATTTCAATTAGATGGTATAGGATGTATATGTAGAGTTGGGGATGATATTTTGGAATTTTTTTGTGAAGCATGTTTTATTCCAATTTTCATCATTGGTCATTGTGTTGGTGTTCTTATTTTTATGAACAATTGCTAAGAAGCCAGACTACTTTTTAAGAGGTCAAAACACCATAGGTTGAGTTTAGAGTGACTCCAGCGTAAAATGTGAATTCATGGCTGCTTGAAACAAGTTTTAATGAGTTATAATATGTATTTTTATTCCTCATACACATTAATTAATCATGGTGTCACATTTTTATGGTCCTTTGGAAAACAATTTCTCTTATGTGCATTGTTTGAAAATGACTATCATTTTCTATGTTTCTGAGTTCTCTAGTTGGTTTGATGCATCCAAGTGGTTATCCATGGTCCTATAATCTCCTCAAAATAAATTAATATCCTTTGATAAAATTAATATTTTTTTAAAATTCTCAATAATGGTCACTTTTTCATTCACTCTTTTTGGACTATATTATGTGTTTGCATAACATAGGTGATTGGAAT
Organism: Torreya grandis; assembly: GCA_037957365.1. Classification (NCBI taxonomy): domain Eukaryota; kingdom Viridiplantae; phylum Streptophyta; class Pinopsida; order Cupressales; family Taxaceae; genus Torreya; species Torreya grandis. The sequence goes on from JARHVA010000237.1 coordinate 457,876, forward strand.
GGTTTGAGTATGTGTTTCAAAGAAAATTGAAGTTATGTTTCATGTTTAATACAGTGGTGTTTTGTAGGTAATATTATTGATTCACATCATTCATATTTTCACCTTTTAAGGTCTCAAACATAAAATATTGTAGAAAAATCCTCTATAGGCCTGTAGGTCTATAAATTTAAAGAAATTCATGTTGCCAAGATTAATGAAAGTTTCCCAAAATGGATCACTATGATGCTTAAATTAAATATGAGGTCATTAAATAAATTATATATTTCAAATTATTTTAAACCATTGAAGGTGGTGGATAAAATACTGAGCTAACAAGACTGCTCCTATTATGCACCACAGAATATGTGCTTTGAGATAATGAACACAGAGGTTTTGAGGATACTTTGAAAATGATTTTAACTGGGAAATGTAGTGAAAATGGATCCTAATGAGGTTTAATGGTTTAATATTACCATACATAATTTAAAATGTCATTTAGATATCAAGAACATAGTCAGAGCTCTCAAAGGGACCACATATAGTCAGTTGTTTAGACTGTACCTTGAAACAGTGAATGGTCATAGAAACACCAAGTTACAAGGCATTGAGAGAAGTGTCTAAAATATCAACATGAAGGAAGAGCCTTTGAAAAATTTTATGGATTTTTTTAAACCTAAGACCCTAAAATATAGTCAATTTCCTTAATTGTCACCTACACTCATCTATTAGAGAGTTTATCTTGAGCAATAGTTGATTGATAAATAAATAGAGTTTCAAGGGTTTTAAGGAAAATCTTAGTTAGTTAATAATAGGATAGAGTCTTTGAAAAAAAATTGGATTGGTCTTGGAGAAATAAGAGACCTAGGAGGCCATATACATCTTTATTTCTCTCTAAAACATTACCTATATCAATCCACTAAGAGGTTCATTTTGAATAGTAAATATTTGGAATGTAGTGAGATGGTTAGAGAGTTTGAATGAGGTTTTTAGGATTCCAAGAACAGGTCATAAATCATTAAATTTTTTAGTGAATGACAATGTGGTTTTAAATCCTACACATTCTCAATTATCTCTAGGATAAACCTACAACCAATAATAGATGATATAGGTTATTTTCAAGCCGTAGGGAGAGTGACAAATTTAGGGTGAGAATTGTGGTTTGACTCAGAAAGTATTTAAGGTATATGGATAATTTTAAGATAAATATTAGGATATATGGAATGACCAATTATTTTGGTCAAGTTATAAGTTTTCAAACTTCACACATACACAACCTAACCATTGAATACAGTCAATTGTCCACCTACAGAAAAGGATTGGCCTTGAGAGAATGGTGCACAATAGATGTGAGTTTAGATAAGAAATTAGGATATCAATCCATTGAATTCAAGGAAGTTATAATATAATAATTTGAGGAGAAAAGAATCAAAATAGGGGTCATAACCTTATTTACACAGTCATACATAGTTCTGCCTACTCAGTCCTAAAAAGTTTGTGCTTGTTTGATAAGAGTTTGAAGGATTGTAGGATGAATAATAGAGAGTGAAATTCCTAATATGATTTAAATAGTGTGACCATATTCCATTATATACTTGAACATAATATTAATATGAAACAAATATAGTTATTCCTATAAAGTCTTAGCAAACCTAATGGATTACAAACTTTGTTTGGGCAGTCAATTAAGAGGATGCCAATCGGGAGTAGGTTGAATACTTAGAGAACATTTAATATATGGAGAGGTAATTTTACAAACACTCCATGATTTTCCATATATCTAAAATGAATGAAAGAGGTGAAAATAGGTAACTAGGGTATGGTAGTCAACTAGGCTTAATAAACCTAAGCTTAGAACAATGACATGTTGTAGAGAATTTGAGGAATAAGGTGATAAGATAGACATTAAAAGAGGTTACAGAAGATGTCATAGACCTAAGTAAGGTCATTTTATCTCAAAAAATTTAAATAAAATCACCTTCAAACCTTAATTTGTTCCCAAAACTCATAAAATGCTCATTTGGGGTTTGGAACTTATGGGAATTTTGTAGAATTACTTTTCACTCTCTTGGTAGGGAGGCCTAATTAAGGACTAGTTAGGAGAGAGAAAGGGAAAAAAGAACACCTTAATTCACTCTTAGAGCATGAAATTTAACTTAGAACTATAAATTCATACTAGGTACTAGAATATTCCCTCATATTCTCAACACCTTCTGTAATTTTCTTCACACAAGGAGGTTTATATCATTTTAGGGCTATAAGGAATGAGGCTTATTTGGGGATTTCGATAGAGAATGACTTATTGGCGATAGTTTTTGGACTCAAAATGGATTATTTCAGGTCCAATATTAGTTTAATAGGCCACCCATGATTTTTGTAGAAGTTGAAGAAGACAAATCCAAATTTTGACACTTGTGTGTAAAATAGGCCTATGGAGATAAAGAGTCCTTTAGACACCTTGTAAGAGAAAGAGTTGATGTGTCAAATATAACCTATTGGATTTAGTTGAGAGGTGTCAAAACCATATCAAATAAGTAGGATAAATTGATCTAACCATTAATAAGGTCACTTGTCCTTCAACATGTCAATAAGAAGAGAAGTTTCAAGAAGCTAGTCAAGGTGTCAAACAAGATTTTCAACTCCCATGCCACTTGGAGAGTTAAAGCATATTAATAGTAGCTACACATGTCATATAATAATTTTTGATGTATTTTCATAACTATTATATTTTTTTTAACTGACACAACATTTTTCTACCTTCTCTCTCTTATGTCTTTGTTCTTTTCTCTCTCACTTATGTTATATATTGAGCCACTTTTGGCTAAGTTTGTATCCTCCACCTAAGTATGGTGATGCCCTACTCCTTTTCCACCTTTGATCAATAAATAATGATATAGTTTACCTTTTCCATGAGCTATTTCAATTTTTTCATTAAATAGTTGATCTTGATAAGTGATAAATTATCTTCCTTAGCAGGTTGTCCTTATTTGAATTCATATTCAACTTTAAAAGTCTTTTATAGCTCTCTTGAAGTGTTATAAGGGAGTTTTCATGAGATTAGTGAGTTATCTCTCCACTAGTGTCATTTCATGACTTTGTGCTTAGTCCTCCAAGATCAAGATTCCTTCACAAACCTCTATGATAAATACTAATGCAAGGGGCAAATTTAGATTAGTGTGCGTGTAGATTAGGCTTATGTTTAAAGTGTACTTATAATTGGTTGGAAGTGGTCAGGTCAAAATTGGTGCACCACATTTTTAGGATAGATTTAATTTATGTACTCTCTCTCCCTTTTCATCTAAATGAGCTACTAGTATAGGTGATGAGCATTCAAGATAAACCAAGGGAGCTAGCCCTTTGATCTAGAGGTTTACCCCTAATATAGACAATCAATATGTCTAGGGGTAATCCCATGTTCCAATAAATTTGGAGAAGGCTTGAAATACCTCTATAAGAGTGAAAATTTGAGTAATCATAGTTGTGACATGCCTAATGGGACCAAGGTCCAAGAGAGTGGAAGAATTCTTGGTGTGTTCTTCTACCTATCATCCTTTGGAGTCATTTAACAAACACCAATGGTGACTATAAATATAATTTGTTGGTTCTAGCATCCTAAGTACTTATTATGAAAATAATTTTCTAATATCATGTGTTTTCATTTGACTAATGAGGTTGGAAAGGTTGTATATGATATAATTTTCTACTATACACCTCCTTATCATCCTTGTCATAACCCCAACTATTTGTCTCAATATCCCTATCAAGATTGTTATCAACCATATGAGTCATGGTAGTCTTATGGTTAGCATATTTCCCCTCTATATGATCATGATGTTGTTGAGCATCTTTATGAAGAATCTTATGAGGAAGGATATCAATAAGAGTACCAAGAAGTTCCTCCCTATCAGCCTAAATATGATTCACATCAACCCTATGACCCATATCAACCTCAACATGATTCTTATTAGCCTTGTCATGAATAATTATATGATACCATTGATTGGGAATCAAAATATTGGGAAGCAAGATATAAGGCCTTAGAAGCTCAAATTAGGAAACTAAATAAACATGTTGAAGCTCACCAAAACCCCCATAATTACCTTCCTCCTCCTACTTCAATTCCACCTCAATCCAAATCCTTATTGCCACTCATGCCAAATGTGATAAACATAGAAAAAGTGATGACAAAATGGGATAAGGAACTTGATGTGATCCTTATTCATCTTATAGAGAAGGTGATAAAGTTGGTTAAATTCTTTATGAATAAGTGGATATTAGTTGAAGAGGAAGCCAACTATGTCACCAATTATGATTTGTATGAAATGAGATGTTATATCTAATGGTGGGTAGATAGATTAGAGAGGTGAGAAAGTCAAGAGATTGAAGATCAACTTGTAGTTGTTGAAGAACCTCAAGAAGACTATGAGGAGGGTGAAAATCTTATTAAATAATATATCTCTCCCATTGCCCAACCCAACATTTCATCTCCCTAATAGTTCATTCAATAAACCTCCATTCCCAATCCTATTCATGAGCATCCACCACACCTCATACTCCTTTTCCAACCCAGGAAATTGTCCATCACCCTCCCACCACATCTCTTGTTGAAGGAAAACCCATCTTATGGGAGATTAGTGAAGAAGATCATATTAGTGTAGGTTTTTATTTTTCCCTATTATTTAATTAGGGAAATTATATATTTGTGCATACATGGAGTTTTTCTACATTTGTGGGATAGGCTAGCTTATGTGGAGATGTGTGTCATAGATGTGTCATAGGTGTCATAAGAATGTCATAACTAACTTCTTTGATGGGAGTTACTTCTCTATTCTTATCACCTTGTCACCACCTTTCATGGAGGAGTTACAGTCTATTCTTGGGGTGCCTTGACCACCTTTTGTGAAGAAGTTATTTACGTGCTCTCCTATATGTATTCTTCACTTTGGCCATCTCATGTTAATCAGATATTGGGTTTTCTCCTATTTGTCTTGTGCAATTTATCTTCTTGTATAATTTCAAATTGCTTTAGCATCTATGTGATGTGCACTAGCTTCATCTCGTGTGATCACGTCTCCATTACATTCGCATTATCTGGATTCTGGCAACAATTCTGATATGGTATCAGAGCCACTTCGGTAATTGTGTGTCTGGTTATGCTATTAGTTTATTCTGAAATTCTTACTTTGCTTTCTTAGTAGTTTTTTTGTTTAACTCCGTTGCATTTGAGAGTTTTGGTAGAGTTTTTTGAAAACTCATGAAAATCCATACGAAAACTTGTTAGAAAAATTACTTCTGAGTTAAAATTTGCCAAGACATCTTGTATAGATCTATTGTGGCTTTAGCAAGGCAATTTGTGGAAATATCAGCAACGTGGTGTCTATTTCCAGCAACCTGGGGTCCTTTTCCAGTAGCTTGGCATCCTTTTCTCTAAGCTTCTGTTTGTTTTTTACATTGGATGCATGTCTAGAGGATAGAACAGCTACAAGATGAACCTGGACGCCAATGCCTGCAATTTTTCTGCTGTCAAGAAATTAGAAGTGCGTCCTTATTTTGGTGAGAGAATTCTGCACTTGCAATTTTTTTGTTGTCAAGAAATTATAAGTGCGCCCTTATTTTGGTGAAAAAACTTTGCCACTTGCTGCTATGCATTGAGGTTTGCAATTTTAATTTCTTTTTTCTGACCAGCAAAATCAAAACTGTGCCTTTTTTGTAAGAGAATTCTGCTAGCCTGTTTTTCTTGAAAATGGTGCCCTCTCCTTGTTTGGCGTCCCATGTGGGCTCTTAGATACTTGGCCAACAATTTAATTCTATCTGTTACTTTAATTTTTAATTTAAAATTGACTTGTTAAAAAAAATTTAGTCAATTTGACTGAATATTAAGTATTTTAGACAATTTGAAAATTTTGGGGGTTTAAATTTAAACTTGTATCTTCGCCTGTCGAAGACGAAGGGTGAGGCCGGAGATGGTATAAGGCTAATTCCCCCTCACAAAGACCTCCTTTAGATTCCTCACTTCGTTTTGAATCCAACGAGTGGTTGGAAGGCCACTTTCTCTCTCAAAATAACTATTTTTTTAATGTTTTAGTGCTTTTTTTTTGCAAAAACACTAGTTTACGAGAAAATTGAATCTTTAATATCTTGCAAACGGTAGTTCAGATTTGGGTATCATTTTTTGCAAAAGTATTTTTAATTCAATTCTCCATAGTGTAGGCTTGTTATTTGTTAAAAATGCACTTGTTTATAAAGTGCCTAAAATTTGGGTCTCTCAAGACGCATTTTCGGCTGAGTCCGACGTACTGTTTACTTAAAGTCTTGCACTGATTGCTCTAAGACGCATTTTCAGCTGAGCCTAATGTCTTTTGAGCATGCACTTGCATATTTTGTGGGGTCTCAACATTTTGGGGAGGGTGTGATTTCTTTTCACAACTTGAAAATCTTTGCTTTCATTCTCTTTTTTGCATAATTTCACAACTTGCAATCAACACAACTTCACCTAAATTCAGCTTAAAATGGACTCTTTTCAATTTAAACCCCTAACACCCTTCAACTATCATTAATGGAAGATTAAAATGTCAATCATTCTTAGAAGCAAAGGGCTGTATATGATCACCATGGGTACTGAAGTAAAACCTAGCACTGATGCTGAAAAAGGTCAAGTGGTACAACTGTAGTGATGAAGCCTATGGATTACTGAGCTTGTCCATGTCTCCAAAACATGTCTTCCATTTAGAAACCTCCAAGACTCCTAAAGACATATGGGACACCTTAGAACTCTTATTTGGGAAGCTTGATGAGATGAGAGGTCATGAGCTCGAAAACGAACTCATAAGTCTAAGTCCTAGCAACTTTGACACCCTACAGGACTTCTTCACTAAGTTTAAGGCCCTTAGATTGCAATTAAAAGAATGCGGGATAGAGAAGAAAGATGATCAACTCATCCTTTATATTCTTGCAAAGTTAGGTCCAAGCTATTCAGTCTTTGTCTCCACTTTTCATGCCACAAAAAGTGCCCTTGGCACTACATGGAAAATGCCTTCTTTAGATTCAATCATTGCCGACTTGACTAGGGAGTAAGATAATCTAATTCAAATGGGCACAATGAAGTCTAATTAACCCCAAGCTTTGACAGCTAGAAATGGTAAGGATAAGACTTCAACAAAGGAGAAGAAGAAAAAGAACAAGGACCAGGAGAAGAAGAAAGAAAACAACAATCCTGCCAAAAACAACACTGAGTCTTCCTCCTCCAATGCTAAACCTAAGGAGAAGGTTAAGTGTGCCTATTGTAAAAAGATAGGGCATGATGAACAAAAATGCATGAAGAAACAAATAAATCACCTAACTCATCTTCTAGAGAAGCACAACATAGGTGTTCTTGAGTCCATCAAGCATAATTTATCTACCCAAGATTATACCAAGGCAAAAAGCAAGGGTAAAGAGAAAGAAAAGGGCAAGGCCCTTGTAGCTACAACAAATTCTACATCTTCATGGGTCATTGACTTGGGTGCTTCTCACCACATGGGCTCTTCCCTAGTTGAGTTTTCATCTTTAGAGCCTTGTAGCATGACTTCAATTAGTTTGGGTGATGACACATCAATTTTTGTTACAGGGAGAGGGTTAGTTGAAATGGAAGGAGGAACATTCAATAATGTTCTAAGTGTTCCTTCTCTTTCAACCAATCTCCTATCAGTGTACCAAATCACTCACATTGGCCAGGGCATGAGAGTTGATTTTTCACCAGATCCAGTAGCTATCAGGGAGTTACATAATGATACTACAGTGGCAGTGGGCAGGGCAGATCACCAAGCCAGGTTATACACCTTCTCATATTTTGCACCTAATTCTTCTCCAACAACATTGCTGATTCATTCAGATGGAGTTCACAAATTATGGCATGAGCGGTTTGGCCACCTTAACTACTACTACCTTGAGCAACTTTGCAAACATGACATGGTCATTGGCTTGCCTCATGTCTAATTCTCAAAAGGACTTTGTGAGGGGTGCTCCCTTAGGAAGCATCTCAAAGCAAAATTTGATAAAGGCAAAGCTTGGAGGGCTTCACAACCTTTGCAGTTAGTCCACAGTGATGTATCGGGACCCTTTCTCAAACCATCTTTCATAAGGGCCAAGTACATCCTCACTTTCATTGATGATTTCTCTAGGTACACTTGGATATATTTCCTCAAACAAATGTCTGAAGTGTTTGAAAATTTTCTAGACTTCAAGGCTCTTGTTGAGAAATAGAGTGAGAAATTTATCAAGGTTCTTCAAACTGATAATGGAGGGGAGTATGTCAGCAACAGGTTTGAGCAGTTTTGCACCACAGAGGGGATTGATTTGTAGTGTATAGTCACTTACAGTCCTTCATATAATGGGGTTACATAATGCAAAAATAGGTTCTTGAAAGAGATGGGTAGCTATATGATTCACTCCAAATCCTTAGCACCATAATACTGGGCTGAAGCCATCAATTATGCTTGCTACATTCAAAACAGGGTTCCTCAAAAAGCTTTGAAAGGAATAACACTCTTTGAAGCTTGGCATAAAAGGAAACCTAATGTTGAGCACCTTAGGGTTTTTGGATCCCCAGTCATGGCACACATTCTGAAGAAGAAATGCAAAGTTATGAAATGTTAGTCTAAGCCTTGCATCTTTGTAGGATATCTAGATGGTATTAAGGGGTATCGCCTTCTAGATCCAGTCACTCATGAGTTGTTCATCAAGATAAGTGTCCATTTTCAAGAGAGTCCTAGAGACTCAACACTTGACACTTCTTCTCTCTCATTGGATCTACTTCTTCATAATGATTCCTCATCAGATTCAGATCAATCATAATAGGTTCTCGAGCTAGAGACATCTTTTTCTTCTTCTTTGAGTTCAGACAGTGAGGATAGTGATGTAGAGGTATCCACCTCTAGTCAATCAGTGGATGAGGAGTTAGCACCTGACTCACCCACTTCTAGGCCACTTTGGGCTAGACAGACACTTGAGAGTGCTAGCACTTGGGCAGGAGATCCCGCAGATGATAGACGTAGTAGGGGGATTTTTAGAGAAACCCACATGCCTTCTTTGCTTTAGTTTCAGATCCTCAAACTTTTTGAGAGGCATCGGGAGTACTTGAGTGGTATAGTGCTATAGAGGAAAAATATTCTTCTTTAATCAAAAATCACACTTGGGATTTGACTTCACTTCCTAAGGGAAGAAAGATGGTTCGATGTAGGTGGATATATCAGACCAAGTTTGCAGAAGATGGGTCAGTTAATAAGTACAAGGTGTGATTAGTTGCCAAGGATTTCTCACAAGTGGCAGGCATTGACTCCTCAGAGACCTTTGCACCTATTGTAAAGATGACTTCTATCTAACTCACCTTGGCTATTACTCCAGCACATGGTTGGGATGTACACTAGATGAATGTGAAGAGTGCCTTTCTTCACAGAGACCTAGAAGAGGAGATCTATATGGAGTAGCCGCCAGGATTTGTTCAGGATTCTTCCTTAGTATGCAGACTTAAGAAATCTATCTATGGCCTCAAACAGGCCCCTCAGGCTTGGTATGCCAAGATGAATTCTTTCCTTCTCACAACAGGTTTCACTAGGTGCCATTCTGACCCCAATGTCTACTTCTTACAGCAAGATGATTCGCTCCTGATTTTAGTTCTATATGTTGATGACCTTTTGATCACCGAGAGTTCTTCATCGGCTATTGTAGTAGTGAAGGCATCTCTCCAGGATAGATTTGACATGATAGACTTGGGTTTATTAGACTACTTCCTTGGCATCGAGATCTCATAGTTAGATTCAGGGATTTCTCTTGGACAACCTAAGTATGATCTTAATTTATTGTCTCAGTTTCACATGGCTAATTGCAAGCCATCTCTAACTCCCTTTCTATTAGGAGTCAAGCTTGAGGCTGATTTTTCTTCACCATTGGTTGATGCCACTCGGTATCGACAACTTGTTGGTAGTCTCATCTACTTGACTCACACCAGGCTCGACATATCATATACAGTGGGACTTGTCTCCAGATTCATTCAAGAACCTCATGAGCTGCATTGGAAAGCAGTTATGAGGATCTTACATTACATATAGGGTTCACATAGATACAAGATTCATTATAGATTTGGCATAGAGGTTGACTTGGTAAGATATATAGATTCTAACTGGGCTAGTGATTCACAGACTCGCAAGTCCACTTCTGGTTACAATTTCTCTCTAGGTTCTGGTCTTATCAGTTGGTATAGCAAGAAGCAGAATGCTATTTCTATATCATTCAAAAGGCAGAGTACATGGGAGTTATTAATGTAGCTATTGAGGCTATTTGGCTTTCAGGGATTCTTTTTGAGTTTGGCATTCCTATCAGGCAGCCCACTATCATTTATTGTGACAACCAGAGTACCATTCAGATTTGCAAGAATCCATTTCAGCACTAGTGGACCAAGCACATAGAGATTCACATGCATTTCATTCGTGAGCTTATTCATAGTCAGGTCATTAACTTGATATTTTTCCAGTCTTCAGAGCAGGTTACAGACATCTTCACCAAACCTTTCACTAAGAGCATCATATTTGGGGGGGGGGGCACTAGCCTCTTCCTTTCTTTTATGTCTCTCTTTTGGGGGGGAGTTTTTTCCTACGAGTTTTCTCCTTTTCTCTATCTTATGAGAGATTGCATTTGTACATGGGTACCTCATTAGGCCTAGTTATCGGGACCCATTTTATATTTCCACACTGCCCACCTAAGCTGCGTTTATGGGGGGGTATTAGTGTAGGTTTTTATTTTTATCTATTATTTAATTAGGTAAATTATATATTTGTGCATACATGGATTTTTCTTACATTCATGGGATAGGCTAGCTTATGTGGAGATGTGTGTCATAGATGTGTCCTAGGTGTCATAATAATGTCATAAGCAACTCCCTTGATGGGAGTTACTTCTCTATTCTTAGCACCTTGTCACCACCTTTCATGGAGGAGTTACAGTCTATACTTGGGGTGCCTTGACCACCTTTTATGGAGGAGTTATTTACATGTTCTCCTATATGTATTCTTCACTTTGGCCATCTCATGTTAATCAGATATTGGGTTTTCTCCTATTTGTCTTGTGCAATTTATTTTCTTGTATAATTTCAAATTGCTTTAACATCTATGTGATGTGCACTAGCTTCATCTCGTGTGATCACGTATCCATTGCATTCGCATTATCCAGATTATAGAAATAACTCTGATAGATCAAACTAAATTTGTAATTAATCAAGAAGATGACTCAAGTGTCTATGATGAAAATATCACTATAGGTACTCCCCTTGGTGAAGATAAGCAAAAATCCATCTTCTTGACTAAAGAAAGAGATGATAAAGATCAAGTTGTAGATGCTCATAAAAATTTTGATCAAGACATGAAAGAGAAAATGTTTAAGGAGAACTTCACATCAGTTGAGTTAATTGGATCTCATTGACATGATCAAGAGATTGAATCTGAAAAAATAATATAAAATGAAGTTAATGCTACTACCATGGATCAAGGTGACTCATGGTAGATTTCAATGAAATTTGTGAAGAATTTGAAGCATTTCAAAAGCCTACACCTCCTACTGGTCAATTTTAAGACATTTTTGAAGATGCATTACCTCTTGAAAGACAATATGATATCTTCCAAAGTGCTAGGTTTATGTAAGTTGCATCCATCCTTGAAGTTGAAAACTCTTCAAGTAAGCAAGTTGAAGTTAATCAAGTACATAATGAACAAGAAGATCAAGTTAAAGAAGTTATGGTTCTTGAAGAGAAAGAAGATAAAGATGACTAGAAATAACATATTAAACTTCTCCAAGATCTTAAATACCTTTTCAAGGTTGAAGCTCATGTGTAAAAGGAGATCAAAAAATATGTCTTCATTGATGATAATGATGAAAATTGGATTGCATATGTAAAACTCATTGAAGATCTTAATGAACTTGCACCTGATACGAAATTTGATATTATTCAAGATGCCATGGAGGTTAAAGAATCATTTTTAGATGAAATATCAATGGATAAGGTTTCATCTAAAGATCCTCATGAAAATATTGTTGAGTCATGAGAGGAATTCACCTTCATAGGTGATATGTTTTCAACTGATGTTGTTGCATTAGAGATCATACCAATGAGAGTGGCAAGCATGAAGGAGATGAAAATACCAAGATCAAAGCTCAAGAAAAAAATTTATTCATACCTTCCTTCATCTCATGGAGCAAAATATTGTGCAAGCTTCCCCTTTGATCTAGGAGGAAAAGTTATTTTTTAGGTTAGTTTGTATATAGTCTAGTTTGCTTATGTTGTTTTTGTGCTCCCTAAGTGATTGATAGCACATGATGTGTCTTTATTTATTTTGTGTATTATTATTTTTTTTATGTGTCTATTCAAGTCTAAAATTGAGTCTTGTAGACACCTAAAACTAGCCACCAATGGCTTCATACCGAAATTTAGATTGATTCTTACCAAGCATTAAAAATTAATCCTAAGAATCAATAAATGTCCCAAATTTTATTGTGAATCACTCATCAGGGCCCAAAATCATGTTGAGACATCCATAATTGGGTTATCCTACCATAAACAACAAAAACCTCTCATGGATTCATCTCCAATCATTCCACAACATTACAACATGGAATTTGGCCTATAGACCAATTAAATGGGGCAAGTGCACACATAAAATCATATCTTGGAAATTCTAAAAGCCTAAATAGAATTAATTAACATGCTAAACCAAATCAAATGCTTAGTTGAATTATCCATGAGAAATTAATGAAATTTTAAAAAAATGAAATTCAAAAATCAAGAATATCTTAGGTTTTCATAATTACCCTTTGTGAGTTGTCAAGCCTTTGAAAATATCTATAAATATCTCAACATGTCTATTCATTGTTAATCATGAGGTTTTGACACCTTTTAACTCTAATGGGGTTAATTAACTCACTTAGGTTAGGCTTGAACCCATTCTAAGCTTTAAATACACTATAACTCACCTTGAGTTGGGGTTAGTTTCTAAACCTATAAATACAATCATTTGCCTCTTCATTTGGAGAGTTTGGACATAGTAAAGTAATAATGCATGTTTTATAACAAGATTGGAAACAATAATGTTATAATTCCAAAATCATAAGCCAAGCCATCAATCCATCACAAGAATCAATCCATATCAAAGCCACCAATGGTGCCAAGGAGAGAAGGAGCCACACAACTCCATTTGCCAAAGACTGTTTGAGCACAAGCCAAGCAAGCCAAATGAAAACACCATTTAGAGCATTCAAAGAAGGTAAAATATCTTGTTTCTCTTGAATTTTAGTTGTTTTTTCAATTATTTTTTATTTATTAATCTCCCCATATGATCTAGGCCTAGAGATGTTAAGCTTTTTAGTATGTTTATTTCATTATTTTATATGAAAACTAATACTTGATCTAACCTCCTCTCTTGAGTCAAATTCCTATTATCACAAATGGCACACCCTATGGGACATGAAACACCCTACATACTAAGGAGACCAAGATGAAACTCATAAATCTTCAAATGTATGCTTGAATATCATCAAAATTAGAGTTTTGTCTTTATTTTTGTCATATTTTTTATTTTTGAACTAACTCGGATCTACACAGAGACCGACATCAATCAGGCATAATTGGCATCAGTTATACCTAACCATTACCAGTTATCCCTAACTGAGTTTAGTTCTATATGACTACCATCAGTTAGTATGTAGGGGAAAACATGGTTACAAAACTTGGATTTTGATTTTTTTGGTATTTATAATCATTGTTTATTGGTTTCATTGGCATTTAAACTCTTTATCTAATCATTCCATTCCAGGTTTTATTGAGTTTTTATCTAACTTTGAGCTAACTATCATTTTTTATCTCATTTTAGTTTTGCCTTCAGGTTCATAATAAATTAATCTCAGTCTTAATCAATCAATATTAGTTATTACCAACTAACATCAGTTCTCTGGTAATAGACATTGCTCATAGGTGACCAATATCGATTAATGTGTTGTTAAAATAGAAACTTGAGAGCTATGTTTTGAATGTTTGTTTGCTCACCATTGATTGTGATTCTAAGCATAGGGAGAATCCCTAAACCTTGTAGGTCTAATTCAATAATAAGACATGACTTTGCAAGTTTAAATGGTTTTAACATTTCATTTTATTGTTTGAAACAAATTTGGCTAAGTCTAACACATTTGGTTTTTAATGCTTAAAATGAACCTAGATGTTTTGTGGTGAAGTTGTTTTATGAAATTTGTTGTATGTTTTACACTTAAGCCAAGGGGCCAAGGAACTTCATTTGAATATGTTTTAATCTCGATCACTTCATCTTTTGGTGTTTAAACATATCATAGTTCATTTTTTATGCCTTATATTTTTTCCAAAGTTTTTGCAAGATCAACCAATGCCAAGGGGGTCATAAAACTTCACAACACATTTCATTTTAGGTGCTTTAAAATCAACTTTAAATCACTTAGTTCATGCTTTGAATAAACATTCATTTTATGCCATGTTTGTTTGGACTTGTTTATTTGTTTGATAAAAATGAAGAGTGCATGTATGCTCTCCCCCATCCCTTATAGGGAACTCGGGTGATCAAAAGTGCATTTTCACTTGCCATTTATGCCTTAGTCTAAGGCATGAAAAGAATGTTGTATAGGCTCACCCCAAAACCCATATCATTTGGGTGATTTAAAAATAACCTCTAATGTCTTTCCACTTAGTTTTTAATTTTCATGCAATTTGTCTTGTGGATGGGAGGTCATTACCTCTTCATGAGTTATTTGGGGAAGCATTAACCTAGGGCTTCATCTCTTGGTAGTATTTCAACCCTATTCCATGGTGGGGTATACAAATCAGGGTATGTATATTGTGAGAGCTAAGGGGTTGAGAAACTAACCTCTCCTTTAATAACAAAGGCTTGAGTCAGGTCTATTTAACCAAGGTATTCCACTAAGTAGTCCATGGATAGAATCACTATACAAAGGAATAGACCCTTTCATAGTAAATTAACCAGTATGAACTCAATTGATGTGATGCTTCTTTTGTGTTAGCCACACTCAAGATCAATTTAGACATTTGAAAACAATAGTTTTAGTCAACCCCATATGCTATACCTTGTCAGTTATAGGATCTAAGATGTTACATTTAGATGTTATTTGATTTCATCCTTTTATTTCTTGGTATTTTTGAGTCTAAAACTTTGTTTATGCCACATCATATTGAGTTTTGTTTATATGCCACTCCTTTGTTTGAGGAGGCATTATGTAGGCCATTTTGTCACACATTTTTGCCTTAAAAACTTTTACCAAACTCATTTGTATGTGTCACTTGATTGAAATGGATAACATTAAACTGCCTAAATCATTCTAGGTTTTGTGCCTTAGAGTTTTTGAAACATACCATTATCATATATTTAAAGCATGATAACATCATTACACTACTCAATTTATTTCAAGACTTGTTTGCCTTGTTCTCAATGCCATTTTTTGAAACCAATACCACATATGTTGTTTGGATTTATACCTTGTGTCATTATGCCGTTTCATTTTGTTTAGCTTGTTTTTTTTAAGATGCCTAGTTTCCTAAGTTGAATTTTTAATTAACCTTGCCAAGTTAAAATTTAAACATTGATTGATTTCTATTTATCCCTTACTTAATTATGGATTAGACATCAATCTTTCTATTTTGGGTTGTGCAACTTAGGTTAATTTTTTACCCAACTTTGAAAACTATTGCTTGGATATTTGCCTAGTACTATTATGCCATTCAATTTTGTCTAAAACTTGTTTGTTTAAAGGATCATGGTTTCCATTATTTTTTGTGCCTTTTATGTGGGAGAAGATAGCCTATCTCTCCATATGCCTTTTACCTTATGCCTTATGCCAATTGACCAAGTTTATGATCAATTTTTTATTCCAGGTCTATGGCAAAGTGTTCTAAGTTTGTTAGATTAAAATCTCATATGTTTTAAAAGTCTATCTTTTGATGTCACATTTGGCCAAAATTCCTAGCACATGCCTTGATGGAGCCTATCTTTACACACCGTATTTGGACAAAAGACCTAGCAACTTTTGTTTTCTTAGATTAGACCTATTTGGAACACTTTGTACCTAGATTTTGGTATGCCATTTTTTATTCAGCCACTTAACCTTTTATGTGTGAGACATTTGATGTTAGACATTTTGATGTTAGATTTTTTTATACCAAGTCTTAGCATAAACCATTTTGGAGATACAACTCTTCTTTCAAACCATTTTTGGAGATACAAATCCATTTCCTTTGACCAATTTATACCAAGTTTGAACGTTTTATCCTTTGGACAATGTTTTTAAGAATTTGTAGAACTCTAGGCCTTTTTACGGAGCATTATCATTAACATCGATATGTATAGCTACACTTATGTTGGAGTCATATATAATCCGAGTTATGATAGAATGGATGCAAAAAATGATTTTATTCAAGACCCCTACTAAGATGATGTTATTTTTGACATGGATCCATATCCTCCTTGCAATACTCAATTTGGGGAACACATCCAAAGGTACAATCCAAGTTATGATAGAATGGATGCATGAAATGACTTTGTTCGAGACCCTTACTGGGATAATTTTGTTTGTGAGATGGATCCATATCCTCCTTTCAATACTCAATTTGGGGAACAAATCCAAAGGAACAATCCAGCTATGATAGAGTGGCTACATGAAATGGCTTTGTTTGAGACCCCTACTTAGATAATGTTGTTTGTGAGACAAATTGATATCATCCTTACAACTCTCAATTTGGGGAATGAAGCCAAGATCTTTAAGCCTAGTATTTAGTGATACCTTCTTCCAACTAGTTGATGTACAAAGTTTTCCATCTCATCAATCATGATATCCATTCCCCCACCTATACCATTGACTCTCCTTTGGACTACATGAGCAATCAAACTCCACAACATCCAAGGAATACCATTACCATTCCAGGACCTTATCCTTTGGCTTGTGTGAGCAATCAAGCTCCATGATGCACTACCATTTATATTATAAGACCTCATCCTTTGGCTTGTGCAATCAACCAAGCTCTATGACACCCTTTCATTTTACCAGAACCTCATCCTTTGGCTTATACAAGCAATCAAGCTCCACAATACCCTACCATTACCATTATAGGACCTCATCCTTTATCATGTGCAAAATACCAAGCTCCATGATGCCCTATCATTATCCAACCATTGGTCATTCTTAATTTGTTGCCAACCATTCCCCACTTTGTAAAAATCTTAGCCCTAATCGATCCAATTAGTACCTCTCCAACTAAGTCAATCATTTAAAGACCAAGATATATTCAAAATTGGTATTTTACAACTAATCATAAACTAATGATAATAAAAAAAACCAATCCAAGATGTTTTTTTTGAACCAACCATTTGTGATAAGCTAACCTATGATGAATCACCTCTTAATATTATACTTGTTGTTGAGAAGTCTCACTCTAACATGTTGGTCTTTACTGAGTCACTTCTTAATGATTATAACCACCTTTAGGAAAATCATTACCTATTCCATATGCCTATTTTTAAAGAACCTCCCTCTAATAAGCCAGTCTCTTTGGAGTTGTCTTTTGACCTTTTTCCCACTGTTGAGGAGTCTCACTTTGACAAACTAGTCTTTATGGAGCCCATTATTCCATCATAGTCCGTTACTTATCCCATACCAAACATTTAACAAAACATCATTATATCAGCATCCATACCAGATGAAGAATCAAAATTAGATTTAGGTTTTATTCTTTAACTGACATCATATTTAACATTGGAATCAGAATCAACATTAGTCTCAACATCAGATTCATAGTCCCTTGAGTCTGAATCAGATTCATAATTAGAATATGTTTTTGGTTATTACAACATTGGTTATACATGCCTTGTAGATTAAGTTGAATACATTGATGATCCTTTTATAGTTTTCTATAATGAGTACTTTAGATTCAACACTAGTTCTCCTAGTATCTTCTACAAGGATTGTAAGGCCTCTTCCCATTCCACATGCCATTACCACCAACCAACATATCCATTTTATTGACATTTTACCTCCCACAAATGTTGATTAAGACTGACAAAATCACACCTTGTTGAACTACATCCATGGCAACATATCAGTTGAATTAAAAAAAGAAGCCAAGACTAAATTCATATAAAAGAATAATAATCTCCTAGTGAAAATTTTTTGGAGGTGTTAGGGGATAATCAAAGTTCAAACTTAGTATCTTCTAGTGAAACCTTTTCAAAGGTGCTAAAAGTTAATCAAAGTCAAAATTCAATGTTCCTTAGTGAGTGAAACCTTATCAAAGGTGTTATAGGACAATTAAGATAACTTTATTAGTGAAAACCTCATTGAGGCACCAATAACTGAACACAATAGTCCTTCATCGCTTGATAAAGACATTATTAAAGATCAAATTAGTATAGCTTCTAATCTACAGTATAATTAGATGGTAGCTACTCTTAGGCCCAAACAATAGAAATTGTTGATGGTCATATCAAAAGAATATTCAAAAGTCTTCATCCCTAACACAACCAAAGTTATGTTGAATCTAGAATCAACAACATTATGTATGACTGAAAACCCCAATCTTCATTTGTTGCCCAACCATTATACCTTCCATTATCATCCACCTTTACATTATCAAATCAAATATATCATCTAAAAATTATCCATATTTACCATCCCTAGTTGCACTACCCTTTGCATAGGCTACAAAGATACCTTATCTTGATGTTTGAAGGTAATATAATCAATGACCAATGAGGATCACAACAATAACATCATTTATGTCCAAATCTATATCCAATTCTTGACAGAGTAGATATTAAAATGAGGTGTGGGCTAGCAATTTAAATGATTGATTATTCTAGTTGTGCCATATATTGATCAGGATGTGCATCTCTAAATCAGTAGGAACACTAGAAACATTCACCCATGCCATAAAAAAACCCATACCATACCTAGGCCAAAAACATTTACTGTGCCATTGCCATTTTTTATATACCTTGTCACTTCCATTTTGTCATTTGTCTTGCCATTATTTCATACCATTTCCACTTCTCTTCCATTATCACTTGGGGGTAACCCTTTTACCATTTTACCCAATCTTCATATCATCATCGTCCTAAAAAATACCATATTAGATCAAATCCTATTTTTAGCTATCCTACCCAAGCCTATTTTGATCTTGGTTCCTTTAGTTCTTCCCACACCTTATATGAGGGGATTATAATCCAATTTCAATAGTTTTAGAATTTTATGTTTAGATGATAGTCTATGGTAGTAGTGTGACTATTAATCTAGCAATTTATCTTTCATTCACAATTGAATGGTGCTATTGATTATAACTACCTATGGGTAAATCAATATTCCACCTTGTTTTAATAATTATAACTTCCTATGGGTAAAATAGTATCAAAAACATATGTTTTTATTTCTTAATTATAACCACCTATGAGCAAATTAGGAACAATACCTTTTACCATGTATTGCCACATCACCTTGCCATTATTGTTTTCATTTGCCTGGCTATTTACCTCAATTTTAGAACTTGTTGTGACCTAGTCAATTCTCACCACCTTTTATGTGGGTGGAACTACTATGACTTAAGGTCATTTTGGGAATATGTAGGTCACACTCAATTAGATGTTGGGGTCATCTTAGTTCCCCTTTTCCATACACTCTCACCATTTTATGAGAAACCTAAGCCAATGCTCTCACCATTTTATGAGCAACCTAAGCCAATGCTATCACTATTTTTTAAGTTAGGCCATTTAGTATCTCATAATTCCCAATAGAGTTGAGATTCTTAGAAAATTTCAAAAACATTCATAAAAAATTTCAAAATCTAAAAAAAATTATCCCTCTAATCCTAGTTAGTCATCCTCAATCCACCCTACTAGGGCAAATCCATTGTTAGTATGTTTTATTTTACTTTTAATTTAAATATTTTTGTGTGTTTGTTTATTTATTTGTTTGCTTTCCTATTTGTTTTCTTTCTACATGTTGTTTGTTTATTTTTTCACTTGCCTATTTATTTGCTTTCAGTACTATTGCCTTGACTTGGTCTATATGAATTTATTAGGTGATTCCTTACACATTATTTTTGAGTCCATCCATATTCATACGTCAACATTGTCATCATGTTTTTTTTATCATTGGTGCATTATTTTCAATTTTTTATTGGATCAAGAGTTAGTTATTATGCATATTTCAGCCAAGTTATCATGGTGTTCTATCATGATGCATATTGTCATGTGCTATAGTAAAAATAAAATCAAGTCTTACAAGTAATGGAGCCACATAAGTTTCTCCTTGGTAACCTTGGCAAACCCTCCCACCCTTCTTTGATCAGATTAATCCATTGACCATTCTAGTTATATCAATGCTAATAAGGATGAGCATCTCTGCATTAACAAGTATGACTGAATCATTCATATTGATCAATCTTATTCTTATATTCATCACTTTGTGTATCCTTGGTTATTTATGGCTTCTTTAATCATTAGACCATCACATCTATGTTTGCACTTGATCATCTTTAATCTATGGAATAGATTATATCCTTTAGTTATGCTTACTAATATACCTTATTGGGGCATAATCACATAGCATTATTCAATCTAGGTCATCTTAATTATTATAACCACCTATGCAAAAATCATTATTTTGACTCATGAGCCCTAACTAGGGCATATACTATTGTCATTGATTAGAACTACCTTTGGACAAATCAGTGTCACACCCTTTGTTAATGATTATAATCATCTTTGGATAAATCCATACTTTTTAAATCAATGCATGCAAGAAATTTCTCATTTGTATTAATCTCATCCATGGGTTAATCTTATTCTTATTCTTGCTTCTTTTCAAGGGACCATCCATCAAACAGGCCTTTTTCTTCAAATCACCTTTTTTTTTGGCATATAGGTCTTTTTTTTCATTCTTAGAGAAGATGTTACTATGCATATAGCTTATAACATCTTCCCAAACATGGGAAAACTATAGACACCTAAAATTAGCCACTAATGGATTCATATTGGACTCTAGACTGATTCTTACCAACCATTGCAAATTAAGCTTAAGAATCGCTGAATGTCCCAATTTTGCTTGTGAATCACTCATCAAGGCCTAGAATCACATTGAGACATCCTTAATTGAGGTATTCTACCATAAACAATAAAAACCTCACACAGATTCATCTCCAATCATTCCACAGCATTACAACATGCAATTTAGCCTATAGACCAATTAAATGGGGTAAGTGTACACATAAAATCAAATCTTGGAAATGATAAATTCCTAAATATAATTAATTAACATGCTAAACCAAATCAAATGCCTAGTTGAATTATCCATGATTAAGTAATAAAATTCAAAAAAAAGGAAATTCAAAAATCAAGAATATCTTATGTTTTTATAATTACCATTTGTGAGTTGTCAAGCCTTTGAAAATATCTAAAAATATCTCAACATGCCTATTCATTGTTTTAGATTAAGGTAAAAACAGGTTTTGAAGGGACCCTAAATTCCTAAAACAAAGGAAGAAGGATATAACAATAACGAACCATAGGAAAAATAAACCTATCACCTACTACAGAGCAGCATCAAAAACAGGTCTTATAGGGACCTGAAACCATAAAACAAGATAGTAAGAGGAAAGACCCCAGGTTTACAGAGATCTAGAAACTCAAATACGTTAAGAAAACAAAGGACTAGATTATGAAACCAGTTAAAACATCCAACAAAAAGGACCAGAACAAAAAGAACAAAAAGACCCTATTCTTCTAATTCCAAGACCATCTTCACCACCTCCTTTCCAATCACAGCAGTGTCCTGTATGGATATTGCAGCCAATGTGGCAGCCTCTTGCATTGCTTTCTTCTTCGAGCTCTGTCTGGTCCTCTTATTTGGCCCCTCCAAGGATTTTATTTCCTCATTAGCTCATTTTCCAAGGTTTGCAGCATCAACACATATGCTAGAAGTAACCTCCTCCATCTTCATCCTGCTTTCCTTAATGAGCTTTCTGAGATTATTCTCATAATCTTTAAGTTTGATAAGAATATCTCTCATCTGCAATTCCAAATTATTGATTTTCTTCTGATCATTTTCCTAATTATGTTCCATTATTTCCATTCTCTTCTTGAGGCCCATTATTTCCTTATACATCCATGAATCAACTTGAAGAATAGCATCTTCTTTGCATTTGGCCAAATTCATGAAGGGAATCCTACTGTCTCTCTGCCAAACTTCACTAAAATATTCAGTGTTCTCTTTTGGATTGACTTCATCCTTTTCATTTTTATCCTCCCTTTCCATTTTTTTCTATTCTTTAATATCAACAGGATTTTCATTGTGGACAAGATCATCCTTTTCTTGTTCTCTAGTCTCTATTGCATGATTGGCATCCTGAACCATGTATTCCTTCTCTATTTTCGAAGCTAGATCCTCAAATAAAATATCTATTTCTTTTTCACTTCCCCCTAACACTTGCTGATTATCCTCATGATTAGAATTTTTCTGTTCTATTTTTTCCTCTGTTGTATCCCCTTCTTTTTCATTCTCACTTTTATCTTTACCTTCCAGGTCAGAGATGGAATTCCCACTATTCGTCCCTTCCTCTTCCTCCATAATCTCCTCCTTAGAACTTTCTATACTTTCCCACTCAATTTCCTCATCAACAATTTGTTTTTTAAAACTGGAGGATTTAGGTTTAACTTTTTCCTTCCCCTTTACATTTTCATTCTTCTTACTCTGTGACTCCTTATTTTTGTCTGAATAAGGATTCGAGACAATGGCATTGTTTTTGCAGAAACCTTCTATAATTAGAATCAATCCTTCATGCAATATAAGGTGACTCTCCTTTTTTCTATGAGCGAACAAACTTTGAAGTAGCAAGAAACACAAATTGTTAATAATGAGTTTTTGACACCTTTTAACTCTAATGGGGTTAATTAACTCACTTATGTTAGGTTTGAACTCCTTCCAAGTTTTAACAACACTTTAACTCACCTTGAGTTGGGGTTAATTTCTAAACCTATAAATGCATGCATTTGCCTCTTCATTTAGAGAGCTTGAACATAGTAAAGTTATAATGCATATTTTATAACAAGATTGGAAACAATAATATTATAATACCAAAATCATAAGCCAAGCCATCAAGACATCACAAGCATCAAGCCATATCAAATCCACTAAAGGTGCCAAGGAGAGAAGGAGCCACACAACTCCATTTTTCAAAGACTCTTTGAGCACAAGCTGAGAAAGGCAAACAAACACATCATTTGAAGAATTCAAGGAAGTTAATATATCTTTTTTATTTTTCATTTTAGTTGTGTTTGTAATTTTTATTTATTTAAAAATCTCCCCCTATGATCTAGGCCTAGAGATGTTATGCTTGTTAGTGTGTTTATTTCATAGTTTTATATGAAAACTAACTCTTGATCTAACCTCCTCTCTTGAGTCAAATTCCTATGATCACAATTGCAAGATACCTTGTTTCCCAATGGACATGTAAGGATATCAGTCTTATTAGCAGTGTAGGCATGCTACCCCTATGAATTGCCAATAATGTTGACTAAATTTGACCCCAAGTCAAATTTGTCAACCCTTATATATTTCAAATTTTCATGTGGTCTTGTAATGTGTTCATGTAATTCTATATGGTCTTTATAAGTCTTAATTTAACATTGTTAGCATTATTTAATGTTAGTTTGGAAAATTAAGGTAAATTCATATTTTGGTCATATTATGGTCTAAGCATGTCATGAGGGAATAAGTCATGGTCAAGTTGTGTCATAGGTTATTAGGGGTTCATTAATGTCATTTTATGTCTTAAACATATTCTAATAACATTTCATGAAAATTTATAATACCTAAGGTTCACTTTTTAGCTTGAAGATGATGAAAATACATGAAAATGTGGTTTTTGGCTAATATTTGTGTATGAAAAAGTTCCCTAATTGAAAAATCTATACCATACACCTTCCAAGGTCTTTGGATCAGTTACCCAACTATCACACCTATCAAAGGAATCATAACAAAGTTAGTTTCTTGATTTCAATGCTAATTTGAGGAGTTAGAGGAAGTTGTATGGAATCTTGAATTCACTTTCAAGTGAAAAGAGCTTAAAAACATAATTTGGACTTATACAAGTTAGGAACAATCATTTGAAGAAGTCTCAAGCTTCATAATTGTAGAATTCTCTCTCTCCTCCATCACTCCATTTTAAACTAGTAAAGGTAGATTTTAATCAGATGGTACAGGTCATATAAGTAGATTTAGGAGTTAATATTTTGGAAAAAGTTTTGGGCCCTTATGGGATTCAAATATTAATCATTTTTCATTGTATTTGTGCTATTATATTTATGAACAATTTCTAAGAAGCCAAAATGCTTTTAAGAGCTCAAAACCCTATAGGCTGAGTTTAGAATGACTCCAGTGCAAAATGTGAATTCATGGGTGATTTAAAATAGTTATAATATGAGTTAATATTCCTAATACACATTCATTCGTCATGTTTTCATGTATGGATGGCCCTTTGGCAAGTAATTTCTCTTTTGTGCATTGTTTGCAAATGACTATCATTTTCTATGTTTATGAGTTCTCCAGGTGGTTTGATGCACCCAAGTTGTTATCAATGGTCCTATACTATTATAAAATAAATTCATATCCTCTTATTAACATAATATTTTTTAAAAATTCTAAATAATGGTCACTTTTTCATTCACTCTTTGTGGATTGTGTTTTATGTTTGCATAACAGAGGTGATTGAAATGGCTTGAGTATGTGTTTACAAGTAAATTGAAGTTTTGTTTCATTTTTAACATGTTGGTGTATTTGAGGTAATGTTATTGAGTCATAAAAATCATGTTTTCACCTTTCAAGGTTTCAAACATAAAATATTCTAGAACAGCTCTCTACAAACCTGTAGGTCAATAAATTTGGAGAAATTCAGTTTGTCAAGATTAATGAAAGTTGCCCAAACATGGATCTATAGACTATGTGCTTTGAGATAATGAGCATATATTCTTTGAGGATACTTTAAAAATTATTTAAAATTGGAATTTTAGTGGCATTTTATATTTATGAGGTTGAATGGTTTCAAATTACCATATATAATTTAAAAGGTCATTTCAAGACCAAAGACAATCAGAGCTCTCAAAGGGACCACATATAGTTAGTTTTTGAGACTCTACCTTGAAATAGTGAATGGTGATAAAAACACTAAGTTGTAAGGCATTAGATAAGTGTCTAAAATCTCAACATGATGGAAGAGACTTTGAAAAATTTTAGGGATTGTTTTGAAAACCTAAGACCTTAAAATATAGTCAACTACCCTAATTATCATCTACAGTTAGCTATTGGAGAGTTTGTCTTGAGCAATAGTTGATTGATAAAAAACACAAAGTTTAAAGTTTTTTAAAGAAGTATTAGTTAGTCAAAAATATTATAGACTCTTTAAAAATTTATGGTATTGGTATTGGATACCTAAGAGACCTGGGAAGCCATATATATGCTTAGTTCTCTCTAGAACACTACCTACAACCATCTACTAAGAGGTTTGTTTTGATTTGTAAAGATTTGGAATGTAGTGAGATGGTTAGAGAGTTTTAATGAGGTTTATAATATTATAATAACAAAACACAAATCATGAATTTATAGTGAATGACAATGTGGTTTTAAAGCATAAACATGTTTGGTTCTCTCTAGGAGAAACCTACAACCAATATTGGATGACATAGGTTACTTGCAAGCCTTAAGGAGAGTGACAAAGTTAGGGTGATCATTATAGTTTGACTTATAAATTATTCAATGTATATAGATAATTTTAATATCAATATTAGGATATATGTAAAATTACAAATAAGTGTGGTTGAGGCAAAAGTTTTCAAACTTCACACATAAACAACTAAACCTTTAAATACAGTCAACTGTCCACCTACAAAAAATGATTGGAATTAAGACAATGATTCATGATAGATGGGAGTTTACATAGTAACTCAAGATATAAATACATTTAATTCAATAAATTTCTAAGACAATAATTTTTGGAGAAAATAATTAAAATAGGGGTCATGACCCTGTCTACACAGTGCATACACAATTCTGCCTACCCAGTCCTAAGAAGTTTGTGCTTGTTTGAAAAGAGTTTGAAGCACTTTAGGATGAAAAATATCGATTTATATGCCTAAACATGATTTAAATAGTGTTACCATATTCCATCATAACCTCAGACATAAGATTAAGATGAAACAAACATAGTCAGTCCTAGACAGTCTTAACAGACCTACTAGAGTAAAAATTTTGTTTGGGTAATCAGTTAAGAGGATGCCAGTTTCAAGTAGTTTGAATACATAGATAAAATTTAATATATGGA
This sequence comes from Torreya grandis, assembly GCA_037957365.1. NCBI lineage: Eukaryota > Viridiplantae > Streptophyta > Pinopsida > Cupressales > Taxaceae > Torreya > Torreya grandis. Next base: position 484,268 of record JARHVA010000237.1, read on the forward strand.
TAATTACTTTTAAAAACACTCCGTGATGTTCTATATATCTTATAATTAATGAAAGAGGTGAAAATAGGTAGTTATGGTATGACAACCAACTAGGATTAAGAAACCTAGGCTTAGAACAATGAAATGTTATAGAGAGTTTGAGGAAGAAGGTGATAAGATATAGAATGAAATATTTTAGGGAAGATTTAATATACCTCATTAAGGTCATTTTATCTCAAAACATTTCAATAAAATCACCAACAAACCTCAATTTGTTCCCAGACCTCATAAAATGCTCACTGCTAGCCCAAGAGGCTAGATTGCATTGCTTGGTACGAACCACATGTGTTACATGGGACCCTCAAATCTTAGGTGAAGTTCAATACCCTATCACACTTAAATTTTGTGTAATTTTTTTTTGGTTTCATTATTCCATCTTTATGAACTATCATTAAGGGTTAAAGGCAGTTTCAGGCTGCCTAGGAGAGACATAAGGACCCGATGGGAGAGAAATGAAGTTTTATGCTAACATGTGGATCATAAAAAATTATAAACCACCCATAACATGTTAAAGACTCCTATAAAAATCATCCCATGCCATTGGTTGGTACATTAATCTATGGAGTTATACAAATTAGGGATAAAGACACTGATTTTTTATATTTGAGAGGTTTGTATAATGAGTCAGAGCTTCAAATTTGGAATAGAGAATGGGAGGATGTTTTGTAACTAAATCACACACTTTTTATGGTTTGGAACATGTTGGGATAATTTAGAATCATTTTTCACTCTCTTGTTAGGGAGGCCTAGTTAGGAGAGAGAAAGGGCAAAAAAGACATATCCACTCACTCTTAGAGCATGAAATTGAACCTACAGTTGTAAATCCATCTCAACACCTTATGTACTTTTCTCCACACAAGGAGGTTTGCATCATTTTAAGGATACAAAAAATGAGGCCTATTTGGGGCTAGTTTGAGGCCTCAAAATGGATTGTTATAGGTCTAATATGATTTGAATATGGTGTCCATGAAGTTTGCAAAATCTAAAGAATATAAATCCAAGTTTTGAAACTTGTGTGTAAAATAGGCCTAAGGAGATGAAGAGTCCTCTAGATACCTTACAAGAGAAAGAGTTGATATGTTAAATAAAAACCATTGGAATTAGTTGAGATGTTTTAAAATCAGATCAAAGAGGTAGGATAGACAAATATGACCATCAAGAAGGCCACTTATCCTTTAACATGTCAATAATAAGAGAAGTTTCAAGAAGCTAGTCAAGGTGTCAAACAAGATTTTCAACTCCCATGCCACTTGAAGAGTTAGAGCATATTTATAAGAGCTACACATGTCATATAGGACCTATTAAGTCATTTCCATAACTTCTTTCTTATTTTTAACTCACATGACACTTGTCTACCTTCTCTCTCCTACACCTTCTTCTCTTCTCTCTCACTTATGCTATATATTGAGCCAATTTTTGGCTAATTTTGTATCCTCCACCTGAGTATAGAAAATCCATAATCATTTTCATCCTTTGAGTAATAAATAAGGATCTATTTTACCTTATCTTTGAGTTATTTCAATGTGTTTATTAACAAGTTGATCTTGATAAGTGATAGATTCTCTTCCTTATCATGTTGTCCTTATTTACATATATAGTTAGCTTTGAAAGTATTTTAAAGGTCTATTGAAGTGTTCTAATATATTTTTCATGAATTTACTAAGTTGTATCTCCACTAGTGTCATGTCATGACCTTGTGTTTAGTCCTCCTAGTTTAATATTCCTTCATAAACCTCTATGAAAAGTACTAATGCAAGGGGTAGATTTGGATTAGTGTATGTGCATATTAGGCTTATGTTTAAAGTGTACTTGCACTTGGTTGGTAGTGGTTAGGTTAATATTGGTACATTACCTTATTAGGATACATTTACTTTATGTACTCTCTCTCCCTTTTCATCTAAATGAGCTAGTAGTATAGGTGATGAGTATTCAAGAAAAACCAAGGGAGCTAGCCCTTGAATATAAAGGTGTACACCTGTTATAATCAAACCATAAATATAAGGGTAATTTCATGTTCCACTCAATTTTGAGAAATATTGAAATACCACTCCAAGGGTGCAAAATTTAGTGACAATAGTTCTTTCGATAAGTGCCTTGGTATATTTAATATGATTTCTAGGTTGTGAATGAATGAGGTTTGATATTTTATTTATACCAATCCTATTGGGAGATAACTCACCTTAAATCACTTATGTTGACCATTTTAATATGTTTCATTTGAAAATTTGATGACTGTAGGGCACTGGACACTTACATCAAGGTAGGATAGTAACGTTGACAATAATATCTATCCTAGACATTAGTGTATAGGGGAGTATAAAAACAAGTATAGGATCAAAATTTATAGAGGTACAAGATAGGTAAATTTTAAGCATTCTAATAAATATAATATGTTTGTTTCATCAATATAAGACTAGTCAAATTAAGACCAAGGCAAATGGGTATAAGATAGAGCATATGGGAGACTCATGGAAGAAAGGCATGTGTAGAACTAAGAGGAATAACGAAGGTCTAAATTTTACAAGTTCATAAGAATTAGGTGCTACATACTCAAAAATATCATCTAATTTACCTAACCCCCCCCACCCCGCCACCACCCAAATTTAATATAGTAATGAAATTACTAGTTTAAAGGAAAATAATAAGTACCTAGGTATGTGTGCACACCTTGTGTTTTATTAAGTTGAATATGAGTGATTTTATGGTTAATAATCTTAAACAAAGAGCTTTTTATAGCGTAAAATCAATGCATATAATCTAGGTTAAAATTACTTGAAATAGATTGAAATTTGAAAGAACAAGGTTTAGGAATATGCCTGTGTATCAATGTAACTGCCTTGATTGTTAAAAAGTTATTTTGAAAAATATGTATCATTGTAATTATTTGAAACTAATATTAGGATAAATATAGATAAAATATTTAAATTTTATATATCCAAGGAGATATAGAGAGGGATTGGAAGGCACATGCCCCCAAATTTGGAGTAAAAGTGAATTTCCACCTAATAATTGAGATTAACTCAACTATGCAACCCAATGATACTTATAACCTGGTGAGGTTGGATGATAAAAAAATATCCAACTTGAAAACTTGAAAAGATTGAGTGATTTGATCACCTTAACCACACCAAAAGGTGAACTAACTTCTACAATAGATTGGTTTGATAATGTCCATAAAATTATGTGGAGTATTAGTATGTGTAATGGTTTTAAAATCTAAAACTGATTTGGATTTTTTAATATTAAGCACATGTTTAATATAATATACACCTTAGATATGTCTCATTATTAAATTATGTATAAAAATACTACCAATGTATATTTTTTTTTCACAACTATGAATCTAAATCATATAACTATGTTTTGACCAATTCAGATAATTGTGTAAGTTTGTAGAACATGCTTCCAAAGTACACCCCCAATAAATATAGAGAAATATAAAATTTATATAAGTACCAATATGGAGTACATGTTTCCAAAACATACACCACTATAAACTTGAGATGTTGAATGTTGAATATGTGTGGAGAACATGCTTCCAAAGCATGCACCCACTGAATCTGTTAACTAATAAAAGTACCATATAATGAATGAGTGTGGAGAACATGCTTTAAATCATGCCCCCACTAAATTTTAAAACTATAAATACGTAGAATCCATATCCATATGACATTCCCCCACTAAATCTATAAATTGATATGAGTACCAAATACTAAATGAGTGTGGATAACATGATTCCAAACCATTCCCCCATTAAATCTAAAAACTACTAATGTTGGAATCCATATCCATATGACATGCCCCCACTAAATCTAAAAAATGTGAATGTGTGAAGAACATGCTTAAAAATCATGTCCCAACTAATATTTGTTAGAAGCATAATGACTGAGAGGGGGGTTTGAATCCATCTTCAAAAAAATTTACAACTTTACTTTATCATTCATGAACTATCAAATCAATATAGTGAATTAACAACACATCAAGAACCATTTATATGAGAATGAGAAAAGAGCATAACACATAAAGCATTTATTTGAGTGGTAAACCCTCAAGGGGAAGAAAACTAATATATATATATATATATATATATATATATATATATATATATATATATATATATATATATATATATATATATATATATATATTGAATAAAATCCTATAATAAAAATATCAATATTTATTGAAGCACCAACTTCACATGGAACACCAACCCCAACTAGCCAATCACCCAATTGACTAGGCTTTAGCAAGCACCTACTTGCAAGGAGGCACCAACCCCCTAAATAACTCAGAACTAACTTAGAAACCTAATTTATTTGATCACCTTAAATATACCTTGTTTATAAACTAACTTATTATGACCACCTCTTCATCTCTTCACACTCTTGGTCCTCTCAAACTATAATCTAGGCACCTTCGCTTAACTAGGTCTCTTCAAGATAGATTAAGTCATTTGACATTTATAGTCATCTAAAATACCCATATTGTATCTTTATGATATTTTATATTCACCCTTAATATGTATACAATACCTAATTTATCTCTTCAAAGTTCTATATCTTCATCTTCAACTCTATCATTCTCGAGCTAGACAATTAGGCCTATTAGCCCTTGTTCTTATACTATACTCTTGCTCATACACTTATTGTTCAACCATACACACTTTCCCACTTAGATTTTAAATAAAATAATATTTATTACATTATAAAAATATGAATAAAACATTAAAATAGGTCAGTCATAGTATATAGTGTCAAAACCTCTTTTAGGCCTTAAGGATGCCTAATTCAATTAGGCCTTCATTAACAAATGTCACCCTTTGATCTTATTGGAGTAGTTTAAAACTTAATACATGGTATAAAAACTTAAAATTACACTCAAATATACCCATAATAATCTCATATAATTTCCATGACACCTTTTATATCTAATCACCACTTGAAGCATGCCATTAGAACTATTCACAATTAGGCCTATCCATACCTAGAAAGTCTATCTTGAACAATTGAAGATAACACAATGTTTGGACACAAAAAAAAGATAATAAATCATATACACATAACCTTAAATACCTAAAAAAATTCATAAAGTTCATTATACTTCATTACATAGGGCAAAATAACTCAAAAACATTCATGTAACTTGCTCACTCAAAAACTGCCAGTTTTCCTTAAAGACCATTTAAGGTGATTTTGACCTTCAAAACCTTTATTACCACTTAAAAATAATAATTATGAATTTGGATGATCATATAAGATAATTATACCATTATTAGATATAAATATAAGATGTTCAAATGTAAATATTGGTCTTGCAGACCATTCTCATAATCATGTACTTCACTATCTCATTTGAACCAGACAGGTCAACTTATGAGCAACTTTTTCATCATATCCACTGCCTCCAAAACTTATGTCAAACATGAAAAATGTTTTATAATTATTTAAAAATTTATCCATGCAATTTTATTCATCCATGTTCCATGATAACACATTCCTAATCACCTTCTCAATATTGTCTAGATTTCTCACGGTTTCTACCATTAGGCCTGTTAGCGTCTAGTCAACTTAGATGAATTGTTTAGCACACATGAGGGATATAAATTGTTCATAAACCTTAGTGGACACAAATAAAAAGTATAAAACTTTTTTCTCCATCTATTTATCAACTTTTGCTTGGTTAACTCACTGCTATAATAAATTTCCAAGGAACTATCACTTTCATGTAGGGTCTACTCACTCACTTGAAGGATCAATCATACCTAGAGATTCATATAAGAGTTGGATACAACATAAAATAACTATAATATAATTAAAAAGCCATTATGAACACTTTATAAAAACTTATTTCATATTGGGTCACTATTAGGGTTCTTTGAGTGTATAAACCATCTTCCAGTCTTAACGATCATTCATAAAGCATAACCCCTTAATCCAAAAAATAATGCCTAAAATTTTGAGATAGTACCATTCCCCATATACCATTAATATATTTTATTCTCATTTAGAGGTTACACATACAAATGAACACTTTAAATTCCTTATCAAGTTGATAACCCTTCATTCTGTGTACTGAAGAGACCTTAAAACCACTTTTCATGCCTTTTCTTGAAAACCATGACCTCAAATTTCATGAACATGATTTAAAAAATATAAAATACCTATAAATACACTCACATATTCATATTTTCCTTAGAAATAAAACCTCATACCCCATTAAGCCATACTCTTTCTCTATGTATTCTCTTAAACCTTGACCTACAAACCATATTAGGCCTAAAACCTAACATTAAAGCTTATTTCCATGCACTATACACATCACTATCAAAATAAAAAAACCTATCTCATTCTCAAAAACTAATTTACATCCTTCATAGGCCTTGACAACACCTCATGACACCACATTAGGTTAGGTAGGGTCTACAACTAGTCTAGTTGTAAACTTGGACTTAAGGTCTTACCCCTGTAGACTCACATTAAAACAATCCTAGGTGATCAAATGCCTCATATGTATGCTCAATAAACCTTATAAAACTTATTATTCCTTTGTGCATTCATATCACCAGGCCACCATGCTCAAACCTTCTCACTAGGACTTTGCATGCCATGACTAGGCTTCTCAAGCACTTAAGACTTGACAACTAGTATTGAAACACTCCTTGATGATTCTACACCTTGATCACATGCCTTAAATTCTCCTCAAACAATTTCATACCTCTCAATGATTATATAAAATAATAAAATTCTTTAATGACCTCATGAACACCTTTTTTAAGAACCTTTGACATCAAGGATAACATGAATGACAAACTTCAACGATAAGAATAATGCTCAATAATCTCCCCCTTTATTATTGATGGAAAAACATATTTTATAATGATCATTATTATCTCCTCAATCATTTATTTTTCCCCCTTTGACATAAATTAAAAGTGATGTTTACAACTCCTTGGATCATACTCCTTGCAACCAAAATACTCAACACACAGGATTATAAATTTATGAGACATAATACAAACATGTTCCCCCTATATCCATGCATAACTTCTTGGAAAAAATCACCTATTATTGAAACTAATGAAATTTATTATCTCCCCTAAGTACTTTGTATTCTTTAATGATTACGAGGGGAAATAATTAGACCCAATTCCTATCTTAGGTATTCAAATGTTATCGTTGGAAGTGGTTTGGTCAAGATATCTACAATTTGATCCTGTGTAAAAACATACTCAAGTTTGACACTTTGTTCACTTACCTTCTTTCTTATAAAATGATGCCTAGTGGGAATGTGCTTTGTCCTTGAGTACATGATAGGATTCTTTGAGACATTTATCGCACTTTTATTATCACAATAGATAGGGTTATGACCTTAATACTCCACCTTGTAGTATTTTAAGGTTTGTCTCATCCATAGGACTTAAGTGAAACATGAAGTTTCTACAATGTACTTAGCCTTACAAGTGGATAATGTTACTAATGGTTGATTCTTGTTTATCCATTAAACTAGGCACCCACCTAAGAATAAATCTCCTCCACTGATACTCTTCCTATCATCTATACTTCCTACACAGTCTACATCTATGTAGTCTATCAAATTTAACTCCTTACTTCTTGGATACCATAATCCATACTTCATAGTCCCCTTGAGATACCTAAGTATCCTTTTGATTGATTGTCTATGATTCTCCTTTGGATCTACTTGAAACCTTCCCACAAGACCTACTGCTTTTAGGATGTTAGGTATAGATGTTGTGGTTTCTAAAAAAATTCCAATCATTGACCTATATGACATCTGATTGACTTTTGAAGACTCATCTTCCTTGTTCAAGTTACACCCTGTGATCATGGGTATATTAACTTCCTTGCAATCTTCCATCTCAAACTACTTCAACATCTCTCTTATGTACTTGTCTTGTGAGATGAATATACCTTTTTCAGATTGAATGATTTTTAACCCAAGATTGAATGATAGTTCTCCTAGCATGGACATCTCAAACTCTTTCTTTATTACCTTTGTAAAGGCCTTAGTCATGTTTTCATTATTTCTACTAAAGATGATGTCATCCACATAGGCAACTACTATCAACTGATGGTTATCTTATGTTTTTATGTATAGATGACTGTCTAAAACTCCTCTTTTGAATCCTTGATTTAATAGATAAATATCCAACCTAGAATACTAAGCTCTAGGATCTTGATTTAGACCATAAACAACCTTTCTCAATTACAAACATAGTATTTTACATTTGATAGTGATAACCCCTCAGGTTTCATAATGTACACTTCCTCTTCTAAATTTACATTCAAAAAGGAAAATTTAACATCCATATGGTATATATTGAATCTTTTGAATCCTTCATATGCTATAAACAATCTGATGGCCTCCAATATTTCTATTGGTGCAAAGGTATCCTCAAAGTCTACCCTTTCAAAATATTGTATATGTTTTGCATACCAATATATCCTTATTCTTAGTGACTTCTCCATCTTCATTCAAATTGTTTCTAAACACCCATTTTGTGCCAGTGACATTCTTACCTTTAGGCATAGGAACTAGTTCCCGAGTCTCATTATTATCTATTTGGTTTAACTCCTCATTCATAGAACCTATCCAAAATTTGTCTTTGCTTGCTTATATAAGACTCTTAGGTTCAATATTGGATAATAGAGCAACATTATCTTGATTTAGATTACTTATCAGTCTTCTCCTTGTTTGCATACCTACATTCTTATTGAGTATGATTTGAGATTCAGGGTGATCAATTTGAATCTATCTTGAGGTTCCTTTTGAGTCATGACTCTCTTTAACTTATTATTCTCCCTCATAAACCTCTATAGTATCCTCTTCATTTTTGAATTTTTTATCCTCTAAAGTTTCCTTTGACTGTGAGTGTGATTTCCTTGTCTCATCAATATTCACATTAGTGCTTTCCATTATATTTTGTATCCTCTTGTTATAACATGTATAGGTTAAGCTCATTAATGAGTATCCTAAGAATATGCCTTCATAAAATCTAAAATAAAACTTTCCCAAGTCTTCATCATCTCTTTTGATGAAACATTTGATCCCAAACACTCTAAAGTGTTCCACATTGGTAAGTATGCCCTTCCATAGTTCATAAGGATTCTTGTTGCCATTAGTCTTTCTATGTCCTATATTCAAAATGTAGACTTTAATTATTACTTCCTCTCTCTAATATCCATTAAATAATATATACTCATTTATCATAGATCTATCCATCTCTTAAACTATCATATTCTTCCTTTCCACTACCCCATTCTGATAAAGGGTCATAGCTGTTGAGAATTGTCTCCTTATACCATAATCCTCACAGAAGTCATCAAACTCATTAGACCAAAACTCTCCTCCTCTATCATATCTTAGGCACTTTATTTTCTCATTCTTCTCATTCTCAATAAGAACCTTGAATGCCTTGAACTTGTCAAGAGCATCTAACTTTTCTTTCAAGAATGAAACCCCAAGTAATTCTTGTGTAATCATCTATGAGTAACATGAAGTAGCTATCTCTTTGAATGCTTTGAATTATTATAGGCCCATAGAGATCAGAATGTATTAACTCCAAGGGTATTTTAGTAGAGTACTACTTAGACTTGAACCTTCTTATAGTTTTCTTACCATGTTAACATGCCTTGCAAAGTATGTTTGTAGGTTTGAAAATCTTAAGCATGTTATTCATAGAATTATTAATGCTAATCTTGACCATATTGTCAAATTTCAGGTGACCTAACCTTATTTTCCATATCCAACTTTCATTTATCTTGTTCATGAATCATCTCTCCTTTTTTATCTCATTCAAGACATATAGATTATTCTCAGTCCTCTTAGCATTGTCAATTAGCCTTCTTGATTTATCTCTCCTTATCTCACACCCTCTGTCATGAAAGGTTAGTCTGTGTCCTTGATTTTAGATTTGAATTATACTAATCAAGTTATGTTTCAAACCTTCCTCATACAACACATTTTTTGTCTTGGTATTCCCATTGTCCAAACTCAAGACACCCTTGCCAATTATATTGGTAGTTGTGTTGTCTCCAAACCTCACTATTCTTGCATCATTCTTCTTTAATGACATGAACTTATTTCTATATCTTATCATGTGTCTTGAGAAACCACTATCTATATATGATTTCATGACTTCATATTGAATGTGAAAGGCATTCTAAGCTATCATAGAATCCTCTTTAGTCTTTTATTCCTCATTAGCAAATAGTCCATCTTGCCTCTTGAGCTCAATATGATCATCCTAACTTGCTTTAGCTTTCATACCAATATTTGATCCTTCTCATGCATTATAGGAGATTCATATGTATTTTTGAATCTTGTGGGACTTATAACTCTATTAGAGAATAATCTTGAAATGTGTCCTATATTACGATAGATGTAGCAAACAACATTTTTGTACTTTCCTCTTAACTAATTATTGTTTTTCTCATGGTCCCATGATGACTTGTCCTTTATTCTATTTGGCTACCTGATTGGTCTTTTCATATTGGTATTCTTGAATTATTTTGACTTCTTATGATCTCTCTCAAAATTTCTCATTTTGTCTATGAGTTTCTCATGCTTGACCTTTAAGTAATCTAGCTCTATCTTCAACTGGTCATATTCAACTTCATTTGACTTAAAAATTGTGTTAACACCTTCTAACTTAATCTTGAGATCATTTATAGTCTTATTTTGATACTTCAAATCATCAAGGGTACTTATGAGCTCAGTTTCAAGGTCTAATTTAGCTTCTCCTTCTTCACTATCATAGTAGATGACTTCATCATGCATTTTATCTTATTCTGATTGATCACAAGACATCTTGTATTTTTTAGGATCACCTTCATGCTATTAGACTTATCTCAAAGGACTAGGATATAATACCAATTGTTTTAAGTACAATTACTAAGGGGGGGTGAATCAATCTTCAAAAAAAATTAAAATTTTATCATTCATGAACCATAAAAGCAATATAGTGAACTAACAACACATCAAGAATCATTTATATGAGCATGAGACAAAAGCATAACACATAAAACACTTATTTGAGTGGGAAACCCTCAAGGGAAATAATACCCAAAATATATGAAAATGGAATAAATTCTTATAATACAAACATCAATATTTAGTGAATCACCAACTTCATATGGAGCACCAATCCCAACTAGCCAAGCACCCACTTGACTAGGCTTTAACAAGCACCTATTTGTAAGGAGGCACCAACCCCCTAGATGACTCATCACCAAATCAACCACCTGATTAATTTTATCACCTTTATGAAACCTTATTTATCAACCAACTGATGATGACCACCTCTTTATATTTTCACACTCTTAGCCCTCTCAAACTGCCTTATAGGCTCCTTCGCTCAACTAGGTCTCTTCAAGATAGATTAAGTCATTTGACCTTGAGAGTCATATATAGTACCCATATTATATATTCATGATAGTTTATCTACACCCTTTTTATGGTATATAATACCTCTTTTATCTCTTTAAGGTGTTATATCTTCCATTTTAACTCTATCATTCTCAAGGTAGATAATTAGGTCTATTAGCCCTTGTTCTTATACTATACTCTTACTCATACACCTCTTGGTTAGCCATACATACTTGAAAACTTATATTTATAATATAATAGGTATTATGGCATGATAAAAACATTAATTAAACATTAAAATAGGTCATTCATATCATATAAGACCAAAACCTCTTTTAGGCCTTAAGGAGACCTAATTCAATTAGGCCTTCATTAGCACACATTACCCTTTGATATTATTGGATAAGTTTCAAACTTCAAAAATAGTAGAAAAAATTAATATTCCATTAAAATATGTCCCTAATAATATAATATAATTTACATGAAACCTTTTATCTTTAATCACCACTTGAAGCACACTATTAGAATTGTTCACAATTAGGCCTGTACATACCTAAAAGGTCTGTCTTGAACAACTGAAGATAAAATAATGTTTGGCCACATAGACATGAAAATAAATCATATACACATAACCATAAAGACCTAAAAATTTCACCAAGTTCATTATACTTCATTACATATGGAAGAAGGACTCAAAAACATTCCTACAACTTGCTCACTCAGAACTGCCAATTTTCCTTAAAGACTAGTCATGGTGATTTTGACCTTCAACACATGTACGACCAATTAAAAATAATTATAATACATTTTGATGATCCTATGAGATCATTATAAAATTATTAAATATAAATATAATATGTTCAAATTTAAATATTGGTCTTTCATACCAATCTCATAATATTGCACCTCACTGTCTCATTTGAACTAGACAGGTCAACTTATGAGTAACATTTTCATCACATCCACTAACCTCAAAAAATTATATCCAAAATTTACATATATTAAAAGTATTTAAAAATTTCTCCATTCACTTTTATTCATCCCTATTCCATGATAACACATTCTTAATCACCTTCTCACTGTTGCCTGGATTTCTCACTATTTCTACCATTAGGCTTGTTAGCGACTAGTCACCTTAGATGACCAGTTTAGCACACATGATGGATATAAATTTCTAAAAAACTTCATGGACACAAAATAAATTTCTAAATCTTTGTCCTCCATCCATAATACATCAAATTTCCTATAATTTAGCAATTTTTATAGGGTCTACTCACTTACCTAAAGACTCAATCATACCTGGAGATGCCTAGAAGAGTTAACTATGACCTCCATTCACTTTAATATAATTACCAAACCATTCTGATCACTTTATAATAACTTATTTCATATTGGATCACTATTAAGGTTCTTTGAGGTTTTAAACTATCTTCTAGTCTTAACGATCATTCATAAAGCATAGCCTCTTATTTAAAAAATAATGCCTAGAATATTGATCTAGGACCCTTACCCATCTACCATGAATATATTAGGTTCTATTTCAGAGGTTACACATGCCAATGAACACTTGAAATTCCTTTGTGGGTTGATAACCCTTCATTTTTTCCAATTGAGAGACCTCAAAACCACTTTTCATGCATTTTCTTACAAACCATGACCTCAAACTTTGTGAACATGATTGAAACAATATAACATACCTTTTAAAACACTTACCTATCCATAATTTCCTTGGAAACATAACCTCATACCCTATTAGGCCATACTCTCTCTCTTTATTCTCTTATACCTTGACCTACAAACCATATTAGGCTTAAAAGTTGACCTTCAAACTTTTTTCCATGCACTCTCCACCTCATTATCAAACTCAATCAAACTATCTCATTTTAAAACATTGTTTTACATTCTTCATAGGCCTTGACAACACCTCATGACACTGTATTAGGTTAGGTAGGGTCTAGAACTAGTGTAGTTATAGAGTTGGACTTGAGGTCTTACCCTTATAGGCTTACCTTAAATTTTATTGAGTTCTCTAATGCTTCATATGCATGCTCAAGAAACCTTATATAGACTTATATGCCTCTTGTATCCCTCTCACCAATCCACCATTCTCAAACCTTCTCACTAGGACTTTACATGCCAATGACTAGGCTTCTCAAGCACTTGAGACTTGATAATTGGCCTTGAAACACTCCTTGATGCTTTCACACCTTGATCACATGCCTTACATGCTCCTAAAATAATGTCATACCTCTCAATGATATTATCAAACAATAAAATTCTTTAATGACCTCATGAACACCTTTCTTAAGAACCTTTGACATCAATTCCAAACTTCAATAATAGGAACAATGCTCAACAATATTCCCCAATTTGAGTTGAGGTAAAAATAGTTTTTGGTAGTTACCTCACCTCAAAGGAATAAAATAGCCATATAGTTGTATATTATGTGAGTATACCATGTCACATGTATAAAAATGTGCATAGGTAAATGTATCATTAAATCATATAGAACCAATTTGATCACATGTAGGCCTAATATGTATGATAAAGATCATGGCAACATCTAGATAGTAATAATACAAGCTCAAAAAGTAAATAAGCACAAAGATAAAATTACTCAAAAGCAAATCAACATACAAAGGTCTTAGAAGAACACAAACAAGGGTTATGTTTAAATGCCATAAAATTGAATGGACATGACTTAATAAAATTTCCACAAAGCAATAAATGACATATTTAAATGTTTATAGGACAATTAATGACATATTCAAATGTCTAAGCATGCAAACATAGGCACATGTAAATATATCATTGAATCACATAGAACCAATGTGATCACATGTATGCCTAAGATGCATGATAAATATCATGGCAATGTCTAGATAGTAATAGTATAAGCTCAAAAAATAAACAATCACACATACAAGAACACTCAAAATCAAGTCAACACACAAAGGTCTTAGAAGACCACAAACAAGGGGCAAGTTTAAATGTCATAAAATTGAATGGAAATGACTTAGTCAAATCTCCACAAAGAAATAAATGACATATTCAAACGTTAATACAATAATAAATGACATATTCAAATGTCCAAGGAGGAAAAAATGGGCATAGGGGCTGCATACAATGTATCAAATTCAAATGCTCGAATAAGCAAGACAATAATAAGTAAAAACACTCAAGGAAGTGCATAAAGTAAAACATAAGAAACTAGCATATGCATGTCATAGTGGCCCATGGATCCAATGCTTTATAAAATTATGTCAAGTGTATAGAATATGAATTACCCTATGTAATGTATAATCATGGATAATAGGCATATGTAAGTACATATGTAATCTCAAACATGATAGTGTAGAGTGATCATCAAATCATATAACCTGTGTGTATCAAGATCAAATAAGTAGATTCCTCCAATGTCCATATGACATGAGTAGAGGGAAATTCCAATATCTAAAATAGGAGTGTATCAAGTATCTATGTAGTCGTATATCACACCTAATGTATAAGTGTGACACATATGTGTATGTAGGAGTAACTGAGTATATAATCCATCAATATATAAGTACTACATGGATGCTAAAAATCCAATAGAATAGGTAAATTTTAAAAATGTTTTTTTAAATATTTTTTTAATGTTTTTTATTTGATTTTTTTGTTTTTTTTGTTTTTTTTAAGAGACAAGATCATCCTATGATCTCATCCAAAGGATGATCATAGGTATCTCCCCACTCAGAACCTAGTGCAAAAAATGGGTGGTACTTCTAAGGAGCATGTATAGGTGAAATATCTATCACTCTAGTATCTAAGATGCTCAACTTATGTATAATAGGACTCTAAGGTCATGAAGTACCAATAGAAGGAATAGTGGTTTGTAAAACCCATATACTTTATGGTTTATTTATAGTAACCATAGTAGGAACATGTTTAGGTGATCTGGACATCTAAATATGGTGCATAGAAGATGAGAACTTTTTAAAACCTATTATCTATCTTTGATGTAAAGGTCTCTCAAGTATTGGTCGCTTAGTAAAATTAATTGCCTATTGCTTACCCTTTTACGGTGAGCCTTAATAGGCTTGATAATTAATGACCAAGGTATGAATTTTTATTAATCAAGAGGATGCTCATATAGAACAACAAAAACTATAATTACCTAATTATCATGAATTTAATTAACACACCCATACACTATATAAGGTACTACTCAAAGACTATGTATCTAGGGTTATCCCAAAAACATGTCAAAGATACCCATATAAGGTATAAATAAGAAAGTAGTAACCACATGTATGAGATTGACCTATAAAGGTAGATCAATCTTGCTAAGAACCTTTTAGGAGGTCTCATTGAATGCTCTGACTGATCTAGTAGAGGGATGTAAATCATGATGATTATAACCCAAATGTGTAAGTAATGTCATGGTGAAAACATTTTCACTTTCACCATTATCAATAACACTGTATATGGGGTATTTATCAAGGTATGCTCAAATGAATAGAGAATTAATATCACATTCATCATCCTTAATTTCACTATCATTAAAAGAAATGGTAGGATTTTGAACCATATGAGGTATATGTTGTGTGTAAGTACTAATAACCCCATCTAGTGGGTATCCATAATGTGATAGAGGAGGATGTGTATTATATGACATTTGGACTCCTTGTTCCTTTATCAAATGTTATTGCAAAGGATTGCTAAATATCTTATTATTATAGTGATCACTAGGTTGTGAACCTAATTCCTTTAGAGGATTGTCAAATGTAATATGTTGGTAATCGATGAGATTCTAGATCTTATGCTTCAAATTAAAATATCTATTCATGAAATGCCTAGGGCCTTGGTGATATTCACTATAAAATTTTCATCATATCTTTTGGGTAGAGGTCTATTTATATCAACCTCTATAGGATTAGGGAGATATATAAGATGACACTCTAACAACCATGGGAGTAATGAAGCAGGAGGCTCAGGTAAATGTGTAAATTATCTCTTTAGTGTGATAATTAAAACAAGATAATTAGATTTATATGAAACTACATTAACCATGGTGGCTATTTCATTTTTAGGCTTAGGAGGTTTTACCTTATAACTTGGTTTGATCATAAATTTATTACTAGATGTAGATGTAACTAATGTGTTTGCTACATATTTGAGCTTACTCAATGAAATAATCTTCATTTCATGGTCCTATACAAAATGGCATAAGTTATCAAAAGATTGAAACTTCTTTAAAATAATGGGGTCATGTAAAGGATTAATCAAACTTTGCTTGGATATGTCTTGCAACTCTTTATCAGTCATAGGATTGGTCATTCTATCCAACATTGTCTTGTACCTGAAGACATATTGATTGATAGGTGCATTGGTTCCTTATTTTATATTTTTAGTTTGGGCATAGGAAAAAATTTCAATAATGGTAATAGAAAAGTGTGCCAAAAATTGATCTATAACGGGTTTGAATGCTTTCACATATTGGAGAGGTAATTCATAAAACCACCTCAAAGCATAGTCCTTGAGGTTCCTTGGAAATAATTTGGTTAAAATTTTATCATTATAGGCATAACAAGGCATGCCACAAATAAAGATCAAATATGCTACTTTGGATCACCCTTGACATCATAAAATGTGAACTTAGGTGCAAAAAATCTAGTTAACAAAGGGTATAAATATATCTCTAGTGCAAAAGGGTTATGCAACACATCTTCAAAATCTATACCATGAGGGGATTTTAAAGATTTTTGTTTGATGTTTGTAACTTTATCCTCCAAGGTCTTTATAACTTGAATAAGTGTTCAAACGTTAGACCCAATGGGATTTCTATTAGCCAATTGAGTAGTCACCAAATGGAATGAAAACATGTTTTGAGTAGTCATAGCATTGAAATTGATATTTGCATTGATATAATTGGTAATTCCATGATAGATATGGTAATAGTAGTTTCAAGGAATAAATATTTAAACACATAACCCATGCCCCCACTAGATGTATGTGGATTGATAAATTTGGGATTATTTGTATTTCCTTGGTTTTATATTTTTTACTTATTTCATTTATTGTAACATACAAAAATGCATTTATTAATCCCTTTTTATTGTTGAGATGATTAATCAATGCTTCTTGATCTTCCATTTGGAATTAGGTTTTTGTACTAACATTTTCCATTTCTTCACAAATGAAAATTTTACAATTTGCAACAAAGTACAATAATCATAAAAAATAAAAAAACCTTAAGTGACCTAGGGTTTTATGTTTAAAGATCAAGTTCACCATATGTTTAACCCTAATTTTAGATGTGGACCCTCTTGGGTAGATAAGGTTAAGAATATATAAATGATAGGGCACAAGGGTGAATATAATATCTACAATAGGTCAGTTAAATGCTAAACTCAGATACACCATATACTAAATTTATTAATTGAGATAACATATTAATGAGAAGTACAACTATGCTAGATATGTAAATGACATAAATAAGGTATTTAGATGGCTTTGATGGCAATGCAAATCTTTATATAAAATAGGTTGAAATTAGGTGAGAAGATAGTTCTAGAATAGTTATTAGATTATGGATCTGGTGCCTTTAGATCTCTAGCCATTAATGTTAGCCTGAGATGATTATGTTGACACTAATGTATGGGTTCGATGCTAGTGTTTTGTATATAATATTTGATGAAATATGATGCAACCATATAGATGTTTCTTGGTTTTTCTTTGCCTCTACTTTGGTGCATTCATATTTAGGTCATGGAGTACCACTCCTTATGAAATGGCAAAACCCTAGATTTTCATCTTCAATGTGACCTTGGCGAATTGGGTTAATTAGCACATGGTGCTGAACTTTCCCCAATGACCTCAATGTAAAAGGATGATTCATACATAGTCAATAATCTATAAGAGGGTATTAGACTCATGTAGTTTTCCCCTACCTATTGGCTTGTGTGTGAATCATGCAATGTGTATAAGGTAAGTACAATAGTGACCTAGATTATAAATTATCAAATGAGACCTTATTTTTACTCCTTTATTAATTTAGACCTATATATGTTTTGTACCTATTATTGGTATGTAAATAGGGAATATTTGATCAATTTAATGCATGATAGAGTGTGTTTGATAAGTGCCTTGGTGTCTTTATTGTTATTGCTAGGTGGTGAATGAATAACGATTGATATTATATTTATATCAATGTTATCAAAAGATAAATCACATTAAATTACTTAGGCTAACCATTATAATATGTTTTATTTACAAATTAGATGACTTTAGGGCACTAAAACTTGTATCAAGGTAAGATAATAATGTCAACATTACTATCGATCCCAAATGTTAGTGTTCAGGGAGTAGTAAAACATGTATATGATCAAAACTTGTAGAGGTGTGAGATAAATAAATTTTAAGCATTTTAGGTAAGATATTATGTTTATTTCATCAATATAAGACTGGTCAAACTAACATATAGGCCAAGGGGCACAAAATAGAGTAGATGTGAAGCTTATGGAATCAAGGCATGTCTATAACTAAGAATAATGGCTAAGGTCTGAGTTTGTTAGGTGCACAAGACTGAGGTAATACATAATCACAAAATATCATTTACAATCCTTACCAACAAAAAAATATGAATATTTTAACCAATCTCTTCCTAACAACATAACATTTGACAACTGATAAATGCAAAGATTTTTCACTATTTTTTTTAAAAACATATGCACACATGAAAATAAATTTCATTCTCTTGATACTAAATTTATTGACATAGCATTTCATGATCTAAAATAGTCTAAGGTAGAGATAATTACTTTTATATATATCATAAAATACCACTAAACATATGGATTCTAACATTTGAGTTGAGTCACCTATCTTGATGAAAATTACATTAGAAAGGATCTTTCACCAAGGCACATTTTTTCATTCTCTAGCATTATTTTTTGTCTTATTTACTCACATAAAAATTTAAAAAAAAAAGATAACATACTTGTGAATCCATCATTTATGTGGTTATATGATAACTTAAGTAGGAATCAAATATAACATTTCCATGTATGTGGTGGAGAATATTAACCTAACATTGGAGGAGCTAAATTCCATAGGAGGAACATTATGATGATGAATGTACCTTATTTTGATGCTACTAGATTAAGTAGGCATCCTATAGAATCATAATTTTGAGGTTATGAATGAAGTTAATTCTTGAGAAAAAAATTGCCTTATAAATCAATGTGTCGACTAAATGAATGATACCTATAGGGAAAATATGTTGACCTGGGTCTATAATTTTAACTATGATTTTAGGGATGAGATAATAATGTTAAATAAAGTGGTGGAAGTATACAAGGGGAATGCTTTTTTTTGTGTAATGATTCATTACACTTTATTGTACAAATAAAGGAGTAGGATGGGAATGATATCTCATGGATCAAGTTGTCATATGTAGTGTTTGTACAATGCATAGATAACTGGGTCAATAATTTTAACTATGATTTTAGGGATGAGATAATAATGATAAATAAAGTGGTGTAAGTATACAAGAGGAATTAATTTTATTATGTAATGATGCATTACACTTTATTGTACAAATAAAAGAGCAGGATGTGAATGATATCTCATGGATCAAATTGTTGTGTGTAGTGTTTGTACAATGCAAGATAAAGTTTTTGAAATGATACCTAAAATACCCTAAGAAATAATAAGGTTTTATAACAAATATAAGGAGAGGATCCCAATAACAGAAAAACTCATTACTAAAATAAATAATGCCATAGGTGATAATGATGATTTTGAAGATGATAGCATGTATTTAGATTTCGAGTAAGAAGTTATGGTGAATGGTAATGAGTGTAACTTGTTGTAGAAATTAAATAATTTTTACACCAAATCACCATGGATGGATGAATGACTAGCATGAGAGAAAATTTTAAATGATACTTCATAGGATGGGGAGATGAAGAAGAGGAATAAGATGAAGGATAATATGGATAAAAATAAGAAAGATAATGACAACACACAAGAATTTGAGGTTAGTCAACTAGATAAGGAATCACAATCCATCAAATCCAATTTTTAAGAAGGATAATCAAGTGGACAATGTTAATATGCACATGATGGTGTAAAAAAATCACCTAATGGAAAATAATTTTGACCCATCTAGAAGAATAATTCTTCAAATAAAAGTGATCATGTGAGAAATAATAAATAATAAAATACAATTACAAAGGAGAAGTTGTAACCTATGTAGTAGGAACCCAATAAATATTATGAATAAGAAGAGTAAAAAGGAATGAGAACATCAAAAAATTAGGGTAGAGATGAAGTCACTACTATAGTAAAAATAAACCCATAGATTCAGATGCATAGTAGTGGAGAAAATAAAATCACTATGGAGAGTTCACAAAGATTTTTAGATACATACAAAAATAATCCAACATTTTTACTTCAAGGGAAGAACATGTCTATAGATGGGTAGCATGGGTATGAAATAGAATATGCCAATTATGATCCAAATAAAATAAACATTAAATAATAAATTTTTAGGCTAGTATAGATCGATACCAATTTTATGTAATGCATTTAGAGTTAGATGAAGAGAAGGAAGATACTAAATAAATAAATATGGAAAAGAATAAAAATACTTAGATACTATGTAAATAAATAAATGATTGAACAAATTATAAATGCAAGAGCATGACTATGGGGAAGAATGCCCACTAGAGTGTTGAAACCTAAGGAAAATATTGGCATAGTTTTTTATTTAATAAGGTAAAACTAGGTTTTTTAGGTACTTGGAACCACTAGAGTGAAATACAATAGTTTTAACATGCCCTCAAGGGCTGAACAAAAAAAAATAAAAACCAATACCTAGAGTAAAAATAGGAAACAAAAAAATTAAAGTATATTTAGGTGGAGGGACCCTCTTTAGTGTCTTCAATAGCATAACTATCCTTTACTGGAATAGTGGGTTTGTATTTTGAAACCTTGGCTTGGGTGTAATTCTTGGGGTCTTCGGCTTCTTCTTTGATAAATATCATCCTAGGTCACTTCCTACCTTTTACCTACAAAGGGATTTGCTTAGGGGGGACCCCCATGGGGGAACCTAGGGGGGATTTTAGGACCTTAGGGTATTTCATAGCAAGGGGTTATGGAGGAGGCTAGATAGAATACACAAAATTTTGAATAGTAGCCTTTGCCACTTGGTGAATCTCATTCCAGTCTTGGATTAGCTTTGTTAGGTTGAATCCTACCTACTAAACCTTCAAATTGAAGTTTTCTAAACTTTATTTATTCTTCTCAAATTATTCCATTAAAATGGCCTTACCCTTCTGAGCTGAGGTTGTGAGAGCCCCAATTTTAATGGATTTGGGCTTGGGGATAAACCAAAGCTTGAGGGGTAGGTCATCAGGGGGGAATGGGATAGGATGTTTTGGGGGGAGCATTTAAGAGGTGGGTGGGATCCCTCTATAGGTTACTCCTCTAAGGATTCCTTCTAGTATTCCTCCTTGAAATAGGATCCTCTCAAGGGAACCTTCTGACCTTAGAGGGTCTAGCCATGTTTTACAAGTAGAAGGATAAGACCTTAATGAAGGATGGGGTTAGTGGCATTAACCTGATGGAGCAAAATAATGTTTTCCAAAGACTTGAGAAGGAAATAAGGGAGACTAATTTTAAACCCTATGAATTGATTAATCAAAATGAAATGGTGTGAAAAAATAAGGGTGTACTTACCTTCTAGAGTCATGTACCTCATAACCTAAAGGTAGACATCAGGCTAGTAGCACAATAGGTGAGCACAAGGAAAGCCTTTCTTATCTATTTGCATAAAGTCATTAATTCTAAAGAATCACTACAGGGATTATTTATTCTTATACTATTCTTTAAATTCTTTATCACTAGCATAGGACATACCTATGGTGTTACCAATAAACTCCTTTGAAATATATATGTAGATTCCCCTCATGGTGACCTTCCTTTTTATCCATGCAGTGATAAAGTCATAAACCACCATGGCATTATGTTTGGTAATGCATTCCATAAAATTTGTAATCACCCTTTCTTAATTTTCTTCCATACCTTCTTCTGTTCTCAAACCTCTTTACAATATGTGGGCTCTAATTGGTCTCTGTCGCCACCCATGGTTATTGTTAGTGTAGGGATGGAGAGGGAGAGCTGATAGTTCTAGAATCAATCTAAACATCTAGGGATTGAATGGGAGAGAATGCATTCCAAAGATACATAAACATAATTGCATCCCCTTATCTTGGAATGAATGCAAATCTATAGAATCAAGATTTGGCCCTTTGAGTTGAGGGGCTGCACATGCGAGGGGATAATAGTTTTAAGTTTCATTAGTACCTTGTATGTGGATGACACTATAAAACTTAGGGGGGACATTATTTTCATCATAATTTTTATTTAAATGGTGGATATCCACTCCATTACTAGTGAGGAGGTCAGCCACCCCATTTCCTTCTCTATAAGTGTGTGTGAGTTGGAATTGCGATATGCTTTTTAAAACGTGATTCACATCATCTATGATCTCCTTGATAGTATGTGAACAAATAGTATTTCCTTCCAAGGCATTTAGGATTTTTATTTAATCCCCATCTATAATAATTTTATTCTAGTTGGTGTTATATGCTAGCTAGATACCCCAGAGGGCTACCTTGGCCTCAATAAGATAGTTTGTTTTCTTACCCATGGAACCCACATAAGCTACTAGCATCTCTCCTTTAGAGTTTTTTATGATGCCTCCTCTACCTGTAGGACCTGAGTTTCCCTTTGATGCCCCATCAAAATTTAGTTTTACCCACCCCTTAGGGGGGACTTTCCATATGGTTTGTTTGCAAATTAAGTCTTTGGTGGAAGAATAAATGACTTGTTGGAGATCCCAATTATTGAGAATGAGCTACACTAGTGAGGCAGGATCTTTATCTTTGGGAGGAAAAGCCTTCAAATTTTTATAAATGGAATAACAGAGACAATGGAAGATGCTCTTCATTTTATGCCTTTTTTATGAAATAAGCTATCATTATGAATTTTCCAAATGCACCAGAACTAGTGAGGAAGTGTGAGGCACCAAAGGAAGATCAGGGAAGGGATGTTCCATGGTGGGTTCCATTTTAGAATGAGATCCAAGATACTATTGGGTTTGACCCAAGTCATGTTGAGATGATTGAGAAGCTTGTTAAACAATGGTAGACTGAGGGGGCATTCCAAAAAAAGGTGTTGAGTAGAGTCTCCTACACTATGATAGATCAGGCATCTATTTGGGACAATCATTCCCCTTTTGGATAAGTTATCCATAGTTAGAATTATATTCTATGTTAATAACTAATATAAAAATTTGACCTTGGGTATTAGGTGCTTTACCCAAAAAAAATCCAATGGTCCCAGTTACTTTCCAAATTGAGTTCAATGGCATGGCCCAAGGATACTGAATATGAGTTGTTATCTTCTACTTTCCAAACAAAATAATCTTCCTTCTAAACGAAGGGAATGTGAGTCTAGTTTAAAACCTAGTTGAGGTTCTGGATGTCTTGAGATTATTCCAAGGGAATATCATCATTGGGTATGACCTTCCAACACTTAGTTCCTTTCCCTGATTTCCCATTAATCTTTTAACTTAGAACCCCATCTCTATTTGAGCTATCCATACCCCCCAACCCATGTCTCCTGGGATAAGAGGGGGGTCAGGGATGACCAAGCATCATCCCAAAAGTCAATTTTCTCACCATTGCCAATTATACAAAGGATGCCTCTCTTTAGGAGGTCTTTGCAACTAGATATAGCCTTCTAGAAGGTGGATCCATTGGTAGGGCCCTCTTCCTAGAGGAATTCATCCTCTTCCCCTTCTTATAAGTATTTGACCTTGAGGATTATTATCCATTCATCAAGCACCAACCCATTTTAGCTAATAAATATTTAGTCATAGTTTTTATGCTTCTCAGTTCAAGACCTCTGTTAGCTTTTGGGAGACATACTTTTTCCCATTCAACTAGATTGAATCTAAATCTTTCTTCAGTGCCTCTCCATAAATTATTTTTTTGTATTTGCTCAATTTTTGATGCCACATTGGATGGCATTTTAAAGATTTACATTTGGTAGACAAGAATACTCTAAATAGAAGCCTTGAGGATCTGGTATTTCCCTACCTAGGTAAGGAGATGACCCTTCTAGCCCACTAATTTCCTTTGAATATGATCAATCAGAGGGTTATAAAGTTGAGATTCCATTTTACCAACAAAGAGAGGAATTTCCAGGTGGTTAGCTGACAAGTTTCCCACTTGGTAGTTTAGAATTTTAACAATTTTTCTCTATTGAGAGGGAGGTGTATTGATAAAGAAGAGGAAACTTTTTTGAATTTTGATGCATTGGTTGGATAGTTTTTCATAATTTTTAAAGATAAATTTGAGGTTCTTGGCTTCCCTAGCTGAAGCATCTCCTAAAATGATAGTGTCATCGATGAACTATTGGTGGGTGATAGGATCAGTATTCTAGGCCACTGAAACCCCCTTAATCAGACCCTAGCTATAGGCTCACCTCAAACTTCTCCCTAGAGTTTCATCGAAGATGATGAATAGGTATGGAGAGATAGGTTCTCCCTGTCTTAAACCTCTTAAGGTAGGGAAAAGCCTTTAGGGACCCTATTTATAATGATGGAGTACTTATGGGTGGAAATATAATTCCAAATGATTTTCTAGGGCTCATGATTTAGCCTAAGATTTTTAGAATCTGTAACAAAAAGCACCAAAAAACACAGTCATAAGCCTTTGACATATCCATTTTAAGTAACATACCTTATCTAGAATATTTGGTGATGGAGTGAACAACTTCGTGAGATAAATCTTGGCATAATTGTAATAAGGTTGTTACTCAATACTAAAATGGGTAGTCTTGCATAGCCTTCTATGAAAGAGATGAGGAATTAGAAACTATAAGTGACCAAGGGGACCTAGGATAAAAAAGTTGAGAATTTTTAAAAAAATCTCAAAGAATAAAAAATAGCATGAAGGAATGTGTTCCAATATTTGGGGAACACACCACAGTACATTAATGTGAAACTTAACCCTGATGAAGATAGGAGTAATTACTTGAATAAAAAAATGTTAAATGACATGATATGATGTCTAGGGATAAAATTTGGTATATTTGAATGCTTAAAATATATAGGCTAAGAATAAGTGCCAATATTTTGAAGATACATTCAATAAGAGTTATATAATAGAGCATTAGCTAAGGAACAAGAATGCATGAGTCAGTGATAGAGTTCAAGAAAGAGGTAAAAAATATTGATAAATATGATGTGGAGAAGGGAGAAGATTATGTTGATATATATTAAATTAATGAAATATTCTAACAATTCAAGAGGATTATTAATGAATCAATTGTATCTTCAGTGGATTTGAAAATAATTTCTAGGATGTAGATTAGTTATTAATAGATATGGAATTTTAACTCGTGTATTTTTAGTCATTAACCAAATGAAGTTTTTTCCTAATTTGTTTTTGGTAATAATTTAAATTCAAGGGGACCCACTTTAGAAAATTTCCATTTTAATTATTTATTATTATGGGGGAGGAATGGTTAATGCAATTCACCACTTTTAGCTTCTCACCCTCTAGCCTATTTAGGAAGTAATTATTGTAAAATTGTAAATACAACCCTTAAGTATTTAATAAATAAGTTGATCCTTGATTTTTTAAGCAATAAGGAACTCAAGTAATGGCTAAATATGAATTTGTGTACATGAGATACATATTCATATTAGTAAAACTTGTAATTCAATAAGGAGGAGGATATTTAGAAAGGCATAAAATGCACAAGAAACATGACATGTGATATGTCATTTAGAGAAATTAAAAAAAATCTCCACAATTATAGGCTACAAATAAATACAAATTGGATCAAAAATAATATATATAGTAGGTATCAATAAATAAGAGAATGGTCATGTGCTTTTTTAAGGATTGATCCTAGATGGAAGGATTTTCTAGGGGATATGTGTGTATAGTTGGTAGACTATACAAGTGGAGGTTTATTTAGCATCATCTCGTAGGGGTCAATAAAACTTATATATAAACCCCTTGATCTCTCATTTTATAAATGATATTATTAGGATATGTTACCCATTTTTTATATTATAATAAAATTGAAAATCAATCTTAAGTTTTTTCAAATGTATTGAGCCTTATGAGGAAAATATATATGTTGTATACGGTGTGTATATTGTATGATTGTGAGCATCATGTTAATATATGTTATGTATGTTTTTATTTATAGTATATGTCAATTAATAGTTTTTATTTCATGAGATTGAAAACATGGGTTTTGAAATTCCCTATAGCCTTGAAAAATAAAGTAAAATATATAACCTTGAAGCTCACTAGGAAAACCTATGCCAATGGTAAAAATGGGACAAAAAATAATTGTTGATATAAATACCAAGACCAAATAATAAATATATATTTAAAATATATAAAAACATCCATAAAAAATCCTTCTACCTTCAGTGAAAAACCTAACAGAACACATCTAACTACAATCCTACCATTAAAATCAAAACAAGCCTACATCTATATGTTGCCAAGTTTCATCAAAACTTCTACATCACTTTTTGTCTCCTTTGAATCTTTGGGTTAAATAATATTTGAAACATGGCCTTTTTTGGGTCTTCCTTTCCTCTTCCTCTGAACCAAGGTCTTATCCTTCTTGTCATCAGAAGAGAAGGGTATAGCTATTTCAATCAAACTCATTTTTGTATAAACTATTTTTGAATTATATAGCATCTCAATCTTGTAAACTTGGCAAACACATATCAAGGATGTAATTTAAATTTATATACATTTACCAATACTAAAAATCTCATATACATTATTTTTCTATGTTTTTATTTATCTCTTAGTCTGACCAATGTTATTCTGATGACTTAGACCTTATATCAAGCTTATAATGTTATAAACCTACTTATCGTCTATCTTTGTATATTTTAGGCCTATGCCTATTTTCCAATTGAATGTACACTTCCATCCAAGTTATATGCTTACATTGGCATAAGTGTCCCTAACCCAAAACAAGTGTCTAATCCCTAAATTCATCCAATTTTTAAATGAAACATATTTTTATGGTCATCCTGACTGATTTAATGTGAGATATTCTCCAAAGGGATTGGTATATATATAATATCAATCCTCATTCATTCCTCAACTATCACATACCTATAAAATTCATACCTACTCAAAATTAAACTTAGCAAAGACTTTCAATCAAGAATTCAAATGAGCAAAGCTTACCTATTTTCTCATATTTCCATTTTGGTTATACGGACAACACATCTACAAGTTGGGAGTATTGAAGGATAATTACATGAGCTTCATTTGCCAAGTTACAAGCTAGGTCACTTTATGTACTTATCACACATTTAATTATACACACACAATCCAACATGTATGGGATAACTAAATAAGTATGAGGCCCTCTTTAAATTATTGACTATGTAGGCATCACTCATTGATAGAGGAATGCTTAGCTTAGTTCGACACCATGTTCCCACTAACATGTTTTTCCCATAGATAATATGAAGATTAATAACTATGTTTTTCTCATTTGACAAGGAATGATAATCCATGATCAGATATGAATACACTAGAGTGAACGAAACACAGAACCCAAAAGCATCTAGATGGTCATATCTAGTTTTAGTAGGTAATCTATAATAGACACATGCATGTAATTTAGACATAAGAGTCGACATAATCATCTTAGGTTGGCATAGGTGTCAGCATATACAAAAGTATAATTTCTAAAATCAAATGACTTATCTAGAATTTTGAACCACTCTTCTTTCTTCCTATTCTAAATGAATATTTGTAATAACATCAAAACCATCTAAGTATTTTGTTTTTATTATCATTGTAATATCTATCATATTTTTACTTTATATTTTTAGCATATCTCAAGACAATAAATTCAATTTATGTTTATATTTTTTTGCAATCAATTGGCCTGCCTTAGAGATAGTCTACCATCATTGTGCCCTAAGCTATAACTACCCCTTTAACCCTAGAATCCCCAATGTATATTTTAGGGTTAAACATTTTGTGAGCTTGACCTTTTTTCCACAAAACCCTAGATATTGATCTATGATTTTATGATTATTTGTTTTTTATTTTTGAGTTTTGATTTAAATTTTTTTTATAAATTAAATTCAAAATTCCTTTCCTATCAATGTGTTCAATATGGATGCATGTGTAGCTTATTGTATGTTACAATTTTTAATTATAGGGATAGTTTTATTTGTAATAAACTCATCCAAGGTATCATCCAAATAAATAAAAAGACCAGCTATTATAATGAGAAGGTTTTTTAATGGATACAACATTTAATCTCTCTTCATAATTTCTTTTGTAATACTATAGAGCTAGTTTATAGATGATAGCATGCATGCTCTCAACCATTTTTTTCACATGGATCTTATTTGAGTAATAATTACCATTTAACATCCATTATTCACCCATAAATTATATTGTATTCTATGATCCATGTTGTACGTACTAAAAAAACTAAAGTTGTCCAACCTAATCCACCACCTATTAATACACAATACGTGCCTATTAAGCCAAAACTTGTGATCAAATCTAAAGGATATGACCTTGTTGACCAATTGAGCAACACACATGCTAAAATCTCAATCCTCAAAATTCTAAATCAATCTTATATCTATAAAAATATTTTATATGAGGAATTATGTGAGACCCAAGTTAAAAATGATATTGAGCCAACCTACTTTGTAAATATCATGAAAGATCTTAAACATAATGTGAAACTCATTAAATTTGATCCAATATTTTTACCATCTAATGATATTATTGACCAATATTTGCCTTTGTTCATACAAGTGCTTATGCAAAGTAATCAAAAGGGTTCTCACTGATAATGGGTCAAGCCTAAACATTTATAGCAAAAAAATCCTAATAACTATGGGTATTAATAAAATCTTATATAAAAAATACTTATACATATAAAGGGATTTGATGACTCACATAGCCCCTCAAATTACCAAATAACATTAGATGTGATAGTGGGACCAAAAATGATTACAACTAATTTTCAAGTATTTAATCAATCATTACATTATAATGTCTTCTTAGGTAGACCTTGGATACATATAATGGAGTCCATTAAATTTACACTACATTGATGTCTAAAATTTGTGCATGACAGGACCCTATTTTCACTACCTACTAATGAGGAACCTTTTAAAATTTTAAAAATAATACAATATGGCACATACGGTATCCCTATAGTGGTGTCACCTGAACAATGTATTCTACCTAAAAAAATACATAATTCTAAATTAGGTGAGTCAAGTACAAAAACTCTTTTATCTTTAGATACAAATAGAACACTAAACACTAAGGTGCACATGGATGCACATCAAGAAAAAGAGCCATTACCAAAGGAACCAGTGATGTCAAAACCAAAATAAAATCAAAGAGTTGATCTTCCTTTATTGGTAAATATTGAGCAATAATATGGTCATGTTTTAGATTATTATGTCAATGATGACGATCTAGATCTATCCCATGATATGACATGCAATATGTTATGAAAACTTAATTTTTGTCCACCTGATCATATTTCACATAACGTATTCACACCTACATGTCATGGTACATATAAGCTAATCTTCACATATAGAGGATACAAAACCAAATCAAGATAAAAAATATATATATAATGGTAGATGAACATGTAAATTCTTGTTATTCAATACAACCCTCTTGGTTTCACACATTAAGTAAAACATACAAGGGTCAAATGAGATACATAATGTAAATAATGTGGAGGTATCTCATAATACTCCACAATAGATTCTACATATCATAACAAACCAAGATACTATAGATACAATAATTTACATGTTACTTGAACACAACATGATATTTTTACATTCTAATAGGCACAAATTGAGCAATAGGTTTTTTTTCCTAAAATGAGCTTACCATATTGTAACTATTATTGGATCATTATCCATCATACAAATAAATGCTAGGCATTTCAAAACCAAATTCATAAATATAAGAATGAGGATCACATACAAATTATTATCGAGAAGATAAAAAGACAAATTACTTCCAAAGATTCACATGAAAACCATATTGAAAAGATACCAAGGAATGAAGATCTAAATATTACTACTAATATTGATAGGGTATATTGTTAACATCTCAAGTTTGATAGGAACAACTAGGATATAATTTGTAGCACCACATTTCTTCAATGGTTGTGACATAATACAACTAAATTAACATACTCTTTATTGATGTTAAAATCATTTAGGTACATTATACTACCTTTGCATGTGGACCAAAGGTGGTAGACCTTGATATATGGGTAATGAATCAATAACCAAATTTGAATTTTCATCTTGGAAAACAAAGATTAAGTGATATGAAATAAATTTTAAGTACTACAAACCAATGACTTACTTTCCAACATGACAATAAATAAATTTATATCCCACATGATCGATATGATAGCATCCAAATACCAACATTTATTGGTAGAGAATTACCAATAAATATAGAAGAGTTGGTAATGAGATAATATAAGAAATTTTGACAAACAATGCCACCACCCATTGCCTTATATCCTAAATTTGAGTACTTGATGTACTAGTTAGTTTCACACCTCAAACATATTCCAAACATGGAAAAATTAAAAAATTAAAAAAATATAAAAATATTTTCAACATTTGCATGTTTTATTAGTTCCTTCGCATCTATGTTGTTATTTCCATCCTAGTGGATAGCATATCATTTATTTCTATACTCACATGTATTTCACCCACCATTTCAGTATGATTCATGCATACATAGATACACGATCTATGCACTTTTAGATGTTGGGTCTTCCTTATACTCATGTCATATGTACATTATGGGAATCCACTTCTTTGATCATAATACACCCAATTTATATCATTTTATGGTCA
Organism: Torreya grandis; assembly: GCA_037957365.1. NCBI lineage: Eukaryota > Viridiplantae > Streptophyta > Pinopsida > Cupressales > Taxaceae > Torreya > Torreya grandis. Next base: position 515,688 of record JARHVA010000237.1, read on the forward strand.
CTTTACATTATCATGTTTGAGCTTATGTTCTTACACATACCTTTATTCATGATTATATATTACATAGTGTACTTGATATGCTATGTACTTAACAATTTTTTCTAACACATATATTTAAGGACTAGTATGACATGTTTATGCTTGTTGATTTTACTTTTCCTCTATGGGGTATGTGCATGGATTTGGGGGATAATTCCATAGAAATTTACCATAATGCGATCATGTAATGTCAAAAATGTGATCACATTATTGACATTAGATGATCATGTTATTTAAATTATGGCTTAATAATTATCGAGACATAACGTGATCATATCAATACATAACATGATTGTGTTATTGTAAAAGTAATAACATTATCACATTCTTATTGTTTTACACAAAAATGCATTGGAACATGTACATGAGTCCAAGCTTGACTTAAAGCTGAAATTTACTACTCCTTATACTTTAAATTTATTTCAGTAAATATAAGAAATTAGGGTCACTCTGCATCTAATAGAGTTGGTCTCCTAGATACACACCTTATGATGTGGAAAATATTTTTTTAAAACCCAATCTTGTTAGTACTTAGGCATTTTCAATATCTAAGTATTGAACTTAGGGATTTTAGAGCATAACTTTTGTAATTGATGTCTATTTTTTTAAATAAATAGTTATTTTTTAGGTTTTTGTGCCTTTCAGATTGCTTTATGGAATTTCTAAGGTCCTAGTTTTGTAAAAATTGAATTTTTCAAACCACTCACTTTGAACTTGATCTAAAGTGGTATGATTTGGGTAGCATAGGTCACATTGATGACCTACACACATCAAATGACCACTTTGTGTTAATTTCACTTGTTCATGGTCTATCCCTCATCCCTGATCACTTCTTACTCATCCCTCATCATCCCTAATCACTCTCTCTTCACTTCTTACTAATCCCTAATCACTCCTTCATTGACCCTCATTATCCTTCATCATCTCTAATCACCCCTCATCATCCCCTAATTACTCCCTTATTGACCCTCACTATCCCTCATCACCCCTAATCACTCCCTCATCATTTTTCATCATCCCTAATCACTCCTTCATTGAGCCTCACCATCCCTTATCATCTTTAATCATTCCTCCATCATCCTTAATCACTCCCTCATTAGTTTTCTCCATCCCTTATCATCCCTAATCAATCCTTACCCAACCCTCAATGTCCCTAACCACTCCCTTATTAACCCTCACCATTATTCATCATTTATAATTTCTCCCTCATTATCCATAATCACTCCATTAGTGACTCTCACCATCCCTCATCATCCTTAATCACTAATTTATCATCCCTCATCATCTCTAATCAATCCTTCCTCATCCCTCATCACCCCTAATCACTCCCTCATTAACCATCACCATCCCTCATCATCCCTAATCACTCCCTCATCATCCTTAATAATTCCTTCATTGACCCTCACCATCCTTCATAATCTCTAATGACTCCCTAATCATCTATACTCAAGTCTTCCTCACCCATCCTCATCCTTAATCACTCCATCCAATACCTTGATGGTGGCGTTTTGTTGGGGTTTAACAATGCTAGGAGCTACAAATGGAGATTTGAGTTCTAGCATAAAATATAAGACATAGTGATTAAAATGATGTGGAGGCAAATTTGAAACATAAATATTTAGCACCTATGAAGAAATATGGGCCTATTATAAATGACGTAATTCACAATTGAAGATCTGCCAAAAAAAGAGAAGAAATAAAGGGTAGTAAATATGAGGATCACCAAGCTATGCAATTTTCTAAAACCAATCAATTACTTTCCATATGGGGACATTTTATGATCTAAATTGTTACATTTAAGGCCTTCTATTTGTATGTCTATTTATTGATTCATCATACCAAAGAGTGGAAAACAATTTTCAAATGACTAGAACAAGTAGTCCAAGATTGGAAAGTGGTGCTTAATTCATAACTTCAATACTCAATACAATGAAGAGTGTCACACTATGAGATCTCTACTTACATAGATAAATAAGTGGATAAAAGTTATCTAGCACTATAAAAAGGTAAATAGATAATAGATTATGAACTCAATGATATGGTCAGTACTAAAAATATCTCTACTTCCCCCAAAAAGAAATTATATGAATTAAAAAAATTATTTTATTAAAAAAAGGAAGATTAATGGTGAACCAATACACTCCATCATTTCCAATGGAAGTTAGAAGAATTTAATTTCTCCTAAATCATATTTTCAAAAATTAAACTTGAAATTGATGCATCATCCATAACCATACATTAGTGTATGGTCTAGTGTAGGCCTTGAGAAATGGATCACCTAGTAGTGTCACTTGGTATACAAAATAAAACTTTTTAAAGATGTAATCTTTTGTGACATCTCACCATTAGAGGTATGTGATGTTTTACATATGGTCAACCATATATTTACCATTGACATGTAGTCTATGAAGTAAATCCTTGAAATTTTGTGATAGATTATCATGATCTGAAATACCATATATCATAATTAGTTCATAAGCTTTCAGTCATTAGTTCTAGGAAGTATAATAATCTTGTCAGTGCTAGTAATAAGTATACTCTTGATGGTAATAATTAAATGTAATAACATCCTTGTGGCACCATATCATAGTGCAGTTTGTCCAATAATAACAAAAATAAAATAATTAAACCATAAACTAGATGAATACAAGGAATCTTTCAATCACCTAAATAAGTTCATAAATACTGTACACTTAACAATACTATTACTTTTGTCCCTTAACTATCTCTATCTAAAACCTCTTTATAAAACATATAATTTATCTATAATGAATAGATCAAGTGGTAGGTCCATAAAATCATGGATAATGGACACATCATGCCCAAATCATTGCCTTGCAGAAGCCCAATTGTGCTTGCACCAAATAAAGATGGAACATGAGGTTGTGAATTGATTAAAAACGTCCTATCAAGATTAAAATGAAGAATTATTATGCTCATCTAAATATTAAGACATTTTTATGCCATATCCATGGTGTATAAGTCTTTTCCAACATTGATATTAAGTTTGGGTATCATTGTATTCGTGTTAAACCTCTAGGCATTTGGAATATAGTCTTACAAAGGAAGGAAGGATTTATTGAATAGTTGGTCATGCCTTTTAGGTTAACTCATGTATCAAATTCATTCATTGATATGTTGAATGACATCCTCAGGCCCTTTAACTATGTCATTTTTTTTAATATACATTGATGACATCCTAATCTTTTAAAAACATGGGATGAACATCTACACCATGTTGAACTACTGTTTCACATTTTGCAGTAACACATTTTTATGATAACATGAATAAATGTTCATTTTTCATGCAAGAGATAAAATATTTGGGATATATTACACACAAATGAGTGCATGTGTGAACCTAACCAAGATTCAAGTCATACAGGAATGGGAAACACCAAATACATTTGCATAGATTCAAATCTTCTCAGAATTAGAAAATTATACAAGAGATTTGTGTTTAATTTGTATCTTTTGAACCAAGCTACCAAATGTGGAACCGAGTAAATTTTCATCTAGTCAACTACACAACAAAGATAATTTGATGAACTAAAATTTAGATTCTATTTTGTGCTAATACTTGTGTTACTTGACTATAACATTGTAAGATCATCCAATTCATCCAGTATTAAAATTGACTATCATAAATGGGTATTGGAAACACAACAAGTCCTAGAAAAGAGTTAGTTTATATTATAATGGATTAAACAACATATGATTGGAATCAAAGATATATTTAGAGTATATACTTACATTAGATGATGAAGGAGTGATTAGGAATGGTGAGGGATGAGGAAAGAGTTATTAGGGATTATTAGGGATGAGGATGGAGTGATTATGTATGATGAGGTATTGTGATAGTCAATGACTAAGTGATTGGGGATGATAAGGGAGTGTTTAGAGATGATGAGGGAAAATGAAGTTTAATGAGGTAGTGATGAGGGATGAGGATGGATGAGGAGGGAGTGATTAGGGATGATGAAAGATGATGAGAAATTGATTAGGGATGATGAAGGATGAGTAAAGAGTGATTAGGGGTGATGAAGGATGAGGAAGGAGTGATTAGGAATGATGAGGGATAGTGAGGGTCAATGGAGGAGTTATTATGGATGATAAGGGAGTGATTAGAGATGATTAGGGATAGTGAGGGTTAATGAGGGATTGATTAGGAAAAATAAGGAACGATGAGAGAGTTATTAGGGGTGATGAGGGATGAGTAAGAAGTGATCAAGGATGAGTGAGGGATGATGAACAAGTGAAATTAACATAAAGTGGTCATTTGATGTGTGTAGGTTATCAATATGACCTATGTCACCCCAATCACACCACTTTAGTTTAAGTTCAAAGTGAGTGGTTTGAAAACTTCAATTTTGACAATTTTAGGACTCCTAAAATTTTTAGGAAGCAATTTTTGAGGCAAAAAAGCCTAAAAATGATTATATGTTTACCAAAAATGGACATCAATTGCAAAAATTATACCCTGAAATCCCTAGGTTTAATACCTAGACCTAGAAAATGCCTAAGTACTAACCAGATTAGATTTTGAAATTTTATTTTCCACATCATAAGGAATGTAACTATGAGACTAACTCTATCAGATGTAGAGTGACCCTAATTTCTTATATTTACTAAAATAAATTTAAAGTATCCTTATAAACTTATACTTAACATTTACATTAGTAAATATCAACTTCAAGTTAAGATTGGCTTCATGTACATGTTCGAATGTTTTTCTATGAAAAATAATAGAAACATGATTGTATTATGAACATATAATGCAATTGTGTTATTAACACGATCATGCTATTTGAATTTGAATTCAAACACCAAGCCTTTTATCTTGATAATGGTTTGGATTCTCAAGACAAAGGCTTGGAACTATCAATCTACAGTTGAGTCTGAGAGTTTCAATAAAAAACAACAAAATTCAAAATTCAATCACCAAATACACTAAAAATTTCAATGATAATATTCAAAGACTTAATACCATCATGAAAAACATGCTCTCCTCTTTTCAAAAATATGTTTTTTATAATTTTTGGACTAATTTAAGATTTTAAACTATGTTGATTTCTAACTATGCATTTTTTAGGCACTACATGCCACAAATATACATGCCTATACATGTTCATGTAATTTATTTTTCATTGATCCTAGTGCAAAACAAGTTATATGGTCACAAACTAGGCCTAATTCTACACATTAAAAAAATAGTTTTTTTGAGGTAGTTGAGGGCCCCACAATCAGTTATCCATTTTTTTGTCAGTTTTCAGAATATATTTACTTACAAAATTCATTTAAAAAACATTCATTGAAAAAATATTAAAAAATGTAGGTCACAAACTAGAAGATATTATCTAAATGTTCACCAAAGGGTTTCAAACAATATTAAACGTTGCTAAAAAAATGATGGGTCACACGGCCATCTATCTACTCAATTTTCTTAAAAAAAAAGTTCATTTTCAAAATTTAGATGTTTGATCTAGTTATACTTAACCATTTAAAAAAAATAATATTTTAAAAACTAGACTCGAAATTCTATATTTCATGTTCTTATAATATCTTCAAATTTAGAGTGTAGATATCTCAAATTATCTAAAGAAGTTCAAATTTATGGAATTTCAGAAAAATCATGTCCATGCGCAGGCCCCTTTTTGTCCTTCAACTTTATGCACCTACCCTATGCACTTCTTGGAGTGCCTTTTTTTGCTTGTTTAATAATTTAAATGTGCTCCATTGTTTGCATCCTCCATGCCTTTATCTTCCTCTTTGTCATTTGAGTATGTCATTATTTATTTTATGTTGACATTTGGATATGTCATTATTTATTTTTTAGACATTTGACTAAGTCATGTCCCATCAATTATGTAGCATTTAAACATGTCCCTTGTTTGAAGTATCCTTGGACCATTTTCTTTTGATTTTATTTTGAGTGTTCTTGTGTGTGTGTTTGATTGCTTGTTGAATTTGTATTGTTACTCTCTAGATGTTTCCATGATGTATATCATGTATCTTAGGGCTTGATGTGATCACATTCTTCGTGCTTCAATGATATATCTACCTAGACATGTTCTTTATATATGCTACTTGGCTGATACACAAATTATATAATTATCTTATCCTTTTGAGGTAAGGTGACTACCAGTTTCTACTTACCCTCACCTCAAAAGCTAGGGAATACTAATGGGGACATGCCATAAAGGCATGGCTTCCACATTTTTCATAATTTACCAGATTCAAATTATAGTTGGAGCATGTTTTGGAAACATCTTCTCCACACATACACCAATCTCAATTTTAGACATACAGTGGGGGAATGTTTTAGAAACATATTCTCCAAACTTACACCATATCTTAGTTTCATATTATAGTGGGGGAATGTTTTTGAAACATATTCTCGACATTTACACGGTTTCCAATTTAGCCAAATTATTCAGTTATATGATTCAGATACACATTTTTGGCATAATTTCATACATTGGTATCATCGTTATACACAATTTCAGTATGAGACATATATAAGGTGCATATTCTATGCAAAGAACACATGAAATTTGAAAAATCAAATCATCTTTCATATTTCAAACACTTCTATGGATTGTCACCCTCGTTAGGTTAAAAAAAATTGGACTTCATTGAGGCAATATACTACAATAGTTTGTTCATTTATGGTATGGTTGAGGTGATTAAATCACTTAATATTTCCACATTTATAGGTTGTACTTGATTACATAATCCAACTCCACTAGTTTTATAGTGTGAGTTGACTTGGTTAGTCATGCTCACCAGGTTATAAGTATAATTGGGTTTCATGGTTGATTTAATCTAAAATATTGGGTGGAAACTCACCTTTCCTCCAAATTTGGGGGCATGTGTCATCAAATCTCTTTCTATCTCTTTAGATATATGTACTTTCCAAATTGTATATTTATCTTAATCATAGCGCTAATTATTAATAATGATACATCTCTTCAAATTAGAATTCTAAAATGCAAGGTGGTTGCATCGATACACGGGTGTACTCTAAAACCTTGATCTCTTTCAATTTCAATCATTTTAATGCTTTTAATTTCAGATTATATACAATGATTATATACTGTAACATTCTCTTAGTTGTAGGTCATTCACTAGAAAATCACTCAAGTTAAACTCAAGCAAAGGCAAGGTGTGTTATACACACCCAAGTACACATTTATTTTTCTTTAAACTAGTAATTTTATTATTAAATTAAAGGAAGGGGGAATGTAGACACTATTTATTAATTATATAGCACCTTAGTCTTGTACACTTAGAAAATACATACCATGAATGTACCTTCAACTTATAAACCCTTCCTGTTATTGAAAGGATTTCATACACTATATTTATATGCTTATTGCTTATCTCTTAGTTTGACCAATGTTATTTTAATGACTTAGACCTTTTATCATGCTTAGAATGTTATAAACCCACTTATCATCTATCTCTACAAATTCTAGATGTGTGTGTTTTTTTTAGTTGCCCAGACACTTGTGTCCCAGTTAGACACATACATCGATGTAAGTGTACCTATCCAAATGCAAGTGTTTAGTGCCCTAAAAAGTCATCTAATTAACAAATGAAATGTATTCCTATAGTCGGTCTAAGTGCTTTAATGTGAGATATTCTCTAATTATATATATATATATATATATATATATATATATATATAATCAATCCTCATTCATTCTTCATCTTGCACAAACCTAGGAACTTCTTACCTACTCACAAGGAAAATTACCTAAGGCATTCAATCAAACACTCAAGTGAGAAAAGATTCCTTTGTTCTTCTATTTCTATATCAATCATTGGGACAACACATCCACATGTTTGAAGTACTAAAGGATCATTTCATAAGCCACATTTACCAAGTTATAAGCTAGGTCATTCTATGTACTTTCTTATCACATATTGCATGATATATACACAAGCCAACATGTAGAAAAGAACTACATAAGTCTGAGTCCTTCTTCAGAGTATTAGCTATGTGGGCAATGCTCATTAAGAGAGGGGTCTTTAGGGTAGCTCGACAATATGTGCCCACTAACCCATTTTTCTCACATCCAATATGAATATGAAGACCTAAGATTTTATCATTTGATAAGGAGTGACATTCTATGATCCGGGTCTAAATGCACCAAAACAAAGGTAACACACAACCTAAAAGCATATAGGTGGTCGCATCTAGTGTCAATAAGTATTAACTTTAAGACACCTCGTGCAAGTTATAGAGAAGCTTCGATGTAATCATCCTAGGTCAATGCAAGTGTTCATAGATACAAAATTATAATTTATAGAATCAGGTGACTAATCCATAATTTAGATCCAATATGATTTCGTCCTATTCTAGATCTAGATCTATATTAGCATAAAAAACAACTATCTTGTTTTCATTGTCATTTTAATATCGATTATAGATTTACTTTCTATTTTTAGTGTATCTCAGCATAATATATTTAGTATATGTTTATCTAAGTTTTGTAATTAATTAGCTTGTGTTAGATATAGGCTGCCATCCTTGTGCCCTAAGTTATATCCACCCCTTTAACCTTTGATTCCCTAGTTTAGATTTTTGGGTTAAGTAGTTTCCTTAGAGATTCTACTTAAAATTGTATCACTTTGGCCTCTAGATAGAGAGCTTGGTTTTTCCATGGGTTCTCCCTCTACTTGATTTGAAACCTTTGCAGTTACGAGGGCTAGAACTAGTCAAGAGTTTTAATTTCATCTAAAGATTAGTCTGAGGCATCACTCTCAGAATCAAGACCTTCCACAATAAGATGGCTAGAGATGAAATCCTTTCACTAGGAGGTTTCCTTATTTATTTTGAAGATTTTGCAATATGTGGACAAATTGTTGGTCTTGAAGCAACAATGGTGATTCATAATGATAATGAAAGGAATTTTTATTTTGGGTTGATGTGTTAGTTAATTCCTTAAATTCCATGTTAGGGTTTGATTGAGTCATCTTTTATATCGATGCTATATTCATATCTTATTATATCAATGGGTTTCTCGATGTTGTCTTGATATGCTTTGAATGATTTTTCAAGTATTTAGGTTTAATTGATATGTTTTTATTTTAAGTATTCTTTTGATTTAACTTTTAAGGTGTTATGGAGTTTAAACTCAAGGTTGTTAAAGGGTCTGAGTATAGTAAATTAGAGCATAAAATATGCAATAAATATAGTCATTGATTTGTGAAAGAATTGATTTAATATGATATTTATAATAATAGAAATGAATGACACAAATAAATACTTAGTTAGAAATTGATCAAGATGAAGGATATGTAAGCTAAAAACTAGTACAAGAGCTAGTCTGAGTCACAAACAAGATCCATGGGTCAAAAACCCTCATGTACAATAGCATTGTATCTTAGAGAGTACCATTATGGCGCTAGTATCCACTTTTGGCACTAATGTCCTATGTGCAAAAAATGATTTGTACTTATAGAACACCTGTGTCTAAGTCTTCTAAGCCTGTTCCTAGTGGACAAACCCTACTTTGTTGTTTGTGACTTGTTTTTACTGATTTTGTATGCAAACCCTAGACCTATACTAGAATAGGGTATTTGATTGACATAAGTAGAAAAAATGTGATGTTAGGTGGGTAGGCTGGACATCCTCAACACGTTGTTGTGATGAGAGTTTATTACATACCAATACTCTGAGGAGGGATCAAGCTTGATGTAGTTCTCCCCACCTAAATGTTGGTACAAGTGCAAGTGAAACTAGTATGAATGCTAGTTTGAGTGCTTTGAGTGAGGCCTGAGATTGAAAATCTATGTATTTTGAGTTTATAAGGGTTGTATATGATTGTATGAAGAAGTAAGGCAGAATAGGGATTAATAACTTTGATTGTGCACAACTTATTTTGAGCTTGTTTGTGTGTATATGCATCTAATTTTGATCTAGTGAATAGAGGGCTAAAAGTCATGTATATATACTAATATTGTACTTGTGTAGGGCTTGAAATAGGTCTAGGCTGACCCTAGGTGTTTTTTGAATTGAAAATATATCTGTTGGGCCTAAAAAGAGTGAAAAAGACAATAGCACCAAAATGGGACACTAGCATCACAGTATGGTGCTAATGTCCAAGTGGCAGACCCTAAGGCACTAGGGGCCTAGATGCCTAAGGAAGGGTTTGAAATTGGGTTTGAAATGTCTAGGGATGTGTAAAGCCCACACAAACGCTATATAAGTGTCTAAATAGGCCCTAAGATAGGTTTAGGGCTAAGGTAGGGATGGGTGGTCTCAAGTAACACTCTTGACACTCAAGTGACATTTTATATGACTACATATTATATCTATGGCATACGATTTGATCTCTAGAGGATCAAATAAAATATTGTTAAAAAATGACAATAAATTTCTCTCTATGTACACAATTTTTTTTAATTTATAACATTACTAAATAAATTTAAAGTGTTGCAATGTAACTCCATTACTTAATATAAAAATATGATATATTTTTAATACACTAATTATATCATGTTATTTTATATATTCACTTCAATTAACATCATGTGATTTTATATATTCACTTCAATTAACATCATGAAATATAAATGTTATTATTTTAATTTGTGACATAAATTCACAAAACAATGTTTAATTGTTATAGTTTTCAAATTATGAAATCCAATTAATATTTACATAGTAAATATCCTTATAGTTGTAGATTTTATTTGTCACCCCAAAAAAATTCAAATGGAAGCCAACTATTAGTTAAGTTGGAAGATCACATTATACATAAAAATATGACAATTAAATTAATATTTAAATAAACCATGTTCGTAACTTTTAAATGTGAAAAAACATGAATTTTTTAAGATGGCAGAGAGGAGCGGTGGAAAAAAATTCAAATCTGGGGATGGGCAGGAAGATTCCTGTGAGGCCGAAGGAGGTGAGGATGAGGATGATTCCGATGTGGTTTGCAAGGAAGGTTCACAGATCAGAGATTTCAACCCCTGTTTCGGACAAAGGCTGGCTCAAGGTGTTTTGGAAGATGTCCCCTGTTATGGAGTGATATTGGTGGAGCATTTGTTGCTGGTGGCCAATTTACAGCCAAACTCATCGTTGACTAAATGGTCTACTTGGTTCAAGGAACCTTCCGCCAATGTTGGGGTGGACCGTTTAGGATTTAATGGGCAGTGTGTGATCTTTTTCGTGGGTGAAGGATTGGTGATCTAGGCACCTATTTGAACTGGTGTTCTCTGTCTGGGAAACGAAGCAGACTGGCGTTGTGTCCAGGGTTGCCAGTTCCACAGCTGTAGGGAGATTTGTTTGTTTGCATTTGTTCTATTTTATTCTCTCCCTTGGTATCTTTTCTACTCGGGGCTGGTCTGAGATTAATTAATGTTTGGCTTGCCGAGTACCCTAACCGATGACATTGTAGCAGGGGAGTTTCCACCCTTTTGGACATTTTATGGGTGGTTGTTCCGTTGTGGTGCTCACAAGTGGGCCATGGCCCAGGTCTGGTCTTTTTTCAAGTATGGATGACTTGGACTTTGGTTATAAAAGGTTCGGTTGTCTTGTCTACTCGGCCTTTGACTCGATAAGGAAGAGAGAAAGAAAAATGAGATTGGTTCTTCGTTTGACCTAACTCTTTGTGTGATGATTCTATTTTTTAAAGCCCTCATTAGTGAGGATTTGTGTTTAATTAGTAGTAATATCTTAGTTAGATTTTTGGAAATAGACTTTAAGGGGTCTTTGATTACTGGCATTCTAGAGATTGGGTCCTAGAGAATCTTGAAGGTTTTCTAGAGACTTGGACCTTCTTCTATAGGTATGTTGGGTCTTCCGAAGGATTAAAAAAGGTTTTTTAGAACTAGGTTTCGTATTTCTTTAGTCTAGGGTGGTGGTTGGCCCATTTAAAATCGAGGGTTGCTATTTTAATGTCTGGTCTCGATGGAGACTTCACAAGGTTTATTTCTTTGCATATGGTTCAAGAGTGGAGCCTTAATCCTTCTTTTGTGTCCAAACTAGTTCTCGATCCATCAAAAATCGATTTATTGGTTCCTTGAGGACTCTGATCATATCTCGAGACCTAGGCTACATTATAGCCCAGGTTGGTTTCTGGGCTAGCGAAAATCCACTGGTTGTTGCACCAGTCAAATACGGTATTAGCTCTTCCTTTGTTGGTTCCCAATCCAATCAAAATTGGTGGTTACTTCTTTACGCCGGGTTCTCGTTGTTATCTCGGTCAACCGTTTCCGCCAGGTGGAAACCCAATCTTCCTTTGGTATCTTTTACTGGGATCCTTTTTGTAATCTTAGTCAAATGTTTTTGACTAGGAGGAAACTCAGACCCCCTGATAAATCTGGGACTGGTATCCACCCCAGTGATCAAATCTAACTTTAAAATGTGAAAAGAACAAAGTTCATAAAATTCGTGTGATGTTTGGAATTTTAAAATGACAAATATTTTTCCTCATATAATAATGATCATATTTATTTTTTATTAAATATATATTAATTTTTAGAATAATATAAATCAAATTGTAATATTTTTAAATTTAATTTAATTTATATAATATTTATAATAAATGATATAATTTTACATTAATTTATTTATTACATGAAATATTATACATAATATTCAAAAACAAAAAAACAAAAAAAACTACTAAAATATTACTTCTATACATGTATTAATAAAAAATATATTGAAATACTAAAATTATATTTATTTTTTATATATAATTAAAAAAAAACACAAATATATAATATAATAAAATAAATTTATTTTTATATTATTTTTTATATATATATATAATTGTTTCCACAAACAATGCATCAAGGAAACATTGAAAAAGATATTGTACACACATTTACTATGAATAGATATTGTGATACTTTACAAATTTGTAGTCAACGAAAATTTCCCCCTTTCGTTAAATACTATCTTTGGAAAAATAAAACCGTATTTAACGTCTAAAATGTATAAACAACATTCATACAGCCGTCAAAATTAATTAATTCATCTTCTAGTTGGATAGGGCAGAGGCATAAAATAAAAATATAAAAAAGTAATAATGATGATCTGTGAGGATGAGGATAAATTTTATGTAGAAAATATTTGAAAGGTGAATAGATTACATGGCATAATTATGTTGGCAGATCCTCCTATCCTATGCTTTGACTGAATCACGGTTTTACTCATCCAATGTATTCGCTGAAGCATTTCCATTTCGTAGTTTCTTCAAATCCGTTTGAGAACCTTATTCCATTCGCATGTTTGCTTTCGGCTCTCAAATTAACTCATGCTTGGCAGTGATTGATTTGGAGGAATTTGATTCATACTTGTCTGAATAAATTCATCACAAACTCCCAACACTTGAAGCGTTTTATTCCAAACTTGGAACGCGTTGTTAATGTCAGCAGCTTGTGAAGAAACTTTTGCAGGTTTGCAATTGTAACCATAATACATACATCCGGTTTCCTCTTGTTCAACATCTGCTTGTGTTGCACAGAAAAGAACGCTTCTTGCCCCTATTCATATTCATATTCATTACAAGATAAGTTTTTCATGGATTAATTGAAAGAAAAATCAATAGTAAATCACACTAAATTCCTTGTATGCTACCTTGGGCTGCATCGAATTTCCAGAACGACTTCTTTTGGAAACTGGGCACAGATCCCATCTGGAAAAAATGGTAAGTAAATTGTTGTTAGTATGCTCAAGATTCAAATGAGGAAAGTTTTGATGTGATGCAGTCAAGATTACTGAGTAATAGTAATACCAGAATATTTGTGCTCACGATCCCCGGATGAACAGCAATCACTCCTACATTCGCATTTGCGGGAAACTTGCTTGACAGGACGCCCAAGAACATCAACTGCGCGCGGTAACGTAACCATAAAATCTCACAAGGCTGCAGTTTTTTTTTTTTCAAAATAATATATAGAACAAAGCAAAACAAAAACATAGAAAACAATCTTACGTGGGAGAGTTTACTCGCAGCATAAGCAGTGAAAGCATTATAGTTTTTGTGCGTAAAATCAGCAGCCAGATATTGAGAATCCAGTAGAGCGCAATGGTGAGCCTGTATTTGTATTTGTATTTGTAGTTGAGAAAAAAGAAAAAAGCAATAAGATTGTAGTTGTATCATAAATAAATAACTACAAGTTGGAAGAACGTACAGTACCACGGAGTTGACATTTATGATTCGTGAAGGAGCCCCTCGAAGAAGCGAAGGAAGGAGGAGGATTGTGAGGAGTGCCGGTGCAACATGATTCACTTGAATGTGCTGCTCATATCCATCCCTCGACAACTTCCGCCCCTCTGACCATACCATACCATTTCTCATTTTTTTCTTATTTCAAACCATACATACAGAATGATCATTATATCAATCAATCCACTCCCCACTCACCTCCCATTCGAAGGATTCCCGCGTTGTTGATTAGAAGATGAAGTGGAGCACCACCGGACTGCCACTTGGCAGCAAAACATCGTACTGAAGCTAACGACAGAAGATCCAACTCCATTATCTGCTTTATATTCATCATACAAGTAATATTTAATATTTACAATCCAAAAATAATAAGTACTAGTTGTGCAGAAGAGGATGCTTCTGGACAGGAGATGATCATGGAAGTAATAGTACCTTTTCTACTTTACATGCTAAAACTATTGTAGTAAGTACTAGTAAGACTGGAGAGTACAGTTTACACTACTTGTATTGATAAAGGATTTCCATTCCCATTCGCAGTAGCTTGTTGCTGCCATTCCTGGACCAGCTCCACAGCAATTCTTGTGTTACGGCACGCCATAACGACACGGGCGCCCGCCTTTGCAAGCTCTCTGTAACAAATAAAAAGGTAAACTTAATTGGCAAAGGCAAGGCAAGTAGAGGAGAGGAGATCATACCTTGCAGTATGGAGCCCAATCCCACTGGTAGCACCAGTGACGACGCAGGAAAGACCAGTGAGATCTGGAAGATGAAGATGCGAAGGAAGATGGTACGTCACAATCTTCTGACAAAAGGCATCCTTTGCCATTTCCCATATGCCATTCATCCACACCTTCCAATTCATCTTTCTTCCACTTCCGATTTCTTTAAAAGAAGCTGTATCGACTATCGATTATGAATTATGGAGAGAAGAGAAGCATGGTGGCAGGCACGCCCTTTCCCTCTTCACCACGACCAAAGAACAATGCAGGGAAGCCCATATTAAACTCATCCCAATATTAAACTGTTTTCTTCCTTTTGTCCCTTCACCACTTAAAAGATTCCGCCCTCAATTTCAAAGCATTCTTTTTCGAGTCAACTGCCTAGCCTCATCATGTTTTGTGCAACTGAAACTGCCAGCTTGTGTTGCTGTAATTGTCAAAACTATAGCGCTTATTAGAAAATAGTTAAGTATATATATTCTATCTTTAGTAACTAGCGAATCTCGGTGGCTGCCCTTACTTATCTCACCCAGATGCTTAACGTCGCTTCTAATTTTAACTTATAAGTGAAGGATAGAATCCATTAAAGTCGAGCGTTTTATGGGGGAACCAAATCCTTACAAGTAGTATTTATTTATTTTTATTTTGTTTTTGTTTTTGTTTTTGACATTTAATATGATTTATACTATGTAATTTAGAATATTGATTAAAAAATATGTGTTTTATATATTAATCTATTGATAAATTAGGAATTTCTATTGTATTTTTATTCATGGTAATATTGAGATAAAGGAACGTTTATAAGGTAAACACTTTCAAAAGGTTTATCAATGGTAAAAGAGATTTAAGATAAAAACGTTTCTTTTTTTATTGCAAACACACAAAAATTGAACCCTTTTCATTTAATTAATAATATCTTATATGTTTTATGCACATTTGTTTGTATCTGATTGATTCATTCAAATTAGGTGTTATTGAACCATTACAATGACTTCTAAGCCTTTAGACCTCCTTCATACATCACTGTAAACCCCCCACAACCATCTGATGCTTATCTTCATCGACTACCAAGAACGTTCGTATAGACTGACCTTTGTCACAATCCTTCATACACTCCTAACATAATTTCTATGACATTATCTAAATGGATTTGACAAAAAAAAACAAAAAACCTTTCTTATTTTTTAATTTTTAGAGATTAATCATGCATACCAATCATATATAAATAAAAAAGTGATAAATTAACTTATTTGAACATTTAATGTGTACTTAACACAATAGGTACATATCAGATAAATATTTTATATATATTTTATTTTCTATTATTTATCAATGGTTCTGTGTATGTTTTAAAAGGTCTAAAAATTTAGAATGGATATCATTAACCTTATCTTTGTATGACCCCAAACCAGACCATCCGGGCAAATTTTATACTATAAGATATGCACATTCCAAATAGTCAAAACTCAAAGCATGCCCAAAAAAAAAAAAAAAATGAAAAAGAAGGATCATTGAGAGGGGAGAGGAGCTTTAGATTGATTTATTAAGTCACAAAGCCCTGACTATAACCATTTGCATGGTCCTAAAAATAACCAAAATCATTTTTACATGCCTAAAATTGATCAAGATAGTTTGTATAATCTTAAAACTATCCCCTTCTTAGATTTAGAAACAGTTGGTAACAAGTTTTGTGAGTTATGGGTTCACACAGGTAGTGACATATTATGACGATAGGTAAAAAATGACTCAAATCTCATCTTCACTAAAAAGACACGGTTTAAAAATCTAAGACTACCCTATCCCCTTCTATGTTCAATTGTATAAATTATTTAAGCATCATATATTATATTTGTGTGCATTATAATTCTTAATTTTAGGTAGGCATATATTATGCATACATTTTGGTATCTTACAATTTCTAGGGTTTTGCATTTTAGTTATTCTACTTTCTACATGTTTGTGTTTCTTTTTATATTATTCACATGTGATATATCTAGATACATAAGTTTTATATTGCAAAATTTGATTTTTTTTCCAAATCCCAAACATTGTACATAAGAATCTATTTTGTTTACTTATTTTGCATTTAATTTATAATATATTATATGTTGAATTGACATCCATTCATGTATGGGTGATTCATTCAAATTAAGTGCTATTGAACGATTATGATGACTTCTAAGCTTTTAAACCCCCTTCACATATCATTGTAAAACCCCCACAACCATCTTGTGTTTATCCTCGTCTACTAAAAAGAACATTCATATAGACTTAACCATTGTCATGATCATTCATACACTCCTAGAATATTTTTTATTGCATCCTTAAAATGGGTTTGACCAATTTATCTTTTTTTCCTTTCCTATTTTTTAGTTTTTTGAGGTTTCCCATGTGCACCAATCATATATAAATTAAAAAGTGATAAATTAACGTATTTGAACATTTAATGCATACTTAACACAATGGTACATATCAGATAAGTAGTTTTCATATTTTTATTTTCTATTATTTATCCATGATTCTTTGTACACGTTAAGAAGTCTAAAAAGTTAGAATGGATAGCACTAACCTTATCTATATATAGCCCCAAATCAAACCATCCCCAATATTTATACTATAGGATATGCACATTCTAAAGAGTCAAAATTCAAAGCGTGTAAAAAATGAAAAAGATGAAGGATCATAGGGAGATGAGTGGAGCTTCAAATTCATCTATTAAGTCACAAAGCCCTGACTATGATGATTTACATAGTCTTGATAGTGACCAAAATCATTTGTATATGCTTAAAATCAAGTAAGATAGTTTTTACAATCCTATAATTATCCCCTTCTTAGATTTAGGACTAGTTGGTGATAAGTTTTAGGAGTTACGGGTTCACACAAGTAGTGAAATATTGTGATGGTAGGTTAAAAATGACTAAAATCTCATCTTCCCTAAAAAGAGATAGTTTTAAAAATCTAAGAGTACCCTATCTACTTTTGTGTTTGATTATGTAGATTATTTAAGCATCATTTACTATATTTATATGCATTATAATGCTTAATATTAGGTAGGCACATATTATGCATACATTTTGGTATCTTACAACTTTTAGGGTTTTATATTTTAGTGATTATGTAGATACTAAAATCTAATTTACGTAGTACTCTAGTCTTGTACACTTGAAAAATATCAATCATGGTCATACCTTTTAATTATAGACCTATCCAATACTGAAAGGTTTGCATTCACTATCTCTTTGTACCTAAATTAATTATATCTTAATCCGACCATTATTATTATAATGACCATTCATTATATAGTATGTAAAAAGCTCTAAACTTGATCATTATCTTTCACTCCTAGTTTTGGACATGTACCTATTTTCTAACTTCTTGGACACTTACATGCTAGATAGACACATACATCGATGCAAGTGTCCACCTTTACTACAAAGTGTCTAATGCTGAAAAGTCATCTAATTTACAAATGAAATGTACCCTAAATGTATACCTAAGTGATTTAGTGTGAGATATTTACAAGAAGGATTGGTATATATATAAGATCAACCCTCATTCATACCTCACCTGGTAAATATAAGGTACTCATAAGGTAACCTACCAAGAAACACTCGATCAAGTATTTAAGTGAGAAATTTTTCCCTATTAATGCATGTTTATATATCAATAATAGGAGTAAGAGGCCTAAAGAATTCAAAAATAATTTCATGAGCCATATTTTTCAAGTTACAAGCTAGGTCATTGCATGTCATTGCTTATCACACATCGCATCCTTGTGCACACACAAGCCAACATGTAGGGGATAAATACATAAGTTTGAGGCCCTATTCAAAGTATTTTATGTAGATAGTGCCAATTGAAAAAGGTGTCCTTGGGGAATCTTGACATCGTGATCCCACTAATCCATTTTTCCTATAATCAGTCCAAAGATGAAGAAGCTTGGGTTTGATCATTTGATGAAGAATGATAGTCTGTATGAATGATTTGTATACATCAAAATAAAGGCAACATAAAACCCATAAGGCTTGAGTTGGTCACATATAGATCCAATCAATATTCTATATAAAACATGTCGAATTCAAATACTTACATCGACGTAATTATCTAGATCTAACACAAGCATCCAAGGCCATAAAAAGAATATTCTAGAATATGATGATTATTTTAGGATCATCTTCTAGTCCACTTTCAATGTGTTATAAATCAGACCTAAATGATCATAATAAACCAACTAAGTATCATTATTCCCTATTCCTTGCACTATCTATCAATATTTATACTTTATTATTTTTAACAATATTAGTTGTATAACTCCAAAATATTATTTATCTAAGTTTTTATTAATTTACCTAGTCATTAGGTTAGTTCACCGTCATTGTGTAAAAGATAATATAATACCCATTAACCCTAAATATCCCCTTATCTAAATTTAAGGTTAAACTTTTGGTGAACTCGACCTTTAGTATCCAAACCCTAGATTGAACTAAGGTTTTTTATTCTAATTTTCTAATTTCTTTAAATTATTTTTTCAAATTCTGAATAGTTTATTATATCTAATGGAAAATGTTAATCAATAAAATAATTTTAAAATGGAAGATAAAGAAGCCTTAGTCACTCATCTCAATAACACCAGTGACTTCTTTAAAAAAATCATTTAGAAAACATGATGGAGGTAGTTAGGGTTTCTGTTATTGTCTAAAAAAATTATCAAAAGGCAATGGCTAGGGAAAGCTTGCAGGATATAGACCAAAATGTGGTAGTGATGAACTTGGAATTAGGGAAATAGTTTTAAAAAGGGTCATAGTAGGGGATGGGGTTCAAGTTATAGAGGGAGGCTATGGGAAAGGGGGCAGTTGGGTTTCCCTTATGGTAATGGTATATCTGATGAATGGTAGTTTCAAGGATCCATGGGAGCTAGGGAAGACTATGGATTGAGAGAAGCTATAAAAATGAATAAAATTAGTGAAGGATGAGGAGGTGCATGCATGAAATGTTTGTTGCATAAGTGATGCCCTAAAAATGATGGTAATGGAATAACTAGATGGGGTTGGGAATACAAAGAATTAGTGTAAGGGGTATGAGAAAGAGCTTGTTGGTTCACGATAGGGGAAGTAGATGGTTGGGGAGGTTGAATTCCATAATTTAACATTTGTTGAGAAATTAATTAACCCAACGAAAGACAACCCTTCAATTTATTTTGCTAAGAAGGAATTTGTAGTGATTTTGGATCATGAAGCTTTCTTCCAGAGAAAAGATATGTTATTTTAACAGATATTGACCTAGCCTTCCAAATCTACATAAATGGATATCATAACACTAATAGGCTCTAACAAAAGGTAAGATTGAAATTTGACCATGTGTTAAAGGTATTTTTATTGTGGTATGTGATTCTATTGAATACAAGAATGTTATCTTTAGTAAATATTATTGGACTTGGTAGCATCACATGCTTCTGTAAAATCCCTAGAATTTGGCTTTTAAACCTGTCACCAATTTTTTTAACACAAGACCGATTTGGATCTGGTTGTCATACCTACCACATCAATTTTGGGATAAGTGATAGTGAAATACATAAGTAAATCAGTGGGTGAATTTTGGGTTGTGGACCCCATTATAAAAGAAAGGGATAATCAACATATGATTGATTTATTGTTTATGTAGACATTACAAAGGATATTCTTACTCAGATGGATTTGAAAATTAGGGATAGAATATGGGTACAACCTCTTGATTATGAAGGTTTACCTTTTAAATGCCACAGATGCTTTGAAACATGACATTTGGTCATTGATTGTCCAAATAGTATACTCAAGAAAGGAAATTCATGATGGAAGGATGATAATATTGAACATTTAATAGTCTAAGTAGTTAATGAGAGTGAGGACGAGAGTAAAGTCCAAGAATCAGTATTTACAAAATTTATGGAGAAGAAAGTGGAGAGTGAGAAATAAGAATCCAAGTTGTTGGAAAATGAGGAAGGAAGAAAGTTGGAGGAAGTAAAATTAAGGGAAAATTTTTTGCCTCGGTATCTTCATGAAGTTCCAATATTTATATTCATTTGAGATCTCTATACCCATTTTTAATGATGAAGGAGATGGGGTATATTGGACTATGGTTAATAACAAGAGGAAAGGTCTCTCTAAGAAGGCCCTGTTGGCCAATATTTAGCCTACATATAGAACTTTGTCATAAAAAATCAAACATGGATTAAAGAAAACCTGAGCAAGATTCTGAATGAGATAAGAGAACAAAAGGACCATGTTGCTTACAGATCCTTTAAAACACTTTAATTTCACTTAAAGTGTAATTCATCAAATTCAAAGGATAGGTCGAAAATTATAGAGGGCCATAGGGGGGTCGTGGATACATAGATCAAGCATGAGGTGTAGGGGATCCATCTGGTTCTTCATTATGTTCATCTAGACATTCTAGTCTAATGGTAGAGAGTTCAAAATAATCACTTTTATGATGTCACCATTACCACATAAGGATAAGTTAGGGAAATTGGTCATATGGGATTGTCCACTCTTTTGCCAAGCCTATATGTGTCAAGTTTTAGGTTCCTCGCCAAAGTGAATCTAAAGTTATGGTGACCTAAATTTGGCCTCTCAACCAAAATCCATTGCTTTCCCATACTTAGCCATTTTTCAAGAGGTCCAAGCAACACCAAGTGAACAACTTGACAAGGATACATCTCACATGAGCAGCAACAACAGGATAGCAGATTAAAAGGGTTTACTCATGGTTACACCAAGAACATATGCACCGATCCCTAGCTTGTGCGATGAAGCATAAAAGAAAATACAAATATGCAAAGTTAACCCCCAGATAGTTTAGGTTGTTTTCCCATGACAGGTATATGGGCATCATACAAGACCATGCAGAAGAACTCACTTCAACATTTTATAGATACATTTGAGAAGCTCATGAGGCTAGTGGATCAAAAGGGTTTATCCCTTGTGATATAAGGAGCATTTCTTGATAAGTTTGGTGCTATGGTATTTCCTACATTTCAAGTTATGGACTTATAAAGTTGACCAGAAAAGGGAATACATTCGTTGCAGACATTAATTTCAAGTTCTTAGAAGTAGCCATTGAAATTCAAATAGTTAGCCTCGGTAATAAAATGGTGCATGTTTCATTATACCAAGGAGATCTATGATGTGGACTGAGGTCAAATGGTTAGTGGATCTAGGGGACCAATGATAAGCTGAGTTAGAAGGAATAAATACCAAAGATATATGGTCTACATGCAATTAGCTCTTGAATTCAATAGGGAAAAATGATCCAAAAATTAGATAAAACCAATATAAATTTCCAACAAACAATAAGAAGAAGCAAGGTCAAGGTATTCTTGATGAAAGTCAGTAAGCTAGTTCTTAAGCCGGGATGAAGTAAAAGAGTGGGGGGCTGAGTTCAAGTCCAACCCAAGTTGATGGAAACATGAGATCAAGCTTGAAAAAAGATATAGAGGCAATAATTATTGATTATATAGGACCTGACATTGAGAGGGGTGCCATATATATATATATATATATATATATATAACTATAGGAAAACTAATATTCTTGGATTGGTTTTTATCTATAGTTAATTTAGTTTAAGATCCAAAGCATAAATTAGATGAATAATTAATGAAAGGATCATCCTAAACCATGCCTTTTATAAACCACCACTCAAATAGACATGGCATGTCCTGGTTAAGTTAAAGATTTGAATATTTTTGTCCTCATGTTGAAGCAGAGTGGGGGATGATGTGGAGAATGGATGGGATAAAATCAGTTAGAGCATTCATTTCTTAGAGGGTTTCCTTCATCAACATAAATCATGGTACATCATCATGCAAAACAACTCTTGTATTCTAGTGATGCCTGCATGCCAATGAAAATATTCAAAATCACTGGGATTACCACAAGGAAACTTGTTCATGATGATTAGTATCAACCATAATAAATTAGGTAGGGTGTTCATTAGAAAAAGGTGGCAGCTCAACCAATGATCTTTGGAAGCTCATGGATAAAGGATAGACTCTCTCTTTCCTCCCCTATATATAACCCCTTACTTTCCCTTTTGTAAGGGTTCTCAAACTTTTATAGAATTTTTGAGATACTACTCTCTCTCATATTTTAGAAGTATACTCTTTCAATTCTGATTGTGACTCTCTCTCAAATCTAGAGGTGTAGAGACTTTAGTCGACCAGGCTAACCCCTATCGAAATTATTTAAAAAACCCTCTTGAAGTAATAAATATTTTCTTTACCTATCTCATCTCTTTGAACGGTGTTTAGTAAAGTATGTGTACTATTGCATTGTGAAGGAGATTCTTCCATGCTTTCAGTCCTTCTTTCTTGCTCATTTCTAAGTGTCTTGAATCTAGTTACAGGTCTAAGTTAGTGTTCCTTTTGTCATAAATTTAAACCCTTAGTGAGTCTTATAACTCATCTTAATTTTCAAATATGGCTCCTAGAACCTAGTTTATAAAATACTAATGCAGATAGTTAGTTTTGTGAGATTGTGTGAACCAATATTATCTTATGCTTCTTCAGTGTTTGCACCATGCATATGAAAGCCTTGTTTAATTTGGGTGTATCACCTATTAGTTCTCTTAGGAGCCCTCATCCCATTCTAACCCTTTTCTTGTGAAGCTCTAAACTTAGTTTTAGTTTTAGGTGAGCATCAAAGAGGAACCAACCTACTCCAGAGGTTCAACCCCATCATGAGATACCCCACCCTGGGATTGTTCCCATTTTATGGTAGTTGGGGGAATCTTGAATAAATTATCCCAAGGGTATGAGTTGAGCCTATAATAGTTTATAGCATACCTGATGGGACATATGTCTCAATTGCATTAAGAAAGATTGGTCAAATTTGATGCTAGTTTGATCAGGTTTATAGTGGTGACATCTACATACAATGGTATCTAGTGACTCTGAGCTATAAAGAATCCAATAACTTGATCTAGTAGTAGACAGGTAGCTTTTATTTCATGCCAAAGGTAACCACAAGGTTAACTGCTAAAGGTACTCCTTCTAAATTTATCAAACTCCCTTTAAATTCAACTAAGAGGTTAAGGTTTGCTAGTACTTTAGCATACATGGGAACCCTTTCCCTAAACCAACCCCCAGGTATGCCTTTGCAAATAGACCCTTGATAAACCCTATTAACATAATGATCCCAAGAACCTTTATAGGCTTTAATGTCTAATGCCATTTAAACTTACCACAATATGACCCTAAAGTGTTCCTTATTTCATTGAAGACCAAGCTACAACTCCTAATGAGCACCTCATGGACATAGCTAATTTTTGTAATATCCATAATGTCACAGTGGAAAATATAGCCATTAGACTGCTAGTTGTCTCATTTAAAGGTAAAGTTTTAGACTGGTATAGAGGCTTAACTCCCAATTCTATACAAACTTGCAACCGGTTAGGAGAAGCTTTATGTAAGAGATTCATGGATAAGATTAACCATTTGTTGCTCATAAAATAATTGACCATAATCAAAAGGGCTCCTCATGAAGTCATGCAAGACTTCAACATGAGATTCTAAAAAACTTGGGACAGAATCCCAATTTTTGTCTGACCAACCCTTGACTTCACTTTCTTGTACTATTTAAAGGCTTTAAATAGTGACATAGTTGTGATGATCCAATCCATAGGGGGAAGTATATTTTTAGATGCTTATGAGGTGGCTATTAAGGTAGGAAACTATCTAGTCTAAAATGGAAAGCCTACTCCTAGACCCCCAATGCCTTTATTTCCAAAGATCAGACCATCTCTTATCATAATTCCCCCACTGGATGTCATTCTCCCCACACCAATAATTTTTGTTATACCCTCACCACAACAAGAAAAGGCTTTTACTAGTAGATCTAGTAATCCCTCAAAAAATAAGGAAATCCAAAATCTTAGAAACATGTTCCAATCCTTTGGAAATGAACTGGTCAATTTGAAAAGGTAGCAAGCCCAATACAATAGGCCTTATCAAGTTTCACATCAAGCCCAAAAATAGGCTTTCTAAGGAAATAAATTGTCATATAGAGGAAAATACCAAAACCAAGGCCAAAATAAAAATCAAGGACAGTATGGTCACAACAGATAGAATAATTATAATCTTAATGTTGGGAATGCTTCTAATACCTTGGTCCCAGTTCAAAATAACATGGCTCAAGAAGTTAAAGGTACCATGCCTTGGAATTAGTCTTTTAGGCAAACTATAGTCCCAACCACTAATTTCACCCAAGATTTCAATGATCAATAGCATCAAGCTACAAATTTTGGGTACAACTAAGCTCTCATGCCCAAAACTACAAAGGTACCCATGATAACCAAACCAGATGAGCCTCAACCAAATCAGAACCCTAATCAAATATCAAACTAGTTGGGTTTCACAATGGTAAATTACAAGCAATAAGAGTGTTATACACTCAATCAATAGGTTGGTTCTAGCTATGCTTATGTTCTATTGGTTGTAAACACAAGATTCAAAAGAAGGAATATGGGTGATAGTCAGGAACCAAGTAAGGAACCTCCTATCACTACTCCTTCAATTTCTAAGCTAGTTGTACTTTCCCCCTTTCCAAAGGCCCAATGTTTTCAAAGAACCAAAATCAGAGAGACATATCAGTCCCTCAAAGCTCACAAGTTCAACAGATGACAATGTTGGCTTTCAAGACACAATCAAAGGTTGATGGTTCACCCATCAACATTGTTGAATAAATGAATAAATCTAGCATGAGTATGCCTATAGGAGACATACTCTCCATACTTAGCCAAGTGGATATTCTTCAAGAAGGATTGTCTAAAAAGAAAGACAGTCACTGACCAACAGTCAAGTAAGGTGAAGGAAGTTCTCACAAATACAACTAAAGGCCCTATTAGAGAATAATCAGGTAAGGAAGTCAAACCTCCTCCCTTTTATATCTCAATAATCATTGGCAACTCTTTAGTGTACAATTATTTGGTAGATAGTGGGGCTAGCACCTCAGTAATGCCAAAGGCCATAGCTAACCAACTCAACCTTAAGTACGAGCCATAGACTAAAGGAGTTATATAGCTCAACATAACCTCTACTAATCCATTTTAAATCATCAAAAATTTAAGCTTAGCCTTGCATGCTTGCCCAAATTTATCAGTAGAACATGATATATTGATTCTTGATGTCCCTCCTCACTTTTCCCTATGTTTTTCTATAGAATTCACTATGAAAATAAGAGGCTATCTTGAAGTAGACTAGTTTTATATGGCAATCAGGATAAGATATGGAACTAAAGTGTCCATCAAGGCTAAACCCATTGCATAGTTCCACATTGAGCCCAATGGACCAATTAGCGTAAACCTAAACTATACCATCCTGGATAAGGATGAAATCATAATCGAATAAGAGCTAAACACTCATCTTAAATAAATTTTAGACATGTTCTTAGATAAACTATGGGGTGATAATTAATTCCTTAACCCTTTATAAGGTGTCAAAGAAAGAGACATGGGTGTATTCCTATTGCATGAGGAAGATTAGCTCATGTCATCCCTTGTTAAACCTTAAAAAGACCCCAATGGTCTATAGAAGTTATTATTTGATGGATCAAAGAGCAAGAATGGAGTAGGTGTAGGCACAATGTTAGTTTCCCCTTTAGGAAGGAAGTATTTCTCTTCTTATAGGTTTCAATTTAGTTGTTCTTGTAATGCAATGGAATATGAAAATCTCATTCATGGCCTTCAATGGTCTAATCAGAAAAGGATAAAACAACTAAAAGTGTATGGAGACAATGAGCTCATAGTAAACTAATTTAGGAATAAGAGCATCACAAAGAATCCTTTAATGAAGTCCTAAAAGCATAAAGCATGGGACTTAATTGAGTATTTTGAAGCTTTTGACATTAAAGCTATACTAAGAAGCCAAAATCAGCATGCTGATAGGTTTGTGATTGTTGGGGCCCAATTTAATATCCCCAAGGAACTCAAAAGAAACAAGATGCAACCACATGTCAAAGTAGTAGTAATACCATCAGTGCTAGATAATGAAACCCATTGGCAGGTCTTTGAAAATGATGAATAGATTGCATGTTTCTTAAAACAAGAAGTAGAGTTATCCTCTAATAACCAAAAAAGTTTCAAACACCAATATAAGGAGAAGATAGTGCAATTGAGGTCCAACAAACTCCCCAAAGGGTTGGTAACACTCGAATGTCTCTTTCATGAAGGAGACTATGTGAGGAAGGATAAAGTAGTAATGTCAACCTATGAGGATAACTATGAAATGATTATCATCTTCAAAGATATACTTCTCAAGCTTGGGAAGGTCAGTAGTAAGGTTGAGAGACAAACTTTCATAGAAATCTGCAAAGAATATGGTGATATTTTTGCTTGGGAGTATGGTAACCTTAAAGGTTTTGATCCAAAGCTAACATAACATACTATATAACTAAAGGCTAATGCCAAGATTGTAAGGCAAAATCAAAGGCCCATTAACCCCAAAATAAAAGATCTCATGAGGAGAGAATTGATTAAGCTGATTGAATCCAAGATCATATTTCCCATTAAGCATTCATCATGGGTGGCCAATTTGGTACCTGTAAGGAAAAATAGTGGGGATATAAGGTTGTGCATAGATTTTAGGGATCTAAACAAGGTCTCCTTAAAATATCACTACCCTCTACCATCTATGGAACAACTTTTTTAGATAGCTGTAGGTTCAGAATGTTTGTCTCTTCTGGATGGCTATTCGGGTTACAATCAAGTATTGGTAAGAGAAGAGGATCGATATAAGACCACCTTAAATACCAAGTGGAGCACATATGCTTATCAAATTATGCCTTTTAGGTTGTCTAATGCATGAGAAACCTTCTAAAGAGCCATGGATATGGACTTTCAAGGGTTGCTAAATAAAATAGTGTTGGTCTACTTGGATGACATCACTGTTTTATCTAAGAATTCTAGTGAGCATATAGATCATCTAAGGATGATTTTTCAAAGGTGAAAAGAGTATGGGATCTCTTTAAACACCAAAAAATGAGTATTCTCTGTACATGAATGCAAGCTATTGGGTCATGTTATTTTTAAAGAAGGAATGTCCATTGACCCTAATAGAGTGAGTGATATCTTAGCCTTATCCTTGCCAAAACACAAGAAGGGGGTCCAAAGATTCCTCAAGAAGATTAATTTTGTAAGAAGGTTCATATCAAGTTTTGCCAACTTAGTCAAACCCATCATTGCTATACTAAGGAAAGGCCAAACATTTACTTGGTCAAAGGAAGGGAAAGAAACATTCAAGTCCATCAAGCAAGCCATTGTCTAAGCACCCTCACTCATAAATTCTTATTACTCAAAGGATTTTATGTTGTATACCTTTACCAATGTCATCAATGTGTCAGCTATGTTGATGTAGAATAATAATGGACTTGAACAACCAATTGCCTTTTTCAATCAAGGGCTAGAGGGATATGAGGTGAGGTATAATTTCATTGAAAACTAGGTACTCACAACCTTGAGAAGCCTCAAGAATTTTATACCAATGCTCTCTAACAACATGATTCTCCTTATGGTCTCTCACTCTGGAGTTAGGGATTTCCTCCTTAATAAAGATTGAGTGAGAAAAAAGCAAGCTAGATCACCAAGGTCATAGATTAGGATGTGGAGATCAAGGTCACCAAGTTGGTCAGGGGTAAAGGCTTATGAGAGAACATGGTAGAGGACCTACATGAAGATTAAAAAACTATTTTGGTGACCTAAGATAACCTTGAAACAATAGCACCCCCACCTCCAAGGAACTGGATCCAAGACATGGCTCACTTTTTGGCAATAAGAGAATGCCCCCAAGGATTGGATAGAGCCAAAAGAAGGTATTTTAGGATCATATCCATACCCTATGCATTCATTGATGATTTCCTTTTTAGGAAAGACCTCAATGGAGTACTCATTTAGTACATAGATGATGGTCAAGTGAGCCAAATCTTAAAATAGTTCCACGATGGACCTACAGTAGGTCAATTTACACCTAGGACAATAATAACACAGATAATGAGTTTTGGTTATTACTAGCCTAGCCTCTTTGAAGACTCTCATGCATGGGTCAAAAAATGCCAGAAGTCTGCCCTCTTCATAGGAAAGCAGAAACTAGCAACCCTTCCACTCGATCCAATTCTAGTGGAGTAACCCTCGATGCAATGGGTTTGGAATTCATAGGAATGATTAATCCACCATCAATTGTAGGTCATAAATGGTTGTTCACTTCAACAAATTATTTCACTAGATGGGTGGTAGCCATTACCTTGAAAGAGGCTAATGAGGCTGCAATATTAGATTTCTATGACAACATTGTGACCAGGTTTAGTGTCCTAGCCACCATTATTTTTGATAAT